>OX104061.1:67746263-67843273 GCA_944474145.2 Dicrocoelium dendriticum
AATCGGACTACCAACTCTAAGTGCCCTGCAATAACCTAGTCTCGGCTGACCAGTCTGCTTCCCTTCGACTTCTTCCATACTACCGGGATGTTAAAGCTCCAGGCTCTGTAGACTCAACGCAATGCCTCCCTCACCGCGACTGCCTGCTGCGCTTGTTCACCTTCTTTTACTGCAGCCACATCCATCTTTTACTGTCCACCTCGCGACTCACTTCAACTGACTCCCCAAACGAACTACAGCCTCAATCACAATGCGCCGACTAATCCAGTCTCAGACTCCTGTGACATTAATGGCCATCGTTCAATCATTCCTCAACCGGACGGCCAACTCTCAGCGCCCTGCCCTAATTTAGCCTAATCCCATGAGCCAAATAACCTGGGACTACAGGTTAACGGGATGTTAGCGATCCAGGATTGGTCGATTCAAAGCCGTGTTTCCCTCACTTCGACAGCCTGCTGGACTTCTGTGACTTTGCCGACCATTGCTCGGAAGACTGAACGCTCTGTCACCATTACCTCGTGAGCCACGTTAACTGTCGCACTTCTTACCCTAAAAGTCTACTCTCGACTCTGTCCTCCCCTCATCACACACTGTCTTTATTTCCTCTTCATCCGCAGAGCGTGCTCTCAGTGCCCTGCTCTATTAACCTCTTTGACTGCTTCCTGGATAACAAACTGTAGGTCTACGCTCTGCTTCACCAACACACAGACATCTCACACATTGCGAGCCTGCCTGACTTGTATACCTTATATGCATTTACCCTCTTCAATCCGTAACCTGTGCGTCTCTGCCGAATCTTTATTTATCTTCCCACCTCAACAGTACGACTTACTCTAAGTGTGCTGACTAATCCAGTCGCGCCCGATCGTCCCCTGCGCTCCGAGTTCTCTCAGACTGTTGTGACGTTACCGGCATTTATTCGGAAGACCGAACGTTCTGTCCCCAATACCTCATGGACTTTTTCACACCTTATAAGTAAACCTCTTTCTATCCGGACCGTCTCCCCTCCTTAGGGCGCTCTCTCCTTTCATATATTCTCTAATCGGAATGCCAACTCTCAGTGCCCTGTAATAACTCAGTCTCATCTGACCGGTCTGCTTCTTTGACCTTTTCCAGACCAGCAACATTTAAGCGGTCTAGACTCTGTAGACTCAAGCTATGTCGCACTTACGTTGACAGCCTGCTAGACTTGTTCACCCTCTATTCATATACGCACCCCCACCCCTAACCTGTCCACCTCTCGACCCACTCCATTTGCCCTCCTAAAATTAGCTGCCGGACTCAATCTCGTTTCGCCAACTAATCCTGTCTCGTCTGATCGGTCTCCTGCTTTCCAACTTCTCTCAGACTACTGCCTGACTTGCATACCTTATATTCATGTAGCCTCCTGCATCCCAAACCTATCCGTCTCTGCTAACTCTTTATTTATCTTCCCACCTTAACTGTTCGACTTACTCTCAATGTGCCGACTAATCCAGTCTCGTCTGATCGGTCCCCTGCTCTCCGAATTCATTCAGACTGCTGTGACGTTACCGGCATTTGATGAGAAGACCGAACGCTCTGTCCCCATTACCTCTCGAGCCACATGGACATTTTCGCACCTTATAAGTAAACCTCTCTCTATCCGGACCGTCTCCTCTCCTTATGGCGTTCTCTACTTTCATTTCTTCTCTAATCGGACTGCCAACTCTCAGTGCCCTGTAATAACTTAGTCTCATCTGACCGGTCTGCTCCTTTGACCTTTTCCAGACTAGCAAGTTATACCGATCTAATCTCTGTAGACTCAAAACTATGTCTTGCTTACATTGACAGCCCGCTAGACTTGTTTACCCTTTATTAATATAGGCACTTCCATCAGTATCCTGTACACTCCATCTTTCTCCAATCGGACGACCATCTCTCTGTGCCCTGCAATAACCTAGTCTCATCTGACCGGTCTGCTTCTTTGACCTTTTCCAGACCAGCAACATTTAAACGGTCTAGACTCTGTAGACTCAAGCTATGTCGCACTTACGTTGACAGCCTGCTAGACTTGTTCACCCTCTATTCATATACGCACCTCCACCCCTAACCTGTCCACCTCTCGACCCACTCCATTTGCCCTCCAAAATCATTCTCATCTCGCCGACTAATCCCGTCTCAACTGATCGGTATCCTGCTCTCCAACTGCTGTGACGTTACCGGCCATCGTTCAGATGACTGAGCGCCGTCTGTATTCAATCCTTCTACAATCGGACGGCCACCTCTTTGTGCCATACCCTAATTGAACCTCATCTGATCAGTCAAACTCTCTGGAAATCCTACCAGGCTACCGGGATGTTAGCGGTCTAGGCTCCGTCGATCCAAAGCAGTGTCCCCCTCACTTTGATAGCTTGCTGGACCTGTTCGCCCTACGTTAATATAACCACTACTATCTCTGACCAGTCCAATCCTACTGACTCCACCTATCTTTCCAAATGAACCATAGGACTCAATCGCAATACGCTGACCAAGTCCAATCTCGGCTGATCGGTCTCCATCTCTCCGACTTCTGTGACCCTGCCGGCTATTCTTCGGAAGACTGTACGCCCTGTCACCATTACCTCGAGAGCCACGTTAACTGTCGCATTTCTTATCCGAAAACGTAAACTCTCGACTCTGTCCTCTCCATATCGCGCTCTGCCTTTATTTCTTCTTCAACCGGAGAGCGTGCTCTCAGTGCCCTGCTCTATTATCCTCTTCGACTATCGAAATTCAGTTCTAGGCTCTGCTTCACCAACACACGTTTCTCTCACATTGCGAGCCTGCCTGACTTGCATGCCTTATATTCATATAACCTCTTCCATCCCTAACCTGTCCATCTCTGCCGTCTCTTTATTTATCTTCCCACCTAAACTGTACAACATACACTAAGTGTGCCGACTAATCTAGTCACGTCCGATCGGTCCCCTGCTCTCCGAGTTCTCTCAGACTGTTGTGACGTTACCGGCATTTATTCGGAAGACCGAACGCTCTGTCCCCAATACCTCATGAGCCTCATGGACTTTTTCACACCTTATAAGTAAACCTCTTTCTATCCGGACCGTCTCCTCTCCTTATGACGTTCTCTACTTCCATTGCTTCTCTAATCGGACTGCCAACTCTCAGTGCCCTGTAATAACCTAGTCTCATCTGACCGGTCTGCTTCTTTTACCTTTTCCAGACCAGCAACGTTTAAACGGTCTAGACTCTGTAGACTCAAACTATGTCGCACTTACGTTGACAGCCTGCTAGACTTGTTCACCCTCTATTTATATAGGCACCTTCACCTCTTCACCCACTCCATTTACCCTCCTAAAATTAGCTGTTGGACTCAATCTCGTTTTGCCGACTAATCCTGTCTCGTCTGATCGGTCTCCTGCTTTCCAACTTCTCTCAGACTTCTGTGACATTACTAGCCATCGTTCAGATGACTGAGAGCCGTTCGTATTCAATCATTCTTCAATCGGACGATTGAGTCTCTGTCATCCGTAACTCAGCCTCAGCTGATCAGCCAAATTCTATGGGACTGCTACCAGGCTACCGGGATGTTAGCGGCCTAGGCTCCGTCGATCCAAAGCACTTCCTCCCTCACCTTGATATCCTGCTGAACTTGTTCGCCCTATGTTGATATAACCACTTCTATTTCTGACCAGTCCAATCCTACTGACTCCACTTACCTTCCCAAATGAACCATAGGACTCAGTCACAATGCGCCGACCAAGTCCAACCTCGGCAGATCGGTCTTCTTCTCTCCTACTTCTGCGACGCCGCCTGCCATGCTCGGAAGACTGAATGCTCTGTCACCATTACCACGCATTACTTATCTGTAAACGTAAACTCTCGACTCCGTCCTCATCGCGGCCTCTTTATTTCTTCTTCATCCGCATAGCGAGCTCTCAGAGCCCTGCCCTATTATCTTCTCTGACTGATTCCTAACTAGCGAAATGTAGTTTAAGGCTCTGTATCACCAACACACAACTTCTCTCGCTTTGCTAGCCTGCCTGACTTGCATACCTTATATTCATGTAGCCTCCTGCATCCCAAACCTATCCGTCTCTGCTGACTCTTTATTTATCTTCCCACCTTAACTGTTCGACTTACTCTCAATGTGCCGACTAATCCAGTCTCGTCTGATCGGTCCCCTGCTCTCCGAATTCATTCAGACTGCTGTGATGTTACCGGCATTTGATGAGAAGTCCGAATGCTCTGCCTCCATTACCTCTCGAGCCCCATGGAGTTTTCCACACCTTAAAAGTAAACCTCTCTCTATCCGGACCGTCTCCTCTCCTTATGGCGTTCTCTACTTTCATTTCTTCTCTAATCGGTCTGCCTACTCTCAGTGCCCTGTAATAATTTAGTCTCATCTGACCGGTCTGCTCCTTTGACCTTTTCAGACTAGCAAGATATACCGATCTAATCTCTGTAGACTCAAAACTATGTCTTGCTTACATTGACAGCCCGCTAGACTTGTTTACCCTTTATTAATATAGGCACGTCCACCTGTACCCTCAAACCTTCAATCAGACGACCGAGGCTTAGTGCCATGTTCTTCTTTGTCATCATTAGATCAGTGAAAGTCTCTGGGACTACTAAGAGGCCTAAGGATGTGTCGGCTATTCAAGTCTCGTCAGTTCGGTCTCCGGCTCTCAGAGTTCTCTCAGACTACCAGGATATCACCGGTGATTTTTCAGAACTGATCGATTCATACTTCGCACGAGAGCGTCCTTGGCTTCACCAAACTTTAGTAAAAAACCTTTCTCATCCTGACTATCGTCTCCTAATTACTCTCACGAGTTACTCTTCGCATTGCCGTCAGCATTCATTCGCTCCTAGCCGATTCCTTGAATTTCCTCTTGGAACGTTGCTTTATCTATCTTGCTCCTGCATTCGGTCTCAACCTAGTTGTCCTTAGTTGCACCTAAGATGTCTCTCGTATTTCGACTGCTGCCATCATCATCTGTTTACCTGTTTCTCTCCAACCATCGCATCATTCGCTTACCGTTAATTATATCGGTCTTTTGACCCTGCGCGTGTAGAACCTTCTTCCTACCTAGTAGTTGTAGTCTGAGTCACACCAACGACGTAATGTATAGAACGCGCTTGCAAATCATGTATACTAAACAAAATTACATAAGTTTTAATGTATCATAGGCACCGTTGAGCGCCACCAGTCTGTGTTAGTACTTCTTGGTTCGTTGCTGTCTCTCTGTTTGACTGCCACTTGTCTGTTGCCCGTTTATACCCGAGATTTCCACAGTTACTTCCGTCAAAACAAGAAGGTTTATCCACTGGGACTGGCCGACCCATCCTCAAAACGCTTGGTCCTTTCTCCAGGAAATGGAAAACCCACACACTGGTCCAAATGGAGCTCATTCCGCCATTCCGGAGGAGCTACCTTCACGGGGTCTAAACAAATGGGTTTAGCTTGCCTCGTACTCAGAGAACCATTTACTCACCTGGAATAATATATGTACATGGATCACCCGCTCCACAGCCGAAGACAAACAAGTCTGGCGTGATTACCTCCACTGCCTTAAACATTCCTATTCTTCAGTCACCTGGAGCTATTCTGATGTCATTTCACGGACAGCGTTGCGCACGTATACGTGGCTATTCCGATGGCCTTCCATGGAATTTTCACTTGGCCATGGAAACAGTTACACTTACTTACATCTGCAGGAATCCCAAATCCCATTTGCGTAGAATTGCGTTTTTACCTATTAAGGACATATTCAGCCACAAGAAACAACTTCACTCACCGACTGCATGACAAGTCCAGCGTGGATAGCTGGACAAGGTTTGCGAGCCAAACAAGAATATAATAGAAGAGCCGGCCTCTGTTAGCAATGTGTTTACTCACCTGCATCATTATCATTCGACTCTTCAAATCTTGCATCATTGACCAGCTTCAACGACTGCTGCCGTGTCGGTACTAAGCCGTTCGGCCAACCAACGAAGAATTTTGGCTGTCAACCGACTGCGAATAATAGAGTGCAAAATCGGTCTATACGATGCATAACCGACTTGCACTACTGTTAAACGAAAGCTACGGCAGTGTTAAAGGACGTGGTGGGTTTTCGCCTGGCAAGCGTTCCCCTGTAAAAAGCCACAAATGTCCGCTTAACAACACTGCAACGTGGCGGATGTGACTCGCCACAAAATAAAGTCACAGCTAAGCATTTCACACTGACGCAGTCCTCAGTCTTCTACATCGAACCTGTGCAACGAATTCTGCTATGAAGAATGCTTTGCTGGAGCACAGATCAGCTCTGTCTCGAAATGGTTGTTGGTTGCCAAAAGCCTAGTTTAGGCTCCTGTGCTCACGGATCACTGCCAGGCGAAATTACCCCCAACTTGTGTTTTGACGGAATTTTGCGCGCCACAGCGTCATAATGTCCCTTGGTCTGACTATTACCTGACAATATGCTCACTCATACGGACAACATCTTTTCTTTTATACCTTGCACTAAAACGAAATGTTTTAACATTCCAAAGCAGCTATGCTTTTATGCATATTTGATCACGCGTTTACAGGTGTGTCTCGTACCGAGAATATAATATTCATTTATTTATAAGCATTTTATACGCTCTCATAGCGAAGAGTTATGTCTCCGTATCTGTGTGCAGTATCTTATTTATTTCATTGCATCTTATATTTCCAAGTGATTGGCTGTTGCTTGATATCCCCAGTGTAGCTGCGCATCGAGTGCACGTTGACAGGGTGCCTACTTCTCTCTTACCCACTACCTTGCCTACACTGGTTTCAGTAGACAGTTGGTCGCTGCTGAAGGGGATGGGGTGCACGGTCCAGGTGCGCACCAATAATTATGGCGCCTGAGCGGGCTAAAATGTCCAGTTAATTAAAGGTAAAATTGTGGTGAAGTGGATCCTGTTTCAAAGAAAAACGGCACCAACTGCAGCTCTGTGCAACTTTCACAAAGAGCAAGGAGCTCAAACTCGCCCGAAAGAACCAGAAAAATTTCATGGTGGTCACCTGCGAACCCATCAGCTGTACACCAAACAATGGCAATGTATTTGTAATTGCCAACTAGAAACGAATGCTCTTATTTTTCCTACTTCCATGCAAGAGCATAGGATTAAAGTAAAGATTGATCTAAACACTTAAAAGTGCAGCCGCTAGCCAGTCTAGATAAATGCACATTTATATGTTTATCATGGGTAGAATTGCAAGAGTAATAGTGTCGAACCCCTGAGTTGAAAGGAAGTATACAACTTTTACGTCATAAGCTAAGGTGAAGAGCGACTGTGCCGCAATCTGCTGCAGGGACTATTGATATAAATACGAATTAATATAAAGCCACGCACGTTTCATTGTACCACGCCACTGGAGACGGAGATTGGGGTGGATACAGTTTGCTCAACCTTAACAGACTGCTTGCGTCCTAATAGTTAGATGCACATCCAGCCTAATAGAGTACTGTATTCCAGTACTCTTTTACCTTATGCATCAAGCGCATGCGTGGCGCCTTGTTAAGCACCTTTTGCATATAGAACTAAAGAATAAGAACGGACAGCTTAGCACCAATGCCTCGGTGGCTAAACTGAGAAAGTCCAGTTGACAGGTTGCCTAAGTCCGAGCATTTAGGAATTTAAGCTGCTGCTTGAGGAAGTTTAGTGACAGACGTACCCCTAGAGCCTAGGAATTTTTGTATTTCCTTCAATACACTACCGAAGACAGAGATGACACAATTTTAATTGTCCTTAGCTTAACTGCGAAAGTGGGTGTTCATTTGTCTAAGATATTTCGGCCTGGTTGATGGCATTTTCTTTAATTTTATTCAATGCAGATGGATAAACTGCGATCCGATTGAAACAGGGCGGTAATTTGGCCATCACGCCGTCACCGAGCGCAGGAACCTGCTTCTTGCGCGTGTTAGTAGAGAATCTACGGTTAAGGGGCTTCAGCATTAACTTGATGCTCATGGGTGCGAAAACCATTTCAGTTTTCCTGGCTAAATAAATAAATAACTCAGTGGTATATTCTCGGGAAAACAAGGCACGCCTGTGAAGGCGCGAACAAATATGCATACAAGCATAGCTGCTTTGGTAAAGTAAAACATATTGTTTTCATGACCGGTAAATCGAAATGCTGTAGTTCATCCGAGTGCGCATTTTAGCGGATACTAGTCTGACCAAGGAACGTGATGTAGCTAGGGCACGTAAAAGTTTCCTAACTGCTGTGTCAAGATTCAAGTTTGGCGTGGTTTCGCGCGTAGTAATCCATGAACACAGGAGCCAAAGCAATATGTCGGTGAGATCGGGGACCATTAAAACTCGAACGTTTGGTGCACCACCAAAGCCATCTCCGTAGTAAACTGGAATGCACAGGTTGATCAGGTGAAACTCCGATGGCTGCGCCAGTGTGAAATGTTCAGCTGTGACTTTATTCGGTAGCCATTCACATCCGCCACGTTACAATGTTGTTAAGCGGTCGTTTGTGGTTTTTATAGGGACACGCTGGTCAGGCGGAAACCCGCCACTTCCTGGAACACTGCCGTAGCTTCTGTTGAAGAGTAATGCAAGCGGGCGCTGTATCATACAAACCGATTTTGCACTCTATTATTCGAAGTCGGTTGACGGCCGAATTTCTACCTTGGTTGACCGAATGGCTTGGTAATATTCCTGCAGTAGTCGATGAAGCCAGTCAACGATACAAAAGTGTCGTAGAGTAGAATGATGAGTGGCGCAATTGCGTACAACTAATTCTAGTAGAGGCTGGCTTCTTCTGTTATATATTTGTACGGTTGCGCAGATCGTGTCCAGCTATCCACCCTGGACTTGTCACGGAATGGTAAGTGCAGTTGTTCCTTGTGGCTAACTACTTCCATAACAGACGAAAACGCCAGTACTTTGTCCAATCCGGGATCATTGGGAATTTCGCACTGCGCAAAATATAATCCGATTCCCTTAAACTGTAAGCAATAATTGCGTGTAGTTGTCTCTGAGGTCAAGTGAAAACTACATGTAAGGCCGTCGGAAATGCCCTTTTTTGAGCGATATTGAGGACAGCAAAGCTGTCCGTGAAGAGACACCAAACAGACTATATTTGAATGGAGGACCAGAACGTTCTACCGGAAAGATAAGGCTATTTGATACAGGTGTGCTTCATTCCGCAAGGCTCGCGAAGTGAGGAAGACCGATCAGGCGACACTTGGTTAGTCGGTGCATTGAGATTGTGTCGTACATACCAGATAGAAAGAAAATAGAGAGGAGCAGCAGCGAAGGTAGGAAAAGAAGGAAGAGGCAGTTTTGACAGTGGATGGGCAAGTCCAGCAGATTCTAGGTGCCAAATAAACAAAGCAGTTTGTCCGCAGAGTCCAGACCGTTAACAGCCCGTTAGTTTGGAAGAAGTCACTGAGAAGCAGACTGGTCAGATAAGGTTTGATTACGGCAGGGCACTGAGGTTTGTCTGCCCGACTGAAAGAAAGATGAAAACAGAGAGAGCAACAAAGAAATTACAGGTTCGGGATGAAAAGGTTCAATGCTGTGTGGAGAAGCCAACGAGGCTCTCGTGCGAAGGGACATGGAGCATACAGTCCACAGTACCATTGCCGGTAATGTCATGGTAGGCTGAGAAGAGTCGGTGAGCTAGAGACCGGTTTTCGAGACTGGACTAGTCGAAGCACTAAGATTAATTAGTACAGTTAATCTTAGAGGACAAATGGAGTGGGTCAATAGATGGGCAGGTTAGAGATGCTAGTGGCTATATTCACAAAAGATGAACAAGTCCAGTTGCCATAAAATGTCTGTACAATTTTACATATCTGATCATGCCTCCAAAGGCGTGCCTCGCGTAGTCGAGAATAAAATATTTATTTATTTATATACCTCTGAGTCTAAGTGCCCAGCCCGTGTATATCCTTGTGGGATGGAAGAAGTCAAAGAAATTCAGACTGGTCAAATAAGCCTAGGATAGCACAGAGCACTGAGGGTTGGTTGTCTGCTTGAAGACTGCTTAAAAGCAGAGTGCTCAGTCTTCCGGAAAATGGCCGGTAATGTCACAGTAGTCCGAGAGAAGTCGGAGAGCACCAGCACGAGCAAACGAGCCTGGATAAGTCGCGCAATGAGGTTGAGTTATACAGCTGAGTTTGTAGGACAAATGGAGTGGGTAAAGATATGTACAGGTTGGAGATGGAAGTGGCTATATTAGTAAAGAGCGGACATACCTAGCATACTGCCCTGTTGAGAGAGACGTAGCTTTGAGTCTACAGATCCTGGACCGTTTATATCTGGCAAGTCTGGAAACGGTCGACAAAGCAGACGGGTCAGTGAGATTAGGTTAGTGCAGGGCACTGAGCCTTGGCAGTCCGATTAAAGATGAAATGAAAGCAGAGGGTGCCATAGGGAAAGGGTCGGGATAAAATGAACTTTACTTATAAGGTGCGGAAAAGTCGTTGTGGCTCATGAGGAAATGGAGAAGGAGGGTTCGGTCTTCTGAACAAATGCCGATAACGTCACAATAGTCTGAGAGAAGTCTGAGAGCCAGAGGACGATCAGACGAGACTGGATTAGTCGGCTCATTGTGCTGAAGTCGCACAACGAAGGTGGGAATAGAAAAAAAGAGAATCAGCAGAGGTAGACAGGTTTGGGATGGTGAAGGCTATAGGAAGGTAGGGTAAGCAAGTCATTTAGGTTCGTGATGTGAGATGTTATGGGTTGGTTAAGCAGAGCCTAAAACGTCTACAGTTTGGTAGTCTGCAAGAAGGCAAGGAGGAGGAGCATCTGCATACTTCTATTTGCTGTTCCTTACTATCCCTTATGCACTGGTATTATCCTCTTATTTTAAGTGAATTCCCTTATTCTGTAACCGCTTTTCTTATTTTCCTTTGTTCACTTCGCGCGGTTGCCACAGCAGGGACCCCTAATGCTTGACCCGTAGGTAATATTTGGTTGGCGAGGGTGTGGTACGCGTGGTTCCTTTCAGATACACTCAGTACTCTTAGTATACCGTTAATTCCTTGCGCGACATTCCCCTTAAGATAGAGCACTCAGGGGTATTCCTATTGTTCCAGTCCTACGTGAAAGTTATTTTTGTGCCGGTGTATTAAAATAGGTGCTCGCAATTCATGCACCAGCCATAGAGGCAGTAGACTCCTTTCTGTTTGCTTCCAAGCTGCTGCCACCAATTTCGTAGAATTTCCCCTTTGGTACACCGCAGTACATGGAGGAACAAGATGGTTGCTGTTCCCTCGTGGGTGCGTGGATCAAACTTACACGCCTCGCCAAATCCTGGAACAACGCCACCTCTACCAAAGTCCTACCGTGAACTTGAAATTGAAGCAACCGGCGTATCCGATCAAGCAATCTAATATTGGACGGTTTATGTTCCACGTGCTGGACTTTCCGGCTGGTGAAGATACAGGATAAGCGGGAGCTCTCATCGTTGAACTAAGACCTGATGAAGCGCTCGGAGGGCTTGATGTATCTAACGCGGAACATCCTTATCTACAAATTATTGCGCACATTACCCGCAAGAGCATTTCTTGCTGTGACAGTCACGTAGCCTGAGAAAATGGTAGGGAAAAAGCTCAAAAGATATTCTGTACGTGTGTAGTGTGGATCATGCCTTTTTCCGTGATTGTGTAGCACAATTGCTTCCGAACATCTTACAATGAAGGCCACATTTTGTGAGGCAAAAGTAGGTCCGGCCGTATTCCGTCTGAAATTAAGACAACAACAAACTTTACACGTACAAAAGAGGTCTGAGGATGTATTCATTATTTCAAGTTGAGTCACCGAGACAGTTGAGGGGTTAACGCGGGTCGTGAGATGGTGCGCTAGTGGAACACTTTGCTAACAAAGTAGTTGCTAGCCTACCGAGTGTCTGTCCATTCATCGGCTGGCCAAACGCTGCATCACATGATGCGCGAGGGAGCTGTGACTACCCTCCGACACTTTACTGCCGACGGCAAAACTCGTACCGATGGTGGTCGCTGGACACATACTGCGGATGAAGTTAAGCGTGCTGTGTGCAGACCAATTAGCGCAAACACGGTTACGAAGCTCGAACGCAACCAGGATGCTTAATTCAACCGCAAGTCTTTCAGAAGCCCATATTGACCAAGTGCTAATGGTTAAATATATAAATGGGTATATTTCTAGACCTGCTAGAGGCTGCACCCTAAAGGGTTCAGATCAATGCTTACATAAATCGGATGCCCTTGCATGGAAGTAGTTAAAATATAAGTATATGTTAATCGTCTGCAATTACAAATGCATTGGCGTTGTTTGATATACAGCTACTGGGTCGCAGGCGCCCACCTTGACATGTTTCTGGTTCCTGCGGGCGATTTTGAACTCCTTGTTCTTTTGTGAAAAATTCGCGGAGGTGTAGTTGTGCCTTTTCTCATTGGAACAGAATCCAATTCGCTAAAAGTGCACTTTAAATTGATCGCACGTTAATTGGCCACTCAGTTGCCCCAATTGTTGTTGCGCACATGGAAGAAATGAGTGAAGGGATTATAAGGCATACGAAAAGTTGAAAACAAGTCCGATAAATGCAGACAAAAATAGAAACAATTTGTCAAAAGAGGGAATAAACTTGCGTGCTTCAGTAGAAAAATACCAATAACAAAAAATACAGCCCTACTTTTCTTACGCTGATATTGCTCTCCGCCGCGAAATTTCAACCTGAATTATTCTCAGATAAAAGAATAGGCCTTTCGACAGTTAGAATACCGCTTATAGTGGCACAAAATTACACTGGCCTGGTCCAGCTTTAGCGCTTGAATACGTTGAACTTAAAAGCAACACAATACGTGCAGTAGCTTGCGAGTTATTCGCAAAGAAATGATGGTCTACGAATAAGGCCATTTTTATTTTTCGCTAAAAATAGCTTTCTGCTTTGCAAGCAGATAGCAGAAAAAAAGAAAAAAATACATACAAAGTAGGGAAGCGGCGTATGTTCTAGATAGGCATAGCTATCCAGAAATGCTCTAATTAGCCCGTAATACCCTGCGACAACTACGGACTGCGCAGGTGGCCGAAAAGTAAACTTTGCAGGCATACATGACAAATATATACAGATAAGGGATGATCTTGCGCGAAAACGCTAGAAATCCAGCAAGGAATATTATATCTACATGGGAATTCAGGGGAGCTTGTAATTAACTCGGTTAGAAGGCCACAGCATACCATTTTCAGTGGATACTGAGCCACATACACAACCAGTAAAATAGAGTTTAGCATTATTTAAGCCTGTAAGCTTTTCTAAAGCTTACAACCAGGCCGCACGAGCCAGATCTACCTGAGTAACCCTGGGGATCTTTCAGATCCTTTGACAGATTTCGGCCTACAAAATACACACATTACTTAGCTAAACATCACAAGATTTATCCCTTAGAGCCGATTTTCTATGTTCATGTGGCTCAGTCTCTAACGTCAGGTAGCTATAGGAGCCTGCCATCAATAATAAAGAAATAAGCATGGGAAAATTTAGTAAAATTTAGCTAATTGCATTTGGGCGTACAATCCGTTTTGGTCTACGTTGGTTGGGCTTTAACAACTCTACTTCTGGTGGTTGAGCTTGCTCATGCTTGAGGTATTATTATGCCTCATGTGTAGATGCACACCATTGTGCAGCTCTTTGATGAATTTCGATTTATTTCTCTCCATTTTTAAGTTCCGAAGATAGTGCCGGTGGTGTTCATCCAGTTGGCAATGTTAACTGGTACTCTAATGTCACACCGACTATTTCTTTTGTGAATTTCCTGGCAGGAGCTGTTTTAGCACCCTAAGCAAAGAGCGATAAGGTAAATCAGGAGTAGAATAGTAACAAAAACCGGTGGGAGCTGGTCGTTCACCCGCCATTACGCATAACGCATGGTAGGCTTTGGAGCCAGCTGAAAGATAAATGACACACGGACGGCCAAGATAAGAAACGTAGTAATGGAAAGTTTCTGGTGTTCCAGCCAGTGTGACAGGGGCCTCTCTGTCGTTGGTTAGCTTTCGTGCCAGTGAAATGAAATCTGGAAATGCGTGTTTTACGAGCAAAAGCAGTTAAAGAAGAGGATCTGGTTTTCATTATGCCTGTCTACTCATCATCATTCATCATTATACACATCAGCTAGATGTTGGAAAAACACCTCCGCTATTGTGCCGCAATTAATGAAGGAAATACGTACATACATACAATACACAAAGGAGTAGTAGATACAACAGTTGCATGCCAGCTGAGCTACCAGCAACGGATAGGCATCGTTCCTGTAAGCTTCCAGCTAGCTACTAGGCAAAGAGAGAAAAAGTTATTATATTTTACCCTAGGAAATGAGATCGTAGATGGAAGGGGAGGCTAAAAGGGATGGGTAGGGACAAGGAAACTCACAGCAGGAACGCCATTGAGGTCGGCTCCTTGCCATATCAGCAAGTGTATCCAGCCAAACGTGTTCACCGTCTTTTGGACCCCAACCAGGGAGCCGTGAACTCCAACCAAGGCTAGCTCCGAGGTGAGGGACTTCAGTTCCCTGGACCAAGTCATCGCTTGGCCACCTCTCCTCTTCTTCCACCCACATCCCCGGTGAGCAAACAACGCACGTCGAGGGAGTCGGTGGGCTGGCATGCGTAACACGTGGCCGAGCCATCGGAGCCTGGTGCGGGAAATAACGGTGCTGAGCGGTTCAGATCCTTTTCCTGGGCCGTAAACAATGCATCGAACACGCTCGTTACTCACGCGGTGTTCCCACCAGATGTGAGCCAAACTGCGAAGGCACCGATGGTCGAACGTAACTAGCCTCTTCATGTCCGCCGGTCTTAGGGGCCAGGTTTCGCAACCGTACAGTAAGGTCGAACGTACCGCTGCATTGTACACTCTACCCTACAGGGCGAGAGTGATGTCGCGCCGCCGCCAAAGGTGGCGAAGGTTAGCAAAAGCACTTCGAGCTTTCGCTATATGGTTCGTGATCTCGTCTTCGATCCCAAGGGCGCTGATACAACTTCCCAGGTAATTGAATTTCTGAACGACTTCTAGCTGATCCCCACCAAGGGTCAGCGCAGGAGGCGATCCCTGCCAATCTTGGAGGAGCGCTTTGCACTTCGATGGTGCAAAGCAAAACCCAAAGCGGCTGACAGCCAGTGCTAATCTGTCTAGCGCGGCTTGGCACGTCTGGGAGCTGTCACAGATGAGGGCAATGTCGTCAGCATACTCCAAGTCAAGAAGTCGTTCTCCTGGGAGTAGCTCCACACCTTCCAAGTCATGTCCTGTCAATGCAAACTCCATGACTTCGTCAATAGCGAAGTTGAAGAGGAAAGGTGACAGCGGGCATCCTTGTCTTACACCGCTGGAGATATTAAAGGGTGGCGACAGCTTGCCGTAAGCCCTCACTCTGCCCGTGCTACGCGCATATAATGTCTGGATAATATTTACATATTTCTCGGGCACACCTTTCCTGAGTAGACAATTCCAAAGGGCACATCGATCAACCGAATCGAAGGCACCTTTGATGTCGAGGAACACGACTAGGGTGGGCCGCCAATATGTGTGGCGGTGCTCCAACAACTGACGCAAAGTGAAGATGTGGTCAATGCAGCTACGACCACGACGAAACCCGGCTTGCTCTTCACGAATCTGGCTTTCACGAGCGCCAGTCAGTCTGTGAAGAATTATGGAGGCGAGTAATTTGGAGGCGATGGAGATCAGACTGATTCCTCTATGGTTGCCGCATTCCGAGCGCGAGCCGCCTTTGAAGATGGGAACAATAACGGAGCGGCTCCAGTCGGTTGGGACAGTCTCCTGCTCCCACAGTTTCACTAGTAATTCATGCAAAGCATCCACAAGAGCAGGGCCTCCGAATTTGAAGAGGGCTGGAGGAAGATCATCTGGTCCCGCGGCTTTGTTCAACTTCAACAACCAGATCTCACGTTCGACTTCTGAGCGAGAGGGTGGATCCAAAGGGACAGCCCACGGAGAGGGGCGATCAGTGACCGGCGAATCGGACAATTCTAGCCGATTAAATTGCTTTTCAAAATGCTCAGCCCAACGCTCCAAACGTTTTGACAAATTGTGGATAGGCTGTCCACTCTCATCACAAATTGTTTCACTAACACCAGGTCTCCTGCTGCCCGTTTCCCGTATCAGACGGAATAACTTACGATGGTTGCCAAGGGCAGCGGCCACTTCCATCTCTGACGCACGATGAGACCACCAAGATTCGCGGTCTCTCTTCAGGCTAGCACGGAGTTTTGCCCGGAGCTCTTTGCGAGTTTCATTGTGTTCGCTTCCAGCCGGGATATGCCGGCGAGCGTCGATAAGTTCCAGAGACCGAGAAGAGACCCAATGTCTATGTGGGCTTTTAGACATACCACATGAGGATTTGCCCGCTGGTAGTAAGGTCTGGCGAACATGTTCCCAGTGACCATCAATTGTCTCCAGTGAGCGAGTACTCAACTCGCATGTCAGCGTACATCGATACGCATTCAGAACAGCTGGCTTTGTTAGTTGGCTGGTGTCAATGCGCTCACAGCGTCGTCGTGGGCGTCCTCCAAAGCGCATCCGCAGGTCAGCACATACAAGTGCATGATCAGTGTCCACACATGTGCTCCAAATCGAGCGACAATTCTGGATGCAGCCTCTCCAGCGGTAACTAATAGCAATGTGATCGATCTGCGTCCAAGGCTGGTTTGAGGCTGGTGGGCGCCAAGTCACCCTCCGGCGGGTGCTGTGTCGGAAGTTAGTGCTCGCAAGAAATAAGCGAGCATCTTCACACAAATGAAGTAACCGCTCACCGTTATCATTACGGGAGCCTACACCGTGCTAACCGCCCAGATGCATTTCATCAGTGGACAACTTTCCAACTTGTGCGTTTATTTCCCCGCCAGAACAACAGTGTCCGTGCTTCTTCTGTGGCGAAGGAGCTGAGTCAGTTGGCGGTAGACGTCGTTCTTTACCGAATCATCGCTACAGTTTGTGGGCGCGTAGGCAGTGATGATGATTAGACATCTATTAGTCCCGCGCGACTTCGAAGCTTTAGAGGAGCCAGCCAATCGGACCGCACACATCCGGCTACTGATTGGAATCCAATCAACCAGAGCGGCTTCAGCCCGGGGACTCAGAGCAATGCCAACACCAGCTTGGCCGGTGCTCGAAGCTGCATCGTCTCCGGATAGGCGCAATGAGAAAATACTGTTTGCGTCACCTGAAGGGGATCGCAGAGTGAGCACAGAGCTCGAGTCTTGCAGGCGGGTCTCTGCTAAGCAGCAGATATCGATTGAGAGGGTCTCCAATGTTCGGGCAAGAGCTGCCTGTTGACCGATCTGTAGTAGTGTGCATACATTAAGGCATGCCAATCTGAAGGAAAATCGAGGGCTCCAAATGGAAGCCGATGAACTGGAATGGACCGCTTGGTTGGACATGGGCTAATCGACAGGAGAGGAGTGACGCTTCGCTTTCACATGTGAGTTGAAACTAGATAATAAATGTCTAGCAAAGCATGTTGGGGGAGGGCCAAGAATCGGGGCTTGAAAACTGGGGGATATAAGTGAAGTTGGAATGGGACGGTAAGAGTGAAAAGCTTAAGATGGGGAATAAGAAGACGGGAAGGCTTGAGCAGTAGCATCCAAACCCCTATCCACCCTGCTCGATGCAGCAGATAAGGCACCGTTGATTATCCTCTGCGGTGGCCAGAGCATCAGCAATTTGTTTGAAGTGTGATTCACTGTATTGCGTGGGCAGGATACTGTCAGGTTGCCCAGGCCTAGACAGGAGAACGATTAGGGTTCTCAACCAAAGCCTTTGGTTCAAAAACCTGACCGCAAGGCAGTGGGTTTGGCGTTGGACTACAAGGAGTCCGTTTGAAGAAATAAGGTGCCACCCTCATTCCAACCCCCAACCTGGAGGACCAGGAGGCTGAGTTTGTCTGGCCTCTAACCATTGACCAATCCGGTGTGCGTGACTCTGAAGGTGCAAAAGCACCACCCAGCATAGTTCAATGGATCGCTGAGGCACACAAACCATCGCACCACGGTAAGGTCCAGCCTCATTGCGATGGATGCCTGTATACTAGTGTTGACAATAGCGAAAGGCACATGTATACCAGATAAAGCTAAGTATATGGGGCCAAGAGAGTATAAGTGGAGAGCAAAATGTCTGATTTTTGGGTCTAGAACTCTTAAAGTGCGCTCATTGTCAACAATAAGAAAGATATATTATTTATTTTGCGGCTTACCTACTGATAGTGTTTGGAGACTGCTGACTATAGTAACTAGTGCTCAGACTTAATGAAAAAGCTTCAATTAGGGCAACAACGCTAGAACCTGGCATTTCACATGAGGCTTAGTGTTGTTAAAATGTTTTAAGTAGACGTGACTCATGGGTCACAAGTATAAGTGCTCGCAAGAGACCTAGTGGACTAGGTGTTTGGAAAATACTAAGGGGTAAAGATGAAGACGAAGGAACCACAGGGGAAGTGAAGTAAAGTTTGTCCGTTCGGATTGCTTCCCCTTTGCTTTGAAATATCCTACTTGGTCAGTGCCTACAGGCATACTATGCTCCCATTCAATAGTACTAAGCTGCTTTACGTGCTGATCTGTTGAGCAGTAAGAAACTGGGCGTCGAGAAGGAGCTTTCAAAGGGTTTGAGCTACCGATTAGTGTTTCCAGGTTGCCTTTGCGGTAGCGTCTACTATTTCAAGACTTCCCATTTAACTAATTGTCGGTGGGAGCCAGTAAAGCGCTCAGCTACTACTGGGGTAGGCTGAATGCCTTTTGTGGTCGGATTAGCAGTCCTAACATCTGTTAGATGCGTGCAACTGCTCAGGCCAAGATCTCTCACGTAGTGTGACAGGGACCGCAAAGTATGGGGAGGACCTGTGAGCCCAAGATGCTCCTGTCATGGGGCCTAGTTGAGCGCAATACAAAGTTGCGCTAGAGCTGACCAAAATGTGATCTATGCCCCATCGGGGCCGGTCTCAAATAGGTTGTCATCAGACTCACAGATTTTGAAAAGGCGTCCTATGTTATCTAGGCACATAAACTTTCGTACCTCCTGCTTGAAAGTCTGTGGATTGTGAATCTCCCGCAGCTGTGAAGGTAATTTGTTCCAGATATTTACATAAGCGACAAGGAAGAAACGTGAACGTAGTTTCTTCCTCGCTGGCAGCGGGGCAACTGTGCGGTGCTTGTTTCGGAGATTGAATTCTGATCCTCTTCTCAGTGTCAGGCTGGAGATATCACTGTGCACCGCTTGGTATATTAACTTATGTAAGAATCACAGGTTTAAGATAATGCGCCGCAGCCATAGAGGCTGGAGTTTGAGATAGTTACATCTCTGTAGGTAACTAAGCGCTAGGCCTTGTGGGACTACTATTTTGGTAAACCGCCACTGAGCCTTTTCGAGCAATATGCGGTCTGATTTCCGCAAATTACTGAAGATAAGGGGGCAATATTCCAGCTGCCGACGAACATGACTGCGGTAAAGCTCCAACCGTGCTTCAGCCGAGTTAATGTGGCGGCCTATGTGGAAGACCATTCCGCGTGCGTTCGCTACCTGATACTGCACATTCTCTGAAAAGTTGAGGGTCATAGAATAGCGAATACCTAGGTCAGTAGCTAACGTTTTTAGTTGGATGGGCGTACCATTCAACGTAAACGCACCATCCGATATGGAGCATTTGTGGGTCAGAATACTAGATTTATCAGCAAAGAATGTCATTTGCCAATTTTGACACCAAGACTCTAAGGTCTTAGGTCTTCACGGATCTCTTGTAGTGCGGATACTTTAGCGCTTGGTGGGAAGATATATACGACCTTTATATCGTCGGCAAAGAGGAATGGGCGACCATGGCGCAGGCTGCTACAGATGTCGTTCACATAAATCAAAAACAGGGTTGGTCCAAGCACGCTGCCTTGCACAACACCGCTGGAAACTGTGACAGGGATGGACTCAAAGTGTGCTACTTTCACGGACTGCGTACGCCCGGTTAGGTAGGATTTAAGCCAGTCAAGCAGAGGGGTGACTACACCGTAAGCCTTGAGCTTATGTAATAGGCGTTTATGGGGGACCCTATCGAACGCCTTTTGCATATCGTGGTATAGCGTAATAAGCGCCAGACCTGAATCGAGCACGCCATTGACCAGGTTGAGAAAATCAAGCTGGCAGGTTGCGCAGGATCGTGCGCTTAGAAAAACCATGCTGTGACCTGCTAACGTGGCCTCCTGCATTCAAGCAGGCCAAAAGCGCACGCTTAACCGATTTCTCCATCACACGTGAGAGAATAGATGTGTGGTTTATGGGTCGGTAGTTGCTGACTTCCTGTACGGAGCCACCTTTATGGCGCGGTGTGATGATAGAGTGCTTCCAAGCCAATGGGTATTGGCCCTTCTCCATAGAGAGTGTGAAGAGTTTCAAGAGGAGTATGGAAAGGTCATCGCCCCCATTCTTAAGTAGTATGGGTGGAGTTCCATCAGGACCAAGTTTGGTGGATGGTTTTATGGTTTTGATAGCGGAACGGATGCCTTTTAGATCGAACTGAACCGTGGAGAGCAGCTGGTTTGTGGGCACATCCAGCTCAGTAGTGACCGGGGACAGTTCTTCACACTGGGACTCTTTGAAGTAAGAGTTGAACATCTCACATATAGTCCGTGGAGCCTTCACTTGCTTTGCAAGGGCCGACGCGTATGGAAGTGATCTTTGCTCCATAATGAGGAGTGCGAGAACGCAGCAGCCAGCTGAGGTGCTTGGCTTTGTTTGCACTGGCCATGGCTGCTCTTTCTTGGGATGTTTTAATCAATACAGACCTGGACGATGGCTGGCTCGCAATCTCGTTGGCTCTCAGCACATGCGCAAAGTTGAACGTCTTGTAGTAGGAACGTCGTAGTTGCCTCAACCTTGCATGCAGCTTAGTTTGCCTCCTAATTTTTTCCTGAACTTTTATTTAAAGGAGTAAATGGAGCCAATAGGTCTAGACAATAATGCAGTTCGCCATAAAAATATTGCGGACGATTGCTCCAGGGAGTCGGACAGAAAGAACTGTTCCCAGTTCCTTGCTCGAATAATCGTGGCAAATGTGGGCCAGTCTATGGAGCTTATCGGCCGGTATATCTCAATGGCCACTGATCTACTCGTACAGATTGCCGGGGTGGTTGCAAACAGCGAGCAGTATACCACTCTGTGGTCGCTTCCCGGAAACTCTAGGCCTACAGCCGGCTAGCCGAACAACCTCCTCGTGGTGCCAGCTGGGTGGTTCGGGTTTAACCCGTTCCAGCAAATAGTTCGGCGGCAGTGTTCCAGGACGTGGTGGGTTTTCGCCTGGCAAGCGTTCTCCCTATAAAAAGCCACAAATGTCTGCTTATCAACACTGTGACGTGGCGGATGTGACTCGCCACAAAATAAAGTCACTGGCCCGTGGATATCCGGAAAGTGCTATCCAACCCAAGGACATCAATCGCTTATGCTCACATTCCTGACGACAACAAACATTCAAAAATGCTGCGGCACATTCAAAGACACAAGCTACATTCATACACAATTACATACGCATATACACCCATACACTTACATATATTGTTATGCCAAACATGTACTTTTGTACGTTATTGATCACACTGTTAGCTAAACATGATCATGCCTGTAAAGGTGTGTCTCGCATGGTCGAGAATAAAAGTTTATTTATTTATTTATTTATATTGGATATACCGAGTGTAAATATCAGATCTAACAGGTGTTTAGACCTGGTCGGCGTTGATACATGCTCCACCCAGCCTCCCAAGTTGATGCAGGCTAATAGCCCGCTATACTTCGCTGGGGCAGTGGGTGGAAACCACCGGATTTCAGGAAGATTGAAGTCGCCCGCCACAAGCTTGCATGCACATGGATGGCTCGTAGCTAGCTCAAAAGTAGTTATTAACGCTTTGTCATTCACAGGTGATGTATCAGGAGCCCTGTAAATGCATCCAAGTAGTAACTTGGGTCCCATGGCATCAACCGTTATCCATATAGAGTCCAACATTTCGGTGTTATCTAGGACTTCGATATTAGCAGAGAAATTTTGCTTCAGATAAATAGCACAACCTCCACCTCGTTTGTGTGTACGCGAATGCGTATACAGCCGGTAGCCTTGGATGAAAAAGGAATCATCAAACGTAAAGGCACCAAACCATGTTTCCTTGACTAGTATTGCATCAGACGCAGCAAGAATAGCCAAAGGGCGTAGAATATGCATCTTGTTGTTCAGCGACCTGGCATTTATGAGTATAATAGAGAAAAGTTGGCCATTGTCTCCCAGTTTTATGGATGACATAAAGGGAGCAGAGAGAGCTATTGGGCAATCTGTAGAAGCTGTAGGAACTGGGTCAAAAGAAGTACCAGCGTGCTTTTCGTTGGTGACATATTGGGTGTCGAGATGAGCTTGCCGCGGCTCATCCCTACCTGGGATAAAAAAGGTGCGTGATGTGGTGTAGAAAGAAGGGAATTTGCCCGCTCAGGTAGTTGTTGTGGCGGTAACAACCGGTGGGATAAGGTAGGTATTCCAGAGTCCGGACTATCTGGAACATAGTGAGAAGAACCTTGAATAATATTGGGTGATGTACTAGCTGCGGAAGTCCGGTGTGTGGATAGGGGACGTGTGATTGTTTCCCTGTTACCGCGGGCTATTTTCATTACCACTAGCTTTCGCGGTTTGAGAAAAAGTTGATCCATCATGGTTGCACTGCGTAGTTGTTCAAAGTTTGTTACGACGGTATTTAAAGTTGTTTCATCCTTAAAATATATTTTGATCGGTGCAGGGAATTTACTGCTTCTTTTAGGTAGTCTCTCAACACGTACCGAAAGTGTTGCTAAACCAAATACTGCAAGGATAGCTCTCGTAAATGCATCCAAAGAAAGATCCACGGGTACGTTAAGTACCTGGGTAGTATACGGCCAAATACCCCCTTCGGATGTCGGCTGGGGGGACGTCTCACACTTTGCTGTTTCATGAGTGTGTGAGGTTTGGGCAGCTGCCTCCGGTGATTTTTTCGGTGTCATCCTTACGCGGGGCCGTTTGGCTCTGGGTGCCATCGTCGCTTCAGGTGGAAATTTTGGTTCAAGTTTACGTCTGTGTGGCTTCTGTGACGAGAATAGAATGGGAACCTGTTGATTACTATGGGTGTGAGAAACCCGTTCTCCAGGCTCGACGTGTGATGGGCCCCACGTCGGTTCACACTCAGTGGCCCAAAATATAGCTGTTTCAGCTCTGCTCTATTACGCAGCTCTTCACAACTTGTCATTATACTTCGGAGAGTTGATTCGTCCCTAGTACTTAATTCGAGTGGTGCCGCGAATTTACTTATTCTTTTGTTCAGTCGCATAACCTCTAGTGGGTTTCTTTGGATTCCATTGACCTCAAGAATCCAGCTCCTGAACACTTCCAAGGATGTCATCCGGAACGTTAAATGCAATAGTACTAAACGTAATATTTCTTCCTTTGGTACCCGTGTGCAGTGCGGCTTCCGGCTTGGCTGTTTCTGACGCAGAAATGAATGGTATGGCCGTAGCAGGCGAGCAGTATGATGAATTTTGCTCGCGAGGCCGTTTAGTTGGAGGAGCCGGCGTGTGTCGGTTCCAGACAGGTGACATACTAGATGCTCGCCGACCAAATTGGGGTACCTCAGGTGGCAAGACGCAGCTTGCTGCGTTTATCGTCTTTGAGAATGATGCCTCTGCGACTTGCCCTCCTGGTCCATTGGGATGATCTGTACAACCGAGTGGAAACTCGGATGTAAGCGAACAAGTCCCGGGTTTCTTCTCAGGACAACTACTTATCTCCCCAAGTCGCTTAGGGTCATGGGTATCCATAACCCCCAGTTTTAGCATTTCTGCCACCGAGCAATGGTTTTCTACCATTTGCTTGATCTCACCGTGAGCTACATCCTCTGAGACATCTAAATCAACTATGTGGGAGGCCTCCGGGGTGACAAAATCCTGCAGAGGACCAGAAGAAATTCCAGGGGTCCGCTCATTAGTAGTAGGCTTGGATGCAGAAAGTTTTTCGTAACGGCGTTCTATGGCTGTCTTTGCGTTCACTAATTTTAACTGGGCAAAGGTTGTGCGCGACCGGAAGTCTGTTTGGCATGACAGGAATTTACGGGCCGAACGCTCTGTATCAAACCTGAATAGCACGGGTCATTGGTTTTTAATAGCCCTTTTCCTCAGTCTGGTGCAACTGACTAAATTACCTTCTAGACCGCAGATATCCATAAGTACCTTCTTGATGGTGTGAACTTTTAAACGGTCAGGTACATTATAGACCACTACCTCCGTGAGGCATTTTATCCGGTCCATGACCTCAGTACTAATAGCAATGAGGAAACGCATGGAAGTCTCGGAGCACTTTTCATCCATTACGTTGCCAGGGTGAACTAGGCTTGTAATAGCCACTAAACGCTCAGCTATTGGCTGTAAGCTGTTAAAGGTCACTTTCATACTCGCCAACTCCTGTTGCAGTTGCGCGATTTCTCGACGCATAGAAGAAAATATGTCTATCACCCTAACGGAGCACGGCATGGTCACGTTGGTCGCTGTATTGCTCCCCATCTTAGTCGCTTTGTTTACACGACGGCTAGTAGATATTCCTTTTTACCGCAAGCATTTGAAACCAAGTTAGAGAGTCAGCCACGAAGAAGAATAGTAATGAAAAGGGGAGAAGTAACAAATAAGGTACAACTATATTGCCAAGGAAAATACCAGAAGGCGGAAGTCTGATAAATATCAGGATAGATAAAAAAAATTTCTAGTAGGCAGGCGGTAGACTGTACCGGATGTATAACTCCCACAAAGATACAACATGTCGAGAGCGAAACGAACCAACCTGTCAGGATGACCTTGAGAAGAAGCTTCAAGCGGTAGTAACAGTGACGGGTGTTCCGGCACATGCACCTCGGGCTTGCTCCTTGCTTGCTGGCTTGTAACTCACCGTGTTCTCTGTGGTGCCCTCAGGGGTTGAGCCAACCCTTTCCTGTGTCGCTCTTAACAGCTGGTTGATCAAGTTCAGGTGGGACTGGAACAATAGGATGGAGCCCGTATGTGTTCCTTCTTGAGCCGGTCGTTGATCCTGGATATGGTAAAGGAGCTATGACTTCTTTCTGGAACAGAAACGAAAACACCAAAAAGAACATCCCGGTCCACCAATTTAATACCCACGTTCTTTGCATCCGCTCTCCCTGCTATCCGGTTACGTCAAGTAAGTAGGAGAGGAAGAAATATCGACCGTAAAGCGTAAGGAAAAGCAGGTAAAAGTGGATAAAACCGATGGTGAGGAAAAGTACAGAAAATAGCATCATCGCATGAAGGTGAGAGTTAGGCAGGAAACAGGAAAGGTTTCATGCTGCTACCCAAGTGCATCTAGTTGATGCTCATACCACCTAATCGTTGCTTCCTTTGCAACATGTTCTGGAAGCAAGTTGCAGTGCTCGAGTACACGACGCGATAATTGCGTCGTTGTTCTCACTCATTCGCAGCATCATACAAGGCCCGCGCAGACCAGATAGTCTAGCAGGACTAACTAGCCAGGACAAATCATGGCCAAGCATCTTATTCAAACGGCGTCAGGTTAGGATTAATTTCGTTATAACCCTTAGGTATTGCATTGAATGCATACCCAAATTAATTGGTCGTTCGGGTTAAGTTTGTCCTCTGAACCTGTCGACCAACCTAGAACCGACGCGCAACGCCATTTCCAGTGACACTTTGTCCCGGATAAGGCGTGGTGCATTGGCCTGTACGCAATCTTCTAGGTGGGTTGCCAAAATGCTGAGAAGAGCTTCACAAACACATTAGCGGTTGGTGTCCCGAGAGAACAATGGATAAACCACAACACCTGGAACCCTTTACTAGCCGTCTTCTTCCACATGTCTCCAGAGTGTAGTGTAAAACATTGGACGACACAGACCAACCTGATGAGGCACAAGAAAATTTCACTCCCATCGGGCACATAGCTTGTGGAGGAAGCAGACGTTTCGATACGCAGCACTGAACACGTTGGTCGTTTAGGGGCAGCAATCACAATACAGGCTATTCCCAGTGTCTAGCAAGAGTTCGCTGAAAAGCCACAGGACCTCCAGGGATATCAACAACATTCCAGAGATTTAGGTCACCAGCAAATAAGAGCGATGACTCCTCAAGCTCCTCGGTATATCATTCACATAGACTGAGAACAGCAGCCTAGGACATAGGCTTGCGGATCGCTGCCATGGACAGATTGTCGAAGCGAAAGACTGCTTGCCATACGCTTACACTGTTCATGATCATGCAGCAATGCTGACAGCCACTGGTGAGCGCGACCAGCTATTCCATATGACCACAACTTCGGGGACAGTCGCGAATGGGGGACAGTGGCAAAAGCCATGGCGAATTTAATAAAACACAACATCCAACGCCTGTCCGTTTTCCGCAGCTTCAGTCCAGCTCCCACTATCTACCAGCATGTTCGTTTGGCACAAAATTCCTTTGCGAAAACCACGTTGCTCGACGCTACGCAGATTAAACCCATCCAAATGGTTCTCCACTGTGTCGCGTACTTGTTTTTAAGTAATCTAACGACCAAGCATTTCAAGCTGATAGACCTGCAATTAGCCGGTAGGTCTTTGGCACCGCAATTGAAAAACGGGAAGACAACAGCCTCCTTCCATTTGGTAGGTAAGACCCAGCTTTTGAGTGACTTCTAAATACATCCAAGTAAAAGGTCCACGGGCTTCCACTGTCAATGTATGCGCCAATGTTACATGAACAGAATCTGCCCGGGGAGCCTTTGTTGGATTCACCTCTCTCAGCAACTGGAGTACTTGTGACACAGTTACGGGTCTTTCATGCAAATAATAGTACTCAGAGCTGCTTGAAGCTAATTCTCTGCATGGCGCATTTGTTTCGCGCCCAAAAATGCTTGAGTACCGTTCAGCAAGCACGCATGCCTTGTCATAGTCCCAGTAGGCATGTATCCCATTTCCTCGAAGCAACGTTGGTATGGACGAGTTAAATATTTCCCAGGCTGTGCGAACATTTCCAGTCTCAGATATCACACAAGGCGATGACCTAGCTTTATCCCCGCATTGCTTTGCAGTTCGCGACCCAAATATTTGGATATCAAGGTTTCGGAGACGCACACATCAATTATGTCATCCAATAAGAAGTTTTCCTTAGATCCTTCTTCGATGGAGACTCCGGCGAGCAAAACCACAAATTCAGTGTAAAAATAACCAAAACACTCAACATGATTACGTGCACATACAGACAAATAATTACGGGCATTTACACACAAAGGTTACTGTTTCACCTGTAATACTTCTGTGCAATTACCTAGCAAACACGTTTGTGTTACAATGATCATGCCTTTACAGGCGTGCCTTGTACTGCCGAGAATAAACTATTTATTTAGTTATTTGGTTATAACTGGTAGTTGCTCTTCAAGGCCAGATAAGGGTACGCTGGAAAGACAAGCCAAGGTTATCGCTGGCGCTTAGAGCCCAATTGTAAGCAATGTCATTTACTAAGTCAAGGGTCTTAGCAAAAACGAGATCTAATATGGCCGACTGCTGATTGCTGAGGTACTTAGTGGGAGATCCACGATCTGATGTGGTGGTATTTACAGCGTCAAGACCAGCAGTTCTGCACCGAACGATCCCAGCGCCGAACTGAAAGATTGATCATCTCAACAAACCTCTAGGACGTTGAAGTCTACTAGAGCCAGACACTTATTCGCAGCGTGAGTGCGTATAAACGCAATGATATCATTGCAGGTGCTCGTAGGGCTTCTATTCATCAACACCACCGTAACCTGAACTGAGTAAGAGCAAATTAAGACTTGGAGAGCCTCAAAATATTTTTCGAGTGGCTACCAAACGCTGGTCTTCTATTGCTCGATGTGCTAACTCACATTCAAAGCCACACTACCACTCGGCTACTATTGGGACGGTCAGGGCGGGACAGTGCGTAGCCAAGAATATATACATCGCTATCAGTTTTTCCTCAGACAGCCACATTTCAGTGAAAGCAAATATATCTGGACGAGAGTTGTCTACGACTGGTCAAACTATGCACATGGTGTACCTTAGTCTACGCACGTTCCAAGTGCTACTCGGAGGATTTTGGCATGAACAGTTGTGGGACCAGGGCAAATAGAATAATTGCGGGTAGGGCGGAAAAGGACCCACGGCTGACCACCTGAAAACCCGCCAATCGGAGACCATGCTCGCCAGCTGCACGCCGGGCTTTTAGGTATCTGATGGCTTCCTTTAGCTTAAACATATCAACTAACGGAAGGTCTGGTTGCACACTGAAGTTCGTACCGTTGAGCTTGAAGGCAAATCGCAGTAACGCCTTGCGCTATGCTGGGGTGGAGAGAACCACAATAAGCAGATGGGGTCAAGGAATTGGTTGGCCTACCGGAACAAAAATAATTAGTCAGCACTTTCAGTCTGTCGGGCATCATCAGTAGTGCGCATCTATTGGATCCAGCAAGATTTCAAACCATGATCACCAGCGATTTGAACCGCCAGGCGGCAGAATATGTCACTGGGTCATAAAACAACGCCATCCAAGGTTATACATGGTCTTCACTCTCTTTCCAATTCAGCAGCTCTGTTGCAACCCATTGACTACCGGAGAGTCCGGACCGTCGCGTTTTGTGCATATCACGGGGAGGCGGGCATGGACCGGACCCGTGAAAATGCCAATGCGTAGGAGCGAAGTGAACCAGCCAAAAATCAAGCATTTATATATAATGCATAACATGTTATAGTGTAAAAAGTTTAGTCTAAGCACGTTATAGGCTAATCTGTTAGGAATAGTTGGCAGGCAAACACAGCGGACTTTGTTGCATGCACACCGTTCTCTAGACAAGGTAAGATCAAACGCGGCAGTATGAAATGACTATACTAGTGGCCATCAACAACCGGTAGACTACATTTGTGCTTAAGCGTTGTTCTTTGGTTTCTATGGCGTAGGTACGTAAATGGTTGGCTTAAAGTTGTGGTACTGATAAATATAGTAAAGCATAATTGCTTTGCATCACTTATTGTTGCTGCGAAATCCTTGTAAAATAAGTATGTGTACCAAAACGGAAAGCATGGTTAAAATATATAACAATACTTCTGTAACGTGTAATAGAATGGTTGCATTGGTTGCCTGAATTGCATCATGATTATGTGCGCCTTTGCAGCGAAGACACAAAAAGGATATTAGTTTAATAATAGTTCAGAAATAAGCGGAAGTGCAAAGTAAGTATTTGCAAATACTACTCCGAGATGGTCCTCGTAATCGAACCCAGGTATCAAAAGACAAGTGAAATGTGTCACAGCAGAATATTTTTGATGGTCATCAAAAAGAAGTGGACGGAAGGAGCGAGATAGGCGCAAACATTTCTGCGAGGGCTAAGAGAGCAGACGAGTGTCATGCCGGTCATAAGGAAGATCAGAACCAGCAAAATAAAATACCATTAGTCAGCAACCAGCTTGTGATAAAAGGTAGCACTTATCTTTTTGACGCTATATAGTTCATGGAGCCTCCAAATATTATATATAAGCTAGTATTTGAATTGAAAATGCTGGTTATTAACAAACTACTTGATGAAATATATTAAACACACGTCTAAACAAACAATAATACCATACGGTATATTAGTTGTAAATGTGCGCCAAAATAACTGGCCTATCCAAAGTAAAACAGATTAAATTTCAATTCAATAAATATAGGTAACAGGTGAATGCTTAGCGACGAGAAAGAGAAGTTAATGCAACGTCTCTATTTTATAAAGAAAAGTAGCTTTGTATACTAACGTCAATAAAAATGCATCGTGTGGTAGTATCTGCAAGTAAAACATATTATGAATTTCATTTGATCGAATACCGCTATTCCCGAAACAATAATGTCCTCAGTCGGTTGCAAGCGTTCTTATGCTTGCAAAATCACTTAATAATATATATATAAATATATATATATATATATTACATCCAAAGGTACTCATACAAGATTAGCAAAATGTTAATTTTAAGCTAACTGTTTGTCAAGTCAACTACATCTTGATTGGCGGCTACCATGTCCGGAGTTGCCTGTCACTATCGCCTCCACCGAGACAGCTAAAGGACGTTTGCGCATATAGTGGGAACATAGATGGCTTGCGCTGCAATCTCCACAGTTCTACACACATACACCCACCAGATCAGGCTTTTGCTAAAGGGAATAATATTGGGAGGCATGCGCATGGAAGTCACGTTTCATCAACGGAGCCGTCCTTCACTTCTTCAACAAGCGAAACAGAAGCATTCCTACGTACTTGAGAAATATTGCATACTAGGGGTACCCAAGTCGGCTGCTGAACAGTTACGCGTTCCACACAGTATGTTACCACGTGTTGTACCTAGTACCGTTAAGAGGACGGTGCACTCGATCCTGTCTATCAAATAACAACCGTCTCCCAGAGTCATTATGGACGGGATGCTGGGTAGTAGACAGGTAGGCACCTTATGAACATTTATATCAAGCGCAGCTAAACCGTGGAGCTCAAAATCACCATCTAAGCCATGAACGGCAGGAGTAATCAACGTTCAGGTCGACATATACATATATATATCTTACTAAGCTTATTGTCCTCAAGTCGGTGCTGTGGCGGTCGTTCCATGGAAGGCAATCATAGGCCTTAAATGCGTCCATCCTATGAAGTGCTACGCTTATCCCCAATCATCTCAGTCATCCATTATTGTACCTACAGTACTCAAAAGACCTCATTCCTTAAATACCGCGCCATGACCAGCAAACAGCATTTCATTTACCAACATAATATTGCCTCATTTAAGGGCAAGAAAACCTAATTTATAGCTCAAAATGACGTGCACTGGAGAAGACATACTTAATATACAGCGCATGTATAACGAATAATCTTGGGTGCAGATCTGAGCCCAGGGGATTAAAATTTTGTGCGGTACCTGCGGCTATCCTGACAGCAAGGGCATCAGCCTGTGTCCGCTGGACTTGTTTCCGAACGAACCTATAATATTGGACGAAAAATACAACCGTTGACCGTTAAGTGGTGCTGTTTGGGAGTCTAGCGTAACCGAACCTACATTATCAATCCCCTGCCATAACGGCTGCTGTGCAGGTAGTAGTGGCGAGTATATCCAATACGGAGGGGGTGCTTAACGGTGAAATCGTTTGTTGATGCAACCACGGGTTGACGAAGTGCAGGATAGCAGACGTCTACCAATATGTTTTCGTGTAGACCACCAACAAATTTCTTTATGAAGCTAAGTACGTTATTGCCGTATGACAATATTCACAGAATGCCAAGCTGTTTCTTTCGTATTAAGTTGCGGGCAACAGTGACTTCAGCTATCGTAAACATAAGCGTTTCCAATCATACTAATGTAACATAAGTACGGCTGACAGCCATACCGGTTGACAGAGACAGCGGCTGCCATTTTGCAGTCTTGCGGAAATCTGGGTGGAGCAGTTGCTGCTATACTACAGCAGGCCAGCAAAGCACAGGTGGTGCGTTCGATGACAGGAATGATATGCGCAAACGGAGTCGCTCCGGTCAAAACGAATCGTTGAGCCGCCTGACAACGATACACACTCAGAAGTGCGCTTGCATAACCACGAAAATCCGTTGAAGAACCTACTGCATACGGCCTAACAAAACGACGACAGCAACTTTGCAACCGTCTTGACTCACCTCTCTCACAGTTATAAACTGCTGATCTGTCCAACACTCGTCGACGCCCAACGCTCCCGGCGGAGGCCCCCCCACCAAGTAAGCTTGCTACCGCCTCACATCCGCGTTCGACTAAACCAATAACGAGTAGCCCCACTCCTAATTCTGTCATATGCACAAATGTGCCAGAGTCTAACGACCCGCAACTTCAGAATCGATATTCTCATGATTCCACTATGTGGAGCTCGATCTGTGTCGTGTTAAACCTCCTTGAGACAAAATTCATTGGTCTCACAAGACTGACTCATCACTTTAATCTCCGAGCGCCAGTTAGCCAAGACTTCTGCGTGTTGACTTGCAGTCAGGCTCGGCTATGGAGGATGTTCTTTTATCAGCACACTTACTCCGAAACAAGGCGTCTCTCGGCATCTGTCATGCTCGCCGACGTATTCCGGCTGGAAGCGAATACAATGAATCTCGCAAAAATCTCAGGGCGAAACTACGTGCTAGCCTAAAGAGGGACCGCGAAACCTGGTGGTCTCATCGTGCATCTGAGATGGAAACAGCCGCTGCCATTGGTAATCATCGTAAGTTATACCGTCTGATACGGGCAACAGGCAGCAGGAGACCTGGTGTTAGCGAGACCATACGCGACGAGAGTGGGCAGATGATCCACAGCCTGTCAAAACGCTTGGAGCGTTGGGCTGAACACTTTGCTATGCAATTTAACCAACCTGAGTTATCACTTTCTTCGGGCATTGAACGCCCTTCTCCTTGGGCCGTCTCCCTGGATCCGCCCTCACGCGCTGAAGTCGAACGTGAGATCAGGCTGTTGAAATTGCATAAGGCCGCAGGAGCAGATACTATTCCTCCAGCCCTCTTCAAGTTCGGTGGACCTGCTCTAATAGGTGATCTATACGAGTTGCTAGTAAAACTTTGGGAGCAGGAGACAGTCCCGACAGACTGGAACCGCTCCGTCATTGTCCCAATTTTCAAGGGAGGCTCCCGTTTGGTATGTGGCAATCATAGAGGGATCAGTCTGATTTCGATTGCCTCTAAATTGCTTGCCTCTCTCATTCTCCACAGACTGACTGGCACTCGTGAAAGCCAAATTCGTGAAGAGCAAGCCGGATTTCGTCGAGGTCGGGGCTGCATCGACCACATCTTCACATTGCGTCAAGTGTTGGAGCACCGCCATGTTTATTGGCGACCCACCGTTGTCGTGTTTCTTGACATAAAAGGTGCCTTCGACTCAGTCGATCGATGTGCCCTTTGGGACTGTCTGTTGAGGAAAGGTGTGCCTGATAAATATGTAAACATTATCAAAGCGCTGTACGCACATAGTTCGGGCAGGGTGACGGTTTATGGCAAACTCTCGCCACCTTTCAGTATCACCAGCGGTGTGAGACAAGGATGCCCGCTGTCACCTTTCCTTTTCAACTTCGCTATTGATGAAGTCATGGAAACAGCGTTCGCTGGACACGACCTAGAAGGTGTGGAGCTACTTCCTGGTGAGCGACTTCTTGACTTGGAGTATGCGGACGATATTGCCCTAATCTGTGACGGCTCCCAAACATGCCAAACAGCACTGAACCGATTAGCACTGGCTGTCAGTCGTTTTGGGCTATGCTTTGCTCCATCAAAATGCAAAGTACTTCTCCAAGATTGGCTGGGACCCAATCCTGCGCTAACGCTTGGTGGTGATCTGCTAGAAGTCGTTCAGGAATTCAAGTACCTGGGCAGCTATATTAGCACCCGTGGGATTGAAGATGAGGTTACGAACCGTATAGCAAAAGCTCGAGGTGCTTTTGCCAATCTCCGCCACCTGTGGCGCAGACGCGACATTACTCTCGCCCTCAAGGGCAGAGTTTACAACGCAGCCGTCCGTTCAACTCTCCTATATGGCTGTGAAACCTGGCCCATCAGGTCGACAGATATGAAGAGACTCGTCACGTTCGATCATCGCTGCCTTCGCAGCTTAGCTCATGTCTGGTGGGAACACCGCGTGAGCAATGAGCGTGTTCGACGTCGCGTATTTGGTGCAGGAAGAGCGAGTGAACCGCTCAGCACGATTATATCACGCACCAGGCTCCGATGGCTGGGCCACGTCTTGCGCATGCCAGCACACCGACTCCCACGACGTGCATTGTTTGCGCGTTGTGGGTGCGGTTGGAAGAGGAGGAGGGGAGGCCAAGTGATGACTTGGTCGCGAGAAATGAAAACCCTCACTTCGAAGTTGGCGTCGGTTGGTGCATCCCGACTGCCTGGCTGGGGTCCTAAGGACGGTGAACACGTTTGGCTGGACACACTTGCTGATATGGCTAGGAGCCGGCCCCAATGGCGTTTGTGTTGTGAGTTCCTTTGTCCATCCCCCTCCTGTTTAGCATCCCCCTCCAATCACGATCTCAATCGTTAGGCATAATATGACTTTCTTTTACGGCAGCCAGCTGTTAGCTCTCCGGAACGATGTCCATCCGTTACTGGGGACTCAGCGGGCGTGCCACTGTTTGTTTGTTTTTTTCTTTTCTTGCCTTTTGTATTGCGGCACAATAGCTGAGGTGTTTTCCACCTCCAGCTAACGTGTAATGATGATGATGATGATGATGATCTGTCATATTCGTATCTTCCCCGACCTGTTATAACTGCCTCTTAGTTACGTCACTCTCTGACGATCTGGTATCAACTCTCTTAGTCGGCCGAACGAACGTGACTTGGAACTGTCTCACGCACGACAAAATAGCCGAAAAAATTCGAAGTTGTATGTCCCGTGAGACTAAGGGGCAACACGGTTACTACCGCGAGTTGAACGGGCTCCTAGACCGAGCGCAATTTCATACATATCTACCCCAACTCCAGTGAACAAGAAAAATAAGACAGGCCTTTCGCGTAGGCACTTTTACCGGCTAGGCTCAAGGCGATTACAGCGCAGTCCAGCGTTTCTTTTATACCTCGATGGTGCCAATGGTTTGCGTAAGCAAACCCTGGAAGCAACTGAATTGATACTATGCAAATATACCAACGGAACATGTTGAAAAGTGCATGTTGGTAGATGCGGAGGATGGACTGGAAAACTGAATGTTTCTTGGGGGAAAAGGCTGAATGTTTTATGATTGCGGAGGATGGCCGGACACAGGAATGTTTTCTGAGGTACAAAGACCAATCGAAACGTGAATACATTGGAACATTGTATTTAATGGGAATAAAAGCTCGAGCTTTACATGACCCATAGGGTAAAATGAGTTCGGGTAGGGTCTAATGAAAGGCCAAGCAACCTAGTGGGTTGGACTCGCGTGTTAGCCGTATCTTCATCGGACTTATGCGGCATTTAAACAGAATGCACGCCGGCTCAAAGCGTGACATCCCACCACGCCCTCCGAAACGGCTTTGGAAAGGAAGTAGGTAGAAAAAAAGAAAGAAATTCCATCCAGTAGAAGGTAGTTATATTAGGGAATATCGCGGTGTAACTCGATCAGATGACAGTCCAGGCGGGTCTTAAAGTCCGCCACAGTGGGTGCCAAGACTAAATCGGCAGGCAGAGCATTCCACGGTCGGCAGATTCGCAAAGCGAAGTAGGGTCGTCTGCAGTTCAGCCGACTGTGCTGATGTGTGAGCCTCAGTGGGTGGCCACGTAGGTGAGAGCCCGATTGGTGCAATGTGAGTCGGTGGCGACAGGGATGTCCAGGGTTGGATAAGATCATGAATACAAGGATCAGGTCACCCCGTAGACGTCGGTACTTAAGCGAGTAGAGGCCCAGGCACTGAAGTCGTTGTGGATAATCTAGGTGCTTGAGGCCTCGGACCAGTTTGGTTGCTCGACGTTGTGGGGATTCGAGTATGCGTTGGTCCTTCAACAACCAAGGGCTCCAAGCCTGAATAGCGAACTCCAAGTGGGGTCGAAGAAAAGCATTGAGGGGGAAGCGGAAATTGCTGGGGTCAATTTGACCGAAGGCTCGTTTCAGCAATCCCACCATGCAGCTAACAGCAGCTGCTGCTTTCCGGCAGGAAGCGGATACGGAAAGACTCGTCTGGGTAATGATACCTAAGTCTCTTTCGGCTGAAGAGATCTGGAGGATAGACGCTCCCAGGTAATATATAGGAGAAAAAGCGGAAGGGCGGGTAGAAAGGACGCAACCTTTCAAAGCGTTAAATGGAAGGTTGTTTTCTATGGACCACTGTTGTAGACGGTCGAGGTTCGTCTGAAGTGCGTGGGCATCGTCCGGAAGGTTAATTGTGCGCTACAGCTTCGCATCATCCGCGTATAGCAGCAGCGAAGACTCCACTTTCGTTGTGACGTCGTCAATGAAGGCTAGGAAGAGGTGCGGTCCGAGAACAGACCCCTGTGGAACTCCGCTTGTGGCAAGGATGTGGGGAGACAACGCTCCGTCGACGCGTACTTGGAAGGTACGGTTTTGAAGGTAGTTCCGGATCCAGTCCATCAAGGCCCCTGAAACGCCGTAAGACAACAGTTTCTGCAGTTAAATCTTGTGGCCGACCTTGTCGAAGGCTTTGGCGAAATCCAGGAAGATAACAGGCGTTTCTAGGTCAGAGTCGGCAGCAGTCGTCCAGCTATCCTTGGCAAGTAGCAGGTTACTCAGGCATGACCGTTGACGCCGGAAACCGTGCTGGCAATCAGAAAGCAGTTTCTGGGCCTCCATGTGTTCCATTAAAGCGTCTGCGACGACCGATTCCATCACTTTGGATATGGTAGATAGGAGAGTTATCGGTCGGTAATTGGCCGGATCTTTGTGAGTACCGTCTTTGTAGATTGGTGTAATAGTCCCACATTTCCAATCATTGGGAACTTTGTCTTGCGAGAAGAAGTGGGTGAACAGCTCCGCTAGGGGTAAAGCTAGAGCTGCAGCGCACGCTCTCAAGGGCCGTGGGTGGAAACCATCAGCGCCAGGAGAGGCCGTTAGCCCCAGGGATTTGAGTTTCGCCAGGACCGTCTCCGGAGGGAAATGAACAGTCGTCAGGTAAGTTGAGCGTGAAACCGAAGAGGTACCGTCGTTGTTGTGCATTGATGGAACGGATAATGTGGATACGTACTGCTGGCACAGGACTTCTGCTGCCTCGTTAGCTGATTTCGTGAGCCCTGTGGGGTCGTCAATGCGGTGACACTGTGCTTGATTTGTCGAAGATTGTTGACGTGATTATACAAGTGGGAAAGCTGATGGAAACATGTGCACTTGTGTGAATCGAGTCTCATTGTCATTCCGTGGTTTAAGCTTATGATCAATGTGGGAACGTTGGGTCCCGATAACATCTCCCTTTCAATTTTGAACATAACGTTTTAGTTGCGGGTCGATCTGCAGTCTTTCAGTCCTTTGACGGATGCGCTTCGACCTGCGGTGAGGACCGGTTGTGTTTGTCGTCCGCTGCGCGACTTCCCGCTGTCACCTTTCCTCTTCAACTTCGCTGTTGACGAAGTCATGGAAATCGCGTTCACAGGACACGACTTAGAAGGTGTGGAGCTACTCCCAGGAGAACGACTTCTTGACTTAGAGTATGCTGATGATATTGCCCTCATCTGTGACAGCTCACAAACGTGCCAAGCGGCACTGGACAGATTAGCACTAGCTGTCCGTCACTTCGGGCTTTGCTTCGCACCCTCGAAGTGCAAAGCGTTTCTCCAAGATTGGTCTGGACCGCCTCCTGCCCTGACCCTTGGTGGGGATCAGCTAGAAGTCGTTCAAAAATTCAACTACCTGGGAAGTTGTATCAACGCCTGTGGGATTGAAGATGAAATCACGAATCGTATAGCAAAAGCTCGGGGCGCTTTTGCTAACCTTCGCCACTTATGGCGCCGGCGCGACATCACTCTTGCCCTGAAGGGTAGAGTGTACAATGCAGCAGTACGTTCGACCTTACTGTACGGTTGTGAAACCTGGCCGCTTAAAGCGGCGGACGTGAAGCGGCTAGTTACGTTCGACCACCGGTGCCTTTGTAATTTAGCTCACATTTGGTTGGAACACCGCGTGAGTAACGAGCGTGTTCGACGCCTTGTTTATGGCACAGGAAAAGGAAATGAACCGCTCAGCACCGTTATTTCACGCATCAGGCTCCGATGGCTCGGCCACATGTTACGCATGCCAGCCCACCAACTTCCGCGACGTGTGTTGTTTGCGCGCCGGGGGTGTGGATGGAAGAAGAGGAGGGGTGGCCAAGCGATGACTTGGTTCAGAGGAATGAAGGCCCTCACTTCTGAGCTGGCCTCGGTTGGAGCGTCTCGGCTCCCTGGTTGGGGTCCGAAAGACGATGAACACGATTGGTTGGACACACTTGCTGATATGGCAAGGAGCCGACCTCAGTGACATTCGTGCTGTGAGTTTCTTTGTCCCACCACATCCCTCTTAGCCTTCCCCTCCAACCACGATCTCATTATTTAGCCTTATATACTTTAGCATAATAATTCTTTTTGGGTGCACAGCAGCCGGCTGGTAGCTTACCGGAACGATGCTCATCCGTCACCGGTAGCTCAGCCAGCTTGCACCAGTTGCATTTTTTTCTCCTTTTTTTCTATGTATTGCGGCACAGCAGCTGAGGTGTTCCCCACCTCTAGCTAACGTGTTTGATGATGATGCTCGATTTCCATAAGTCCCGGTTGTTGCGCAGCGATTCCGAAAGTATCCAATAGTACGTGCAGCGGTATGTGTCTAACCGACTTGTATTGTTCATTGAGCGTTCTGCGTTGCTGTAGAAATTGGTTTTGGTGGTGAACCCACGTGTCGTCTCTTACAGCGACATAATGTAGCATACTACCACGTTAAGCAGTCACTGTTGCTTTGTTCAAGCTTGCATAACCTGCTTGCTAGTCGCGAGCGTACGCAGGAGCTCCGGCAACGAATTCATTGTGCTTGGTGCAGATAGTAAATTGACATGATGGTTTTTCGCTGGGTATGAGCGCTTCATTAGTGGTGCGTAGCTTGCGGCCCATCAATGCTTCAGCCGGAGACTGGCATCCTGGAGCGGCTGGATTTAGTGTGGACCGGTAAGAGAGCAGGAACGCTTGAAGGCATTCATCCACGGTCCTCTCCCTACGAGATTTAAAGAGTGCCCTCTTGAAGGTGTTGACAATGCTCTCCGCTTGATCATTGAACTGAGGATGGTAGAGCGGTGAGCGTAGGTGTGGGATGCAGTGCCGGTGACAAAAGTCTTCGAACATGGAAGACGTAAACTGCGAGCCGTTACCGGACACTAAGACCTCGGGAAGTCCATGCTGGCTGAATATTCGTTGTAGATAACCCAGCGTGATGGATGCGGTTGGTGAGTTGACGGCGACCACTTCAGGCCATTTGGGATAGGCGTCGACCACGACCAGGTAGGAAATGCCATCGATCGGACCAGCATAGTCGATGTGCACTCGAGACCACGGTTTTTCTGGCGGTTGCCAAGGTACTGGTTTTTGATGTGGTGGCATCTTGGATGCTTGTTGACCTCTTGAGCAACGGCGAACCAAATCTTCAATGTCGTTGTTCATGCCAGGCCAGTGCATATAATTGCGGGCGATTGGCTTCATTCTGTTCCTACCGGGGTGAGCAGAACGGAACCGGTGGAGTACAGCTTGCATGTAGATACGACGACTGGGCCTGCAGTCATGAGGCAGGGATCGACTACGGAAAAGCAGTCGCGGCGTTGATACAATTGTATCATTTCGCCAGAAAAGACAGTGTTTGACCAACGCGTCTGAACGTGACGGCTTTCTGCAGGACAGGGTCTTGGGCAGTTTCGCGACGTATTTCGAATAGCGTTCAAGAGTTGCTTGTTCCACCCTCGCTACTCAAGCCTTCCGAATGCCACCGCTGCCTTCGATACACGGATACGCAGCTCGCTGCGTATCTGCTGGTCAGTCGACACCACACTCCCAAGTTAGCAGAAGCGGAAGCACAAATGCTGATTCGCGGCACCATTGTAGATTGCACTTCCGGTGAAGGCAGAAAGAGACAGACAGTTTTGCTTATGTTGATGGTGAGCCCGAATTTGGCCGCTGTCGAAGCCAGAGCACTAGTCATATGCTGCAACTCATCCGCGCTGTGTGCAAACAACGCACAGTCGTCGACGAACCGTAACATACAGCTAGCTGTCTCATAGACTAAGGTTCTCATACCGAAACCACGGATGTTCAGTGACGCACCATCAATATGATGCTCCACAAGAACAGCGTAAGCACAAGCGGCATCAAAAGCACAAAACATCGTGGCATGACGATAGATGTTAAACAGGACAGGAATTAATACACAACCTTGCTTCACACCAGTGACAATTGCAAAGTCATCTGAGGTCTCTCCACACAGCTGCATCCTCGCTCGCATACCACTGTGCAGACATGCAACTAAGCTTACAAACTTACCCGGAGAGCAAAACTTACCTAACACCAGCCACAATGCCTCGCGGTTCACCGTAACAAATGCTTCGGTGAAAAACAAACAGCGAGTACAAAGGCTGGTGTCGTCCTCTGCATTTCTGCAACTACCGAACCTCGAACACCATTTCTGTGGTGCTACGACCCGAACGGAAACCGCATTGCTCTTCCGTCACGTTCGGTTCCACAACCTGACTGACGAGGCGGTTGAGCAGGATTCGGGCAATCACCTTGCCCTCACAACTCAACATATTAATACAGCGATAATTCGTGGCACATTGCCTGCTCCCTTTGCCCTTGCACAGTGGTAGCACAAGGGCATCATTCAGCCCAGGAGGCGCTTCCTCAATCCACACGCTTTGCACCAAGTGATGCCGCGCGGTCATCAACGCGGATCCGCCGTGTTTCAATACTTCAGATGGGATTCCATCTTCACCGGCACACTTGCCGTTCCCTAGCTCAGAAATTGCTCTCTGTGTCTCATCCTGTGTCGGCTTGTTCGCGAAACTCACATCCCTATGCTCCTTCGAACCGTTCGATGTAGGCCAGTCGATCTCTGTACGGTTGTTCAAAATACAGGCAAAGTGATTTCGCCATATATATATATATATATATATATATATATATATATGGTTGGCGGCATCCGGTTTCGGATTTGCCTGTCACTGTGGCGAGCCACAGGACCACTGCGCCTACAGAGGGACCATGGACGGCTTAGGCTGCACCACCCACAGCTCCAACCACACACCCCATATCCAGTGTAAACCCGAAGGAATAAGACCGGGAGGCATGTGGATGGGAACTACGTTTCATCAACGGAGCCGGCCCACACTCCTTCACAGGCAAACACAAGCACGCTGTATTTGGGGAATCAAGCGCACACAAGGCGGTGGCTGGACGTAGTCCGCTCCACACTGAGTGCATGGAACCACTCTTCGAGCCTAGCACGGCCACAAGGACCGTGCACCCTGTCCCCTCCAGCAATGACCAACTGTCTCCTGGAGCCAGTATGGACGAGGTAGTGGGTAATAGACAGGTAGGCACCTTGTCAACATCACATCAAGCGCAGCCACAGGGGCCAGCCCTGTCCTCTGCACATGCATAACATGCAAGAGAGTGGAGGATGAGCCGCGCTATATCGCAGTTAGATATCAGTCATGACGGTCCGCTGCCGTCGCCAATGGCTTAGTGGCATAAGTCGCTGACTCGCAAGAGTAAGGTCGTTGGTTCGACGAGTTCCAAAAGGACGGAACGACCGTCTAGCGCTTTCCTGAATGTGTGGTCGCTGTCTGTCGGTGTCTAACTGCGACAAATCTACACAAAAACCTAATAATTCCCCCAACTGCTTACAAATATATATATATATACATATATATATATATATATATATATATATATATGTGCTGAGGCTGTGCCCCATGCTGAGGCTGATGTTGCATTCTTGATGCTTCTTCACCGCAGTTAGGCTAAACCAACTTACACTCAAACTAGGTCTCTTTAAGCTGGATAAATTTCATTCCGCTTTATTTGGTTTGTTCTGCCTCTCTGAATCATGTTCTATTAACTGGCCACGTTGCTTACACTAATTGCGCTTATCTTCGGTAATTTTGTTGCGTTTGTCGCATTTTAAGTAACTTGTGGACATTTCTTACTTATCACGGATTTGTTGCTAACCAAATTACTTCATATGGTAATTTAGCGAAGAGTTATGCCACCGTATCTGTATGCATTATTGTATTTATTTTATTTCAGCTTGTCGTTGAAAGTGAATGGCTGTTGTTTGATATCCCTGGTATGGTTGCGCTTGATGTGTATGTTGACAAGGTGCCTACCTGTCTATTACCCACTACATATGCGAAGAGGATGGCACCTTAATCACCAATCTTCAGCGACGGTTGGAGCGACGGGCCGAACATTTTGGCTCTCAGTTTTGTTGGCCCCCAGTTCCATCTGCTACCTCTGGCGCTCGCGCTGGGGCCGAGTGGTCTACCCCAACAGACCCTCCCTCTTCCCAGGAAATCGAGCAGGAGCTCCGCCACGTGAAGCGTTATAAAGCTCCCGGCCCTGATGGTCTTCATCCAGCTCTATTTAAAGATGGTGGCGCATCGCTGGTCCGAGAACTCACCGTTTTGTTCTCGAAAATTTGGTCGAAAGAGAAGGTTCCATCATCTTGGGGTGAATCGATAGTCGTACCCATCTTCAAAAAGTGCCTGCGCACAATCTGCTCCAACTACAGAGGAATAAGTTTGGTCCCCGTCGTTTGTAAGCTGCTGGTGTCCATCATACTTCGCAGGCTATCCCCAACACGCGAATCGTTGCAGCGAGAAGAACAAGCTGGGTTTCGCCCTGGTCGCGGCTGCATCGATCAAATCTTCACACTTCGCCAGATCCTCGAGCTCCGCCATGTGTATCAGAGGCCAACGATTGCTGTGTTCCTGGATATCCGTGCAGCCTTCGATTCTGTCGATCGTACAGTACTGTGGCAGTGCCTTCTGAGGAACGGTGTCCCCGAGAAGTTCGTCTCCATACTGCGCGCTCTATACAGTCTGACCTCGGGCAGGGTTAGGGCTTATGGCATGCTTTCGCCTACCTTTGTGGTCTCCAGTGGAGTTCGACAAGGATGCCCTATCTCTCCGTTCCTATTCAACTTTGCCATTGAGGATGTCCTGAAGAACGCTCTGAGCGATTCGTTGAACGCTGGCGTTGAGCTCCTCCCAGGTAGTCGAGTTGTTGATTTGGATTATGCTGATGATATCGTCTTGCTGGGTGACGATCCACACGTCGTCCAACTTGCATTAAACCGCTTGACGATTGAAGCATCAAAGTACGGTATGTGCTTTTCGCCATCCAAATGCAAGGCTCTCCTTCAAGACTGGCAGGTGCCTCTGCCTGCACTCACCCTTGCTGGTGAGACACTGGAGGTTGTGGAGAGCTTTGTCTACTTGGGAAGTTGCATCACTGCTGGCAGGGCTGTTGGAGACGAGATTTCGATGCGCATCTCGAAAGCACGCCTCGCTTTTTCTAGGCTGAGGCATTTGTGGCGTCGCCACGATATTCGTCTCTCCATCAAAGGGCGGGTCTATTGTGCAACTGTTCGTGCTGTACTGTTGTACGGATGCGAGACCTGGCCCATTCGTAAAGATGACTTGCGCAGGCTATCTGTCTTCGAGCACCGCTGTCTGCGGTCCATTGCCCGTGTGTGGTGGCAGCACCACGTAAGCAATGTGGAAGTTAGACAGCGTGTCTTGGGACGTGGAAGCCACTCGCTCGAGGAGCTCATCTCACTGCATCAACTGCGGTGGTTGGGACACGTATTGCGCATGCCTGTCCAGCGTTACCCCCGTCGTGCGTTGTTTGCACTTGCTGGACAGGGCTGGAAGAGACGGTCTGGTGGACAGCCTACAACATGGAGAAGCCGCATGAAAAAGTTGACGAAACAATTGGCCTCGGCCGGTTGTTGTCGACTACCTGGTTGGGGTCCGAGAGATGAGGATACTTGCTGGTTGAAAACCTTGGAAGTTATGGCTCAAGATCGATGTCAATGGCGGACGTGTGCATCAGTGTGTTGCGGTGTCCCTTCCTCCTCCCCCTAAAAAAAGAACAAACTGAAAAAAAATTTCAAAAACTGTGAGTGGTAAACTTGACAAAAAAAAGCATTTTTTGTTGCTCTTTTCTTATTATTCATATTGTTTTCCTATTCAGCCATGATTCCGATGGCACAATATCTGTACCACAGATTGTGTATAATAATAATAATACCCACTACATCGTTCATACTGGCTCCAGGAGACAGTTGGTCGTTGCTGGAGGGGACAGGGTGCACGGTTCTTGTGGCCGTGCTAGGCTCAAAGAGCGGTTCCATGCACTCAGTGTGGAGCGGACTACCAGCCACCGCCTTGTGTGCGCTTGATTCCCCAAATACAGTGTACATGTGTTTGCCTGTGAAGGAGTGTGGGCCGGCTCCGTTGATGAAACGTGGTTCCCATCCACATGCCTCCCGGTCTTATTCCTTCGGGTTTACACTGGATATGGGGTGTGTGGTTGGAGCTGTGGGTGGTGCAGCGCAAGCCATCCATGGTCCCTCTGTAGGCGCAGTGGTCCTGTGGCTCGCCACAGTGACAGGCAAATCCGAGACCGGATGCCGCCAACCAACCTTCATGTATTGCGGCACAATAGCGGTGTTTTCCCACCTCCAGCTGATGTGTATAATGAATGAATGAATCAAATGAGTTCCATTTTGTCCCTTTAAAGGCAAAGTGGACAAGCCTGGATACAGTACTCTAAGTGGAGTCGCACAAAAGCTGGGAACAGCTTCACAAAAATTGGCCGTTATGACACCGAAGGAGCGGCGAATAAACCACGTCATATGGAACCCGTTACAAGCAGCCTTCCTCCAATTGTCCCCAGAGTGAAGTACTGAGTTATGGGTGATACCTAAATCAACCTGCTGAGTGACAACAAGGATTTCACTTCCACCAATTACATAGCGCGTGGGGAGACTAGCACCTCCAATGCGGTGGACGGAACATTTCGCCTGATTTATGGGCATCAACCATAAGGTTGACCAATCCCAGAGCCTATCCAAGGCACTCTGAATTACCTCAGAGCCACTAGGGATATCCACAATATTCCAGAGCTTGAGGTCAGCAGCAAACAATAGGGACGGTACTTCAAGCTCCTGGGGTAGGTCATTGACATAAATTGCGAAAAGCAACGGCCCTAGAACCGAGCCCTGCGGAACGCCACTAAGCTCAGCTTGTCTAAGCGAAAGGCTACGCCCCACGCGTACACACTGTTCTCTCCATTTTAGAAAGGCAGACACCCATTTAAGGGCTCCTCCAGATATCCCATACAATCTCAACTTCAATGAGAGTCTTTGGGGTGGGACAGTATCAAAGGCTTTCGAGAAGTCAACGAAAAGCATGTCGATAGCGTGACCGTTGTCTACTGCCTCAACCCAGCTTTCACGAGCTACAAGTAAATTTGTCAGACATGAAAATCCCTTACGGAATCCGTGCTGGGCCTCACTGAGAAGGTTAAACTTAGTCAGGTGATTCTCCACCGAATCGAGGTTTTACAGGACATGGCTCGCAGTAGACACCAGTGGCACGTCTGCTGCCGTCTCCTCATCGGATTGCCTGTTTAAAGTGTGTTTGATGCTGAGTTATCTGCGGGGTAATGGCTGATTATGTCGCGTGGCAATGAAAGCTGCAAGGAAGCTGTCTTGCCGATGCCGCCTTATCTTTGCACGATAGCCAGCTGTTTGTGACGGCATGTTGTCTACACAAGGTGTAGGCGCCTTGACCCTGAATGTTTGCTTAGGACATTAAGGTTTTCAGGTAAGTCCCCCTTCTCTCCCTCTTCTTATTCTTGATTTCACAGGTCCTCATGGTTGTATGGCAGCGAAGCATCAGTTCAAATGGACTATGTACTACTGTTGTTTTGTTCCACCGAATCCCTGACCAATTTTTCAAACAACTTAACCACTACGCTTGTTAAGCTGACAGGCCGATAGTTCGCGGGCAGAGTTCTGTCACCGCCCTTAAAAATCGGACAGATGACTACCTTCTTTCATTCCGAAGGTAAGGCACAGCTGTCGAGTGATATTCTAAAGATGCATGTAAGAGGGCCACTTAGCTCAGCGGCCAATTCATGCATCAGCTTCGGATGAATTGAAACGGGGCCAGAAGCTTTGGAAAGATTTAGCCCATGCAATAGCCCGAAGACTTGTGTCCCCGTTATGCTGATTTCAGTTAGGCAAGAATCCGCTGGAACTTTAATGACCAGCTCAACCTGAGGTAGAGAGACCTCATGAGAAAAACACCAGTATACTGTTCGCTAAGTATACACGCATTATCATAGTCGGCATGCCTATTTGTCCTGTCCGCTCGTAGTAAAGCCGGTATAGACGAGTTTGTACCGCTGCGCCTCTTTACCTAAGCAAATAACTTATTTGGATTTGTTACGGCTACGTTAGCCAAATCCTCTTCGTACTGAAGACGAAGAGTTCTAAGATGTTGCTTACATTTATTTCTAACCGCTCGATAGCTTTCGTAGATGCTGGTTGATGAAGCCGTTTAGTAAGTTCGCCAACACTTAGAGCGCTTCCTGAGCAGGTATTTACCTGTATGATCTATCCAAGAATGCTGCGCCCGTATCCCCCTTCTCTTAATGAGTGGGATGTGGGGAGCAGAGATCTCGGTGATGTATGCCTTAAATTTCTCCCAGACTGTCTCAACGGTGTCAGCCACGGTGATCGCACAGCGCAGAACTGAAGCTTTGTCTCGCATTGCGTTAAAGTCTGTCCGCCAAATATTTGGACATGCTTTATCGGCAGCTTGATGACACTTAGTTAGAGCACATCGAAAGGATATGCAGATATGGTCACTGGCTCCTAGAGGACGGCCGTAGGTAATATCACTCACGAAATCGTTACTTTGCCAAAATGAGATCCAAGGTAGACGGAATTTGGTTGCGCATATATCTAGTTGGGAGGTCCACGAACTGATGCAAATGCAGTTGCAATGTTAGCTCGAAGAGATCCGAACCGAAAGTGCTCACCGCCTTATGCAAGGTAGATCAGCCCAGTAGACTTCAGGGAGGTTGAAGTCACCCAGTATTAGTTACCTATTGGTAGCCTGAGTACGAATAAATTCCATAACCTCCCTGGAGATACTTCCAGGACTTCGATATACCACTACAACTGTAAACTGAGCAGAGGAAGTGCACACAATAGTCGAGAGGGCTTCAACAGTTTGATCCGGCGACTGGAACACACAAGTCCTCAACACATCGAGTTTACAAGTCACATAAAGAGCGACGCCCCCACCTTGGCGGCCAACGGAGCGATCGCATCTAACCAGTGCGTAGCCAGGCAAACATACTTCACCGTCTGTGATATCCGGGGACAGCCACGTTTCGGTGATAACAAGTATGTCGGGACGAGATTTGTCTACAAGTAGACCCACCTCGTGTACCTTGTTCCTTAGTCTACGCACATTACTAAGCATTACCCGAAGGAACTCGGCACTACCAGCCCTGGGTCGTACACAACCAGCTGGGGTTCTGGTAGGGCAGAATTTGACTTCCGGCTGACCACCTGAAAACCCACAAGACGAAGGCCTTGCTCATCAGCCGCCCGCCTGCTCTTGAGACTTTTGATGGCTTCCTTTAACTTCAGTCGATTTGCCAGTGGGAGGTCCGGCTGAACGCTGACATTACTACCCTTGAGTTTAAATGCAAAGCGCATTAACGCTTTGCGTTCCTCCGGGTTTGAAAGGACTACACAAAGAGTGAGGTCACGGATTTGGCGTATCTATAGGGACATTCCCCAACCTTGTTGGCTTCCTGATAGTGACACCGGGGAAACCAGGTGGAAGCATCTTGTTGACGCGAAGCTTGAACTACTGGGGGTCATCCAACATGCGTTCCTCTGGAAGAACTGCCGCGGATTCAGCAACGTTACGAAAGATAACGCTACTATCAGTAGAAAAATCACCTCGACGAGGCGTATTCACTCCACGAGTTTTCGACTCGACCCCAGTTTTGACCGGTTTGGCTGGTGCCACGGCGCGTTCCTTCGCCAACGGAGCTGGAGTCATTGAGGTTGAAGCTTTGAGTTCTACCTCCAACTCCCTCACCGGTCTAGTCTTTTCAGACTGCGGGTGTGGCCGAATTCGACATCGCGCGTTGTTTCTCCGATGGAACTGGGGTGATTGTAGTTGGAGCTTTGTGCTCCACCTCCAATACCTTAATGGCTTCAGTACCTTCAGGCTTTGATGGAGCCTTACGGACTTTCCTAGCCCTCTTGCTTTTATTGGGCACAGGGGCTATATGTTCGATCTCGCTTTGGACGGCTTCCAGTACGACATCAGAGACCTCTTTAGAGGACGCACGACACGGTAGCCATCACCTCAATCGGAATTTCATCGACCGCAATTAAGGTTAGTTGCGTGTCTTCCTCCAATGAGCCGACATCAATAGAGACTGCCATTTTCCTCATCAGTAACTCCACTTTCCGATCAAGAGATGTGAGGAAAGACCACAACTGCTGGTTACCCAGCCCGACGTTGCTCGATGTCTTCTCACTGACCTCAAGACGCGTAGATCGACGGCGACGGCATAGAAGACAATTGAACAGCATGCTATTGCTAGTCGAAAGCATTGCGTACTGATCAGGGCTCAAATCGGTACAGGTCTCATGGTACCAGCAGTTGCCTACATAGCACTGCATGCCATCATACTCGTCCGTCACGGGCTTTGAGCAGCTCCCGCTGCCGCATACAGCATTAGTTTCGCTGATCAGCGCAGCCGAAGACATTAGCGCCGGTATTCAATGAATGGACGTGACGCTTCCAAAGAGTGTGAAACAGGTATCAAAACGTAAAACCGACAAGCTGTTACCTGCAGGGAAGTCAACAGAAACAGTTACGGATTAAAACAAGTTGCAAAACGGATTAAAAATCACAAAAATATCGGAAATATAGTCAGAGACTGAACCCGAAAAAGATGGACGACGTTTGGTAAGTACTCGAAAACGGGTGCGACGTAATCCGGGGAACACGATAGTCCAAAATTATTTCGATCAAGCATAATTTGACAAAAGTCAGATTTTTTTGTACGACACTTGTAGACACTGTTCCGAAACTATCCTTTGAAAGTAAAACCTTACAAAGACAACACACTCAAAAATTTCAATTTACCGCCAAGGAGGACGAAACCGAAGCGTGGTCATTTCAGACATTACTTGGAAGGACGTACATTCACGGTATTCACTGGTCATAATCCGTCAACGTATGCATTGCATTCCGCTTCTGATCAAATTTCCCCACGAGAAACTAGAAAATTAGATTACTTCTCCCAATTTACCTCAGACCTTCGGCATTTGTCCGGTGCGAACAAGGGCGTAGCAGACGCCTTATCACTTGCGGAAATCAACACCTTATTTGAGCATTCTACTGTTGATTTCTAAGAACTAGCCACAACACAACATCTGGGTAAGCAGTTTCTTCAGCAACTGCAAAAACCAATCTATAGACAAAACCCATCCCGCTGCCTGAAAGTTCGGATGTTCTGATGTGTGACGTATCGACAGGGAAGCCACGACCTGTAGTTCCACCGATCTATCGGCGAATCATCTTTGATTTACTACATGGTCTTTCATATCCAGGCATTCGTGCGACGCGCAAACTGATTTCTGATCGTTTTGTATGGCCGGCACTGAACATCATCATTACAGGCACGTTTGTGCCATCCGACACCAGCAATGCTTCGCAGACAACGATGATCAAATACTTGAAGGCGCCTCAGATCTTCAGACCCAAGGGCCAAGCCTCACTACCATAGAGCAGAACGGCCCTCACTGTGGCGTTGTATATACCCCCTTTCAGACGGAGGGAACGCCCTTTTGTCGCCAAAGATGCCGCAGGTTCAAGAAGGTAGCTCTGGATTTTGCAATGCGTGAGCTGACGTCAGTTTCTATGCGCCCATCGTTGCTGATGCAGCTACCAAGATAAGTGAAATGATCAACCACCTCGACTTCCTCGTTAGCAAGCGTCAAGGGGTCGTCAACTGGCTGGTGGTCCTGCAGCAATACTTTGCAGTTTGTAGGTGCGAAGTGCATACCAAATAATGGGACCACTTTAGACAGGCTATTCAAGGTTGCTTGTGCCGCCCCAACATCGTCGAAAAGCAAGACGATATCGTCCGCATAATCATGATTAACTAATCTTTCACCCGGAAGCACTTCAACGCCTATATCGTGAGATTCCGCAAGGAAACACTCCATGCTAGAATCCACGACGAAATTGAATAAAATGGGGAAATCGGACAACCCTGACGAACGACACTTGTGGTCGGAAAGCTATCCGGTAGCAGGCGACCGAGAGCAATGTAGCAATGTAGGTTCACCGAACTCTCGGATATCCAGTGACTGGTGCGGTGACGATCGATTGTGCCACAAGCAGATGCTCCTGCGTCGTGCATGGCGGCCGAGTTCCTATTCCACTGAAGCTCAGTGTCATTAGGACAAGACAGCGAAAGTTCGGTACGCAGTGCTTTTTAATAGGATTGCCTGACCGATGGCTGAGACAATTTCTCCGTTGCCAATCGGCCTTCCGGTAAAGTTCATGGAGAAACGACAGCGTACCAAGGCATGATCAGAGTCGCGCAAGTATTCCAGTACGAGCGGCAATCTAGGATGGAACCACGCCACCTGTAACTTATGGCTATGTGGTCAATTTGGGTCCATCGTTGGTCAGCTACAGGAGGACGCCAAGTGGCACTTCGGCGCCCACTGTGTCTAAAAGCATTGCTACTAAGAAACAATTAGTGCTCCGCACACACTTGTAGCAGACGCTCGCCGTTGTCAGTGCGTCTGGAGTTAGGCCCATAACTTCCACCCAGCTGAGCTTCTGAAGAGCTCAGACGCCCAACTTGTGCGTTCATAACCCCTTCAAGTACTATAATATCTGAACTAGTAGCACTGCGTAGTAGCGCGTTCAGTTCGTGATAGAATGTGTCCTTGACAGCATTTGAACTGCAGTCGGTGGGAGCATAAGCGGAAATCACAAACAAACAGCGTTTTGTACTACTTCGTGAATCAACCTTAGCTGATTTCGTCAAACAAGCTGCACATAAACGGCTGTTCACCGGAATCCAATCAACCAACGACGGCTCAGCCTTGGGGCTTAAAATGATACCTACACCAGCTTGACCCGTGAGTGCTGCATCGGCGTCTCCGGATGCGTGCAACCAATAACGAGAGGATAAGCCGGGTACAGTCAATTCAGCAACCCCATTAGGGTCATTGATCTTAGTTTCGGACGCACCACACGTGAATACCTAGTGTGTCCAAGGTGCGTGCGAGTGCAGCCTGTTGACCTAGTTGTCTTAGAGTGCGAACGTTGAACGTCGTCATGGAAACGGGACTGTGTGGCCTTATAAGGACTGTTCCTGATAGGCGTCCGGCGCGTGTCGCGAGGAGGTAGCTGCAGATGGTTCTATTCCACTGGCACTTCGGTTGCTGTCAATTAAGCTGGGAATTATAGGAGGAAGGTTAGTAATGGGATTCGGGATAGGAGTAAGAGAAACAGGTGGAAAAGTAAGAAGGGAGGCGCCAGCAGTAGCATATTTTCGCTTATCCGCTCTGCCGTATGCAGCAGATAAGGTGACCCTTGATAATTTGCACGACGGCCGATGCAGGATGAAGTTTATGTTTGAAGAAAAAGTCATGGTTGTATGTGGGTTGGGATACTGCCAGGGTGCCCAGACCTAGACAGGAGGACGCTTGGGGTCCTTTAGCTCAAAATCCTGTCCGTAAGGCAACGGGGAGGTGGCAAAGATTTAGTTTTACAGAAATGGACGCTATCCCATTTTAAACCCCCAACCTGGAGGACCAGGAGACTGAGTTTGTCTGACCAACCTGGTAGGAGTAGCTCTCAAGCTGCCCAGCGGCACCACCCAGTATAGCTCAATGGGTCAAGGAGGTAGGCAAACCGTCACACCACATTAAGGTCCAGTCTTGTTGCGATGTGCAGAATTACTCTTCAATGTTCCGTCCAAAGGCCTAGTCGAGGTGGATGAAAATGGATCAACTGTCAATCTTTCTCCGTAATCTGTGGCCGGGAAGTACCTGACTTGATGCGAGCGAAAACACACCAGCGAAAGTTGTAAGCGCTCTGTGTCCGTGGAGTTATGTTCATTATCTGTAAAACGTTCTCGTATAGCGGTGTTAAGGTAAGAGCAACAAGAATAGATCTGATGGCCGTCCTCGTACCAAGAATTAAAATCGTAAGAGGCAACAACATCAGCAATAAACCGGTGCAGTGCACCGACGCTTCACTGCCACGCAACCACCATCGCCAATCACACCCAGGCTAGGGGTACATCGTGGTCACCCGCATCTGCGCCAATTCGAACCAGCGACCATTGCAAAGCAGATGCTTAGCACTCCTGTCACCAGTCGATATTAAGATTTTAAAAAGAACAAGAAGCGACCTGTTAGCAGGCAAGAGATCGCAGTAGTGTGGAAACTAGATTCGCACATTAGGAGCCGCTTGCGAGGCGGCGGGGACAACTTGTTTCGAATTCAAATGGGAACCAAACTAGTGTCTAGTTATCAGTTCAATGAAACTGGCTGCGTGCAAAAACGGAGTGGCCATGCGAATCCAGCACGGTTATGCGCTAGGCTCCATAGAGTAATTAGACGAGGAACAAAATCTAGCATCGAAAGGAGGCAAATGCTGTGTAAAGAATTCTTTTCGGTAAGCCTCATAAGACTCAGACTTTACGTAATGATGATTATGGGCGAAATGTGCGGGAGAGAGCTGCATGTTGACTAGAGAGTCTAATTCCAACGGAAACCAATCAATACATCACTCTATCCCTAGAGGTAGTAGATTATATACAAGGGTATATCACTTTCACAAACACGGATTGACTGGGATATCAATCAAAGAATCGTACAACGTCCATCGTAGGCCACAGTAGACGTAAGGAGCGTACAAACTGTATTTATACGCCCAAAGCCGGCTTGACGTGGCCCTCACAATAGATAGATGTTTCCGGAATCCGCGAGAGAAATGCTCGGAAATAGAGTAGATGACAATGAAGTCGTTTTCTGTTCTTGCGTGACCGCACTCTAAGAGATGCGACACGAAGGAGCTATTAGAAGACCTCGCTTTACCTTTGTAAAGCCACTTCGGAATGCGTTCTTGAATCCTATGAAATAGGTTCCTCGTAGTACGTATCGTGCGCCACAGAGTACTGATAAACTAGCATTGATCAAGTCAACGGAGGCAATCTTCTAAAGGTCTTGTAGTATACTATGCGTAGGCCAGCCGTGAAATAGGTCTTTTCAACAGCGTTTTTCAGGCATTTGGACAGGGCAACAGCCGCACTGTCGCCTTTGAAAGGAAAATGCACAATGAGTTCTTCTTTGGGTATCTTCGTCCTCGATGATTTTATCATGTGTTCTTGCAAATGTTTAAGGAATGTATCCGGATACCCACTTGTTCTTAGAGCGTCACTGATTTCCTGCAATTCCCCGGTGAGGGAGTCCAATGTGCAAAGTCTGCGTGCCCGGAAGGCAAGAGTGCGGACTAGATTCCGTTTGTACTGTAGTGGTACCGCACTATAGAAATTGGTGTACTGCGCAATATAAGTTTGTTTTATATACTCTTTTCTGCTGCACGATCCATCGGTGTTTCTGATAATACCAACTTCCAGAACGGTAGTCGGATTCCGGATTCGTGCTTACTGGTGAATTGTAGATTCTGATGCGCGTCATTAAAAGCTTTCAGCAGTTACACGGCTTGCGCTTTCGAGTTACAGTGTAGAAAGGTGTCGTCCACATAACTTATCTGGAATCAGTAGATGTGTGAACTTAGAGAGCTATGCCTCAATTTCGCCATAAAGACCTGTTAGAAGGAGTCCTAATGATGATCACATGGCAGCTCCATCAATCTGATGATACGTTTTCCCGTTGAAGGTGAACTGCATCTGAGTAACATTACCTTCAGAAAGTTTTCCGGGAGAATTATAGGTAGGCTCAGTTGTGGTACTAGTTCACAACTATATGCCACTGTTTCCAATAGCGGAATATTCATAAACAATGACTGAGCGTCAAAGGATGACATCCATCTGTTGTTAAGATTCACTTCCATTATCTTCTCTATGAACTCGCAAATGTCTTTCATGCAATAAGTGCAGATGGTTTTACGCAGCGCCTCCAACCTCTCAACCACCCATGGGACTATCAAATGTTGCGGAGAACTAACCAAGTCAAATATGAGAGGCATTGGAGCGCCTTCCTTGTGAACTTTAGGGATGCCGTACAATCACGGTAGGTGTCCGCCTGAAGGTCTTAGCTTTTCGAATTCGTATTTCGTGATAACATTCACTTGCATCATTCGTCGGAGCAAATCGGTCAGTTGATTTTTGTAACTCTGTTTAATTAACCTAGCCGGCACATTTAGCATGTAACTGTCAGCATACAAAGTATGAGGAGAGTTACCGAAAAGAATTCTTTACTCAGTATCTGCCTCCTTTCGATTCATTTTACTAAACGGGAATTTTTGGATTACTGAAGATCAGCATCCACTGTGATTCAAGTAAACTCTAGCATATAGAAGCAAATGTTGGTAGCTCAGGTTATTCAGTTGGTTGTCTGATTGTTCGCTGAGCTCGGCAGGTTGACTGCAAACGTTTCGTCACCACTCGAGGTGACATCGTCAGTGCGCGTGTATTTAGCAGAGTGGCGCGTACGAAGCGTCAGTGAGTGTGAGTGATCGATCTCCTAGCCGCTAGTCTGGGTTTGGATTGTTCGACGAGCACATGACCATAGAAATCGATCTCTGATTCTCACCTCGTAGTGTACGCGCGTGTGACTCTTCGCTTGTCGTCGTTTGATGCAGTAGTCTAGCGCTCTGTTCCGTTAGATTTCTTTTACTAATTCGGGGATCTTTCATCCGTAGTGCTGTATATATAGCATCTATTTCAACGTGGCGGTTTATTGAACTGTCGGTAGAATACCATGTCTGTCGATGCGATGAATGAAGTCTTTCGGTTTGACACTGTGAGTAATGAAAAAGTTATCAGGCCACATTCATCAGCAACCTAAGCCAAAAGGACTAATAAGCGGCAGACAAGGTCAGGTAGAAAAGTTCCTTTTCCAGACCGCTTAGTGTACTATGCATCTTGACAATACCATCTTGTTGCGCTGGTCACTTGTCTGCACTGCCTGCTGCCAGTTTTCTTTCGCTTATTGTTTTCCAGCTTCTGCCAGGACGCAACAGACCATCCTTCGTAAAAGCAGCAGGAAGAACAAGATTGTGACACTTAGGAACAATGGAATTACCATCACCATCCATTACTATCCTCATTTTGTTCCCAAACTTTTCTCTGTACCCTAGACATAGAAGCTTAACCTGCATACCTCCCATGCCTCAGTCTCGGGCGACACTGTACCAGATAGAGGTCAGATTTTACCGGCCATTCCCACCGGGTTTTTTACTGCTCGTTTGAACATCGTGCAGCTACCGCACTGGTGGGGAGGTATGTAGAGCCATCACGCATTTTGACCAACACGTCACCAGTAGGATACCAACTGTTAAGCTGACATTTCCTCCTGTCATATCGACTAATATTCAAAAACCACCCGACATCATCGATCGTAGAATTTTGAAGTTGACTAGTTAAAGAAGCTTTACCATCATCACGCTTCTTTTCATGTTCTTCCGTGATTATTCGTGGGAGCATTAAACTACAACAATGGGAATACATGCTTTTACTTCTTTATGGCATCCAAAGACGACGGGACATTAACTCCGAACTCCGCACCTAACCAGCGCTCCTACAATCTCAAGCTATGGTCAGAAGTAGCTAGTCTTGAGGACGCGGACAGGCTCCAAACGACGCTGGACCAGCTGCACGATTGGTCCGTCAAGTGGCAATTACCCGTTAACTACGACAAATGGGCTGTCCTTCTGATTGGTAACCCGGATTCATTCGATGTACACCACATTGGCAGATATCTTCTCAAGAATGTCATGCGCGATGAGGATCGGGGTTATCGTGTCACATTACTTTAGAACTCCTAAAAACACCTGGAGAAAGGTCGCGACCGCAAACAGGATGCTGGGTGCTCTACGGAGGTCGTTCTCCCGTATCACTCCGGCAATTTTTAGAACTCTTCACATCACATATTCGCCGGTATTGGAGTATGGGCTTCCAGCTACCTATCCTCTTAAAATCTGTATGCGACTTGCTAGAAAGAGTTCAGAGGCGTGGCTCGAAATCCGTCATAGAGCTTCAAGATCTTGCTTACTCTCTTCGACTCCGAAAGCTGAGCATGTTTCCAATGGAGTATCGTCGGCGCCGTGGAGATCTTATCTACATCAGACGGATTATACGAACTTGGGAGTGAGGTACAAAAGCCCTTTCGACTCAACGTGGATGGCTCGACCCGAGGCCACAAGTGGAAGTTGTACAAGAGCCGGTTACTTCACGTCCGTCCAGAGGCTGGCTTATCAATTCGTGTAGTCAATGATTGGAATAGCTTGCCGGAGATCATTTCAGATGCACCGACAGAGGAAAGTTTCAAACGGCTGCTTGACTGCCATCAGATGAGTACGGCAGGGCGCTGCTGCTCCTACTGCAACGGCGACGATCTCCAGAGGATTGTCGCTTCGCAGCCAGTTGCGTCAAACTTGCACTGAATCGGAATCGACTGTGCTGACACAGATCTCCCCTCCTGCACTCTACACATTAATGAACCAATGACAACGTAAACATGCTTACTTTGGCTGTTCCAAGTTTCATGGAACCCAGCCCAGAGGTTTGGTTTGCGATATTCGAGATCGAACTGGAAAATAAGCGCGTTCAGGCGGATCATCCGAGGTACAATCAGCTCGTCCCACGCCTTCCTTCGTCGGTTGTGGCGCTGGTTGAGGACATTCTCCTCCGCCCCTCGAATGGGGCAATGTATGAAACAATGAAGCAAGCGATTCTAAAGGAGTTACAGCCTAGCGTACCAGCTCAGTTTGAACAGCTCATTGGTCTCGAGCTGGGAGATCGCAAGCTGTCGACGTTGGTCCGTGAAATTCGGCGCATCGTTGGTCCCTTATTCTTGTGCGAAGAAGGGATAAGGGAACTGTGATTTGCACGTCTCCCAGAACCGTTCCGGTAATGCTGTCCACCTTTCTGGGATACTCCCCTGAAAGAATTAGTTACCAAAGCAGACGCTGCGTTCGAATGTCTTCCGCAGCAGACGACCAGTAGCTCCGGTGACGTATTCTCCCCGATGAAAACCGAGTCTCATATTTGCTCCAAATTGTCAGGCCGATCTGACCCTAAAGACGAGGAAATTGCGCTACTACGGAGCAGGATAGCAGCAATAAAGGCTTCGAAGCAGCGTACACCACGGTTAGATGCAGACTACGTCTTGGCTACGGTTCATTGCGGCTCGTCTGTGCCTGCACCGAGTACGTCTCGTTTGACAAAAAGCGCGGCATTTTCTCCGCACGTTCCCAGTCCAATAATACCAAATCCTTCGAGGAAGTATGTTGGTATCACCGCTAATATGGTAGAAGAGCTAGACGTTGTCGGTTTCCCTGAATTAGGCACGACTCAGCCGCTTCAGGGAAAGCAAATAGCCCGCATACTAGCACGACCAACGCATCCGTCAAAAACCAAACAAATCGACTTTCTCCCATCACGTTCCTCATCGACACGGGAGCAGAAGTTAGCGTCATCCCTGAGAACGCAAACGACAAGCACTCAAAGCCTAAGTTCAACCCGCGTGCGGCCAACGGTTCTCAGATAACTTCATTCGGTCAGCGCATGATGAACCTGGACCTCAATCTCTGCCCTCGAATTTCAGTGGTCTTCGTGGTTGCGTCTGTACCCTTCGCAATTATCGCTATCGACTTCCTCCGATATTTTGGGTTGCTTATTGATGCTGGTCGCCACAGACTTTTAGACGACCGTACTAAACTAGGGGTTGAAGGCGTTCTTACGGACGTCCCGATAATCAGTCCCGTTTTCCGAATCGCCGACGTACCTTCAGATTATGCGAACCTACTGTCTGAATACCCGCGACTGATACAACCAGCTGCAGAGCTTCCGCTGGTCACGACAGAGGTCGCTCATCACATAGTCACGCGTGGTCAGCCAGTTAGCGCACGACCCAGACGGCTTGCTCCTGACAAACTACGTGCAGCACGAGCTGAATTCGACCACTTGCTTCAGCTCGGTATCGTTAGACCGTCTAACAGCCCATGGGTGTCACCTCTGCACATGGTCCCGAAGAAGGTCATGGGGGACTGGCCTCCTTATGGTGACGTAACCGCGCCTGATCGCTATCCGATCCCACATGTCGTGGATATCGCCGCTAGTCTGGCAGGTAAAAACGTTTCAGTAAAATCGATCTGGAGCATCCTTACAACCAAATTCCGGGAGCCGAAGCGGACATCATGAAAACTGCCTTGACGACTCCCTTTGGCTTGTTTGAGTTTTTACGCATGCCATTCGGTCTAAAGAATGCCGCGCAAACTGTTCAGCGCTTCATCGACCAATTTTGTCGCGACCTAGACTTGCTTATGCCTACCACGACGACACCTTGATCGCGAGCTCCAACACGGGATGACGATCAACGCAGAAGTGTTCGTTTTGTGTCGATCCGGTCAGTTTTCTCGGCCACCATATCTCTCCTGCAGGCGTCGTGCCACTACAGGATAAAATTAAGCCCATCATCGACTACGCTGAGTCTCACTCTTTCAAACAACTAAGACGCTTTGATGGCCACGTCAACTTTTATTGCCTTTTTATACCTAGTTGCGCTTCACTTATGCAACCGCTCACGGACCTTCTCCGATATTATTGTTGCAGCACGAGCCGCTTTCCAGGCTTGGAAAGAAGCTGTCGCCAACATAGCTTATATAGCGCATCACGACCCGGGAGCCCCACTGCAGCTTAGTACCGACGCTTCTGACGTGGCAGTTGGGGCAGTCCTACTACAAAAGGTAAGTGACGCTTGGTAACGTTGTCGTTTTTCTTCAAACGTTTGCAACCTTCCGAATCTGATTGCAGTACTTTTGGTAGGGAACTATCAGCCATTTATTTATCCATACATCATTCCCGCCATGTCTTAAAATACTGCTTCTTTGCCGTCTTCACCGGCCACAAATCCCTGACTTACGTGCTTAGCTCGACTACCAACCGACTACCAACTCTCCTAGAGAGTAGCGCCACCTAGACTATATTGCTCAGTTTACGATCGATATACGACATGCCCCAGGTGTGCACAACACTGTTGCCGACGCATTTTCTTGTATTCAAACGATCTCCGCTATCGACTTGGCAGCCACGGCCGCAGCGCAATTCAATGATCCTGAGGTTGATATCCTACGCAGGTCTCCCTCACTAACATGATCAGACGGAACTATACTTTGCGATTTATCTCTGGGCACACCGCGCGTAGTCGTCCCACGCGAGTTTCGGCATACCGTGTTCGACACGTTGCACGGATTCTCATTTAGGCGTTCCTGCATCGGTTAAACTCGTAAACACGTGGTTCATCTGGCGCACTGCCAATCGTGACGTTCGTACTTGGGCAGCTGCGTGCCTTCCGTGTCAAAGCGCGAGGGCGTAAGCGCACGAAAAGCTCAGTAGGAACCTTCTCCACGCCAGATTGCACGTTTCCGCCACGTGCACGTCGACCTCGTAGGTACTCTGCCGCCTTCGAAAGGCTCTGTATATCTAATGACCTGTGTCGATCGATTCACTAGGTGACCGGAAGCTATTCCCATACCTAACTGCTCTTCGGAAACGGTAGCGAAAACTTTACGGGAGCGCTGGGTAGTTCAATCTAGCTGTCCAGCCATCGTGCCCACCGATCGAGGGTCACATTTCTCTTCGACTTTTGCCACGTTGCTTAAGGATTTAGGCTGTCGCCACGTTCATACGACAGCGTATCATCCAGCCGCTAACGGCATGGTGGAGTGTTTTCACCGCCAGTTGAAGACGTGTGCACGCAGATCCTTCATGGTCTGAAACGCTTCCTCTCGTGCTCATAGGCTTAAGAAACACGGTTAAAACCGACTTCGACGCAACGCCAGCGTAGCTACTTTACGGTTGCACGCTGCGTTTGTCTGGACAACTGATGGCACCAGTTCCGTCTACTTGTTCCTTTGATTACGGGAGTTACACCGACCCATTGGCTCACCAGATGCGTGAGCTACGTCCGACCGCTTCACAATGGCAGAAGACACCAGTGACGTGCCTGAGAAGCTGTGTGCGTGTTCACACGTCCTTCTTCGCGCAGACGATGTTCGACATCCTCTTCAGTCGCCGTACATAGGACCCTTCAAAGTGCTACACCTTACGAATAAGACGTACACGATTGACCGCGGTTGCCGACGCGAAGTCGTCACTGTCGATCTCCTCAAACCGGCTTTTATCGACGAGGTCGCTGAGCATATGGCTACTTCGAACGCTTCGTGTGACGCTACGAATGTATGTATGTATGTGGGTTTTCGGTTCTGTCCTAATGCCTTTCTTTCTCATATAAATGTCTAGTGGGCCATGAGCTAGGCCCTTTGGGGCCACTACAGAAGCGACGACGGGTCCTGCAGAGAATTACGGCGAGGCGGCGCAGCGTTTGTAGGCACGCTGAATTCGATTTACTAACCGCGTGCTTGCATGCTAAGTCTCTTTATTTCAGGTGGTGGGTTTACAGTTTTTACCTTAATGCTTTTCTTTCCCATATAAATATCTCCCTGTACTCTATTCCATTAACTTGCACACATCGCCTAAGCCAATTGTATTCGATTTCCATAACATTTTTGTGTTCGTGGCATTCCGTGAACTATACTTCCTGACCTCGTGCACTTATCTAGGATTTGTTTGTAAACAACTTATTACATATGCTCATTAAATTAAGGTTTATATCACCGTTTCCTTATGCATTAATCGAATTTTTCTCTCTTTTTTCTTCCTCTTTTTCTCTATCAAGTGTTTGGCTGTTGTTTGATATCCCCGGTGTGGCTGCGCTTGATGTGCATGTTGACAAGGTGCCTACCTGTCTATTACCCACTACCTCGTCCATACTGCTCCAGGAGACAGTTGGTCGTTGCTGGAGGGGACAGGGTGCACGGTCCTTGTGGCCATGTTAGGATCAAAGAGTGGTTCCATGCAGTCAGTGTGGAGCGGACTACGGTCCAGCCACCGCCTTGTGTGCGTTTGATTCCCAAATACAGTGTGCTTGTGTTTGCCTGTGAAAGAGTGTGGGCCGGCTCCGTTGATGAAACGTGGTTCCCATCCGCATGCCTCCCGGTCTTATTCCTTCGGGTTTACACTGGATATGGGGTGTGTGGTTGGAGCTGTGGGTGGTGCAGCGCAAGCCATCCATGGTCCCTCTGTAGGCGCAGGCGTCCTGTGGCTTGCCACAGTGACAGGCAAATCCGAAACCGGATGCCGCCAACCATATAATCTCAACAGTCTAGCCACTAGACATAGAGCCAACAAAGCCATGGAGATTAGCAGATAAGGGGAAGTCACTGCGTCATAATCATCGTGGCATAGTAGTTGAAGGTGGGCAACATACTCCAGCTACTATGCCACAGGAAGAAAGGAACATTTTGACGAAAGTAGATTAAAACCTTTTTGTAAATCTGATAAGGCTCTCATCCCAGTAGTTTACAAGTTACATAGCAGAACCTTGTCCGGAAAAGCGCAGACGCGTTTCGCCCTATTGGGGCTCGTCAGTGGCGTGCATTCCCCCGGTCCTCTAAGGAGGATCGAACCCATGACCGCTAGAGGCAGATGCCAACTAGCCAGCAGCTTAAGCCACTGAGCCATGGGGGACGTTGGCTAGGCTACATAATTTGCAAACTAACTGGGATATCGCACCACCTATCTACCACTGTCACTGACAGTGGTTAACCTGCAAGGTGATGACGTCCTCTCACTAGACGCTATTACTATAGCAGTCATGGGTTCGATCCTCCTTAGAGGACCGGGGGAATGCGCGCCACTGACGAACCCCAATAAGGCGAAACGCGTCTGGCGCTTTTCCGGACTAGGCTCTGCTATGTAACTTGTGAACTATTGGGATGAAAGCCTTATCAGATTTACAACTAAAATCCTGCTACTCATGAGTACTATAAAACCTTTTTGTTTGTTTTCACACGCCGAAGTTTCTTATTCTTTTATCATTTTCAATGTTTGAAGTATTAAACATGTGAATCAATACAATTCTGTACACAATTCTTCCATTGACTCCGGTTGTGAGTCATGTCTTTAAGAGTGTTAAGCCATTGGCGCTCCTCATATTTGGGTCCCCATCCTGGAAGAGGTACGGGTCCAAGAGCGTCTAGACACGTCAGCGATTTCATGTGCTGTCGCCAAGTAGAAGGCTGACCACCACGCAGTCGTCTCCAGCTAGGTCATTGACGAGCGAATAAAGCGCCACGCGGTGGACGCTCAGGTGCTATGCGTGGGACATGACCGAGCCATCTCAACTGGGGCAGCAAAACCAGTTTGTTGAAGGGAATACTCGCATTCCCCAAGATGCGACGTCGAACGTCATTACTATTAACTCGATGTTGCCACCAAACACGAGCACTCATCCTTAAGCAACCGTTATCGAACGCAGAAAGACGACGCATATCTTCCACGCGAATCGACCAGGACTTGCTCCCATACAACAACCCTGAGCAAACAAGTGAGCTGTGAACGCGGCCCTTTAGCGAGTATGAGACGTCGCGACGACGCCACGAGTGCCTCAGATTGGCAAATGCTGATCTGGCTTTAGCGATGCGAAGAGAAACTTCTTTGCTGATAGTGCCGTCAGCAGAAACACAGCTCCCAAGGTAGACGAAACTATTTATTTGTTCAAATTGTGCACCTTCGAGAGTGAGCACGGGAGCAGGTATAAGCCAATCCTTGAGCAGTACTTACACTTCGATTGGGCGAAGCTCATGCCATACTTAGATGCTTCAATCGCCAAACGATCCAGAATGAGCTGCATACCTTGAGGATCGTCACCAAGTAAGGCGATATCATTAGCATAATCTAAGTCAGTCGCGTGCTCACTTGGTAGAAACCAAGCCAAAATGTGGGAAATCTTCTAGAGCACTCGACAGAACATCTTTGATTGCGAAGTTGAAGAAGAATAGGGACATAGGGCAGGCTTGTTGCACACCGCTACTGACAGCGAATTGCGAGGAAAGCTTGTCATATACCCTCACTCTGCCGGAGGTACAAAGGTAAAGTTATCGTAAGATGGCGGTATATTTTTCTGGCACCACGTTCTTTAGCAAGCAACGCCATAAAGCAGGTTGATTAACGGAGTCAAAAGCGGTACATATGTCTAGGAGTGCAACGATAGTGGGCCTGTGATAAATGTGGCGATGCTCGAGGAGCTGGCCGAGCGTGAAGATTTGATCCACGCATCCGCGGCCGGGACGGAAACCAGCTTGTTCTTCACCGTAGGATGATTCACGTTTTGGGGATAGTCTACGGGGCAGAATGAATGCCAATAGCGTGGAGGTAACCAAGATAAGACTAATCCCGTGATGATTTACACATGAAGTACGAGCACCTTTTTTCGTTCCTTAGAACACCGTGGTAGTACGTCAGCGAAGCATCGGTCCAAATAGCTGATGCGATTTTGTTGATGATGATGATGACACTGTAGTGTTGACTGGTTATCTGTGCGTCCAATTGAAAAATTGTCCGCTGGTGAACTTGCTCTGAACGGCTAGCATGGTGTAGGTTTCCGCACTGACAACAGTTAGCGGTTCCTACATTTGTTTGTAGATGCTCGCGAGCACTAACTTCCGACGTGGCACCCACAGAGAGGTAACATGACATGCACAAACATCGGACCAGTCAGACGCAAATTGATCACCTCGCGATCAGTTACCGTCGGAGCGGTTGTAATAGCGTATGTGTCCATCTTTGGATGCGTTTCGGCGGACACCCGCAACAGCATTGTGGGTGCATAGACGCCCGCCATCTGATAAAGCCGGATGTTCTCAGCACGTATCAAAATGCACTGGCATCCGACTTGCGTAAACACTCCATGAAATCAGTTAAAGGTCCCTGGTCATATGTTTACCAAATGTTATTAGCAGCACACGTCTTCATGTTGTAGATCTGATTACCAACCTAAGCATAGGGTCTCTACACAGTCTCTGAAACTTCTGGATTCTCACCGATACATCCCAGCTGGGAGCCAGCACAGTGAGACACAAAGCTATCACGTCAAACGCGCGTGCTAGCCTGATATTCTCACTAACATAAACTATCCTGCTGTGCGTTTCCCGAATCAGACGAAACAACTCCATGTTTATCAAGAACAACAATTATTTCCAACTCCGACACACGAACTATCAGGCTAGCATGAGATCGGACCGTCTATTCACAACTGTCAAAAGGTTTGATGTTGGGCTGAGCTCTTTGAAGAGGGATTTAATCGGCCGGAACTACCAGACACGCTGTAGTCCAGTGATAACCCTTATCCCTGGACTGTCTCTTTGGATCCACCATCTCACTCCGAATTCGAACTTGAGATCAGCCTTCTGAAATTGTATAGGGCCGCAGGACCCGATACGCTTCCTCTAGGTCTCTTCAAATTCGGGGGACCAGTTCCTCAGATTATTTGCACAATTCATAAGTGAAACTGTGGAATCAGAAAACTGTCCCAGCCGATTGAAGCTGCTCTGGTATTCAAGGAAAGTTCACATTTGGGGTGCGGTAGTCATAAGGAGATCAGTCCGATCACAACTGCTTTTACGTTACTTACCTCAGTCGCTCTTTACGGACTGCTGCGTCTGCAAAAACCAGATTTGTAAGTAGCGTCAGGTTTCGTCGAAATCGAGACTACATTGATCGCATCCTTGCGCCAGTTATTGGAGCACTGCAATTTACATTGACGATCCACCCTAGTCGTATTTCTCGACGCTAAATGTGCCTTCGATTCGGTAGATCGATGCGCCTTTGGAACTTTGGGCAGGAATTACGTGAACAATATAGGAGCGCTTTGCGCGTACCTTTCGGTAGAGTGAGGTATTATGGCAAATTGTCATCAACCTTCACTATCTACAGTGATATGAGGGAGATGCCTGCAGTTACCTTTTCAACTTCACCATTGATGAAATTACGGAAACTGCGTCCACTAGACACGACTAAGATGTGGAGTTTCTGCACGACGGCATTACTCAGAACTGTGACAGCTCACAAACGTGCTAAGCAGCACCAGACAGATTAACACTGGCTGCCAGTCGTTTTTAGCCTTGCTCTGCTTAACAAAGACTGTCACTGTGCTGACCCTTGATGCGGATCAGCTGTCATTCGAAATTCAACTACCTAGGCTGCTGTAACAGCACCTGCGGAATAAAAGATGAGATCACGAACCGTATGACAAATGCTCAAGGTGCTTTTGCTAATCTTCGCCACTTGTGAGGCAGGCGCGACATCACTCACGCCTTCAAAAGCCAGTTCTACAATAGGCCGTAATTTCAATTCTGCTGTTCGGTTGCAAAGCCAGCCGTTTTTTCAACGGTTACGAAATCAGGCTAATCAGGTTAACGGGTGTAGAGAGACTACCTGGTGTTCAACTACGGGTGTTTTCGCTGTTTAGTAGGGACAATGTGTGGACAATGAGCGAGTTAACCGTTCAACACCACTGATTCATGCACCAGATTTCGATGGCTGGGTCATGTTTTACGAACGGCAGCATACTGACTTCAGTGACGTGCGTTGCTTGAACGACCGGAGTGTGGATAGAAGAAGAGCAAAAGAGGCTAGGCAACAACTTAGCCCAAAGAAATGGAAATTCTTGCCCCGGTTAGTGCCTCCCGAACCCTGGGTTGGGATCCGAAAGACGACGAGCACGTATGTTCAGGGACACATACTAGCATGACGAAGGGGCATTCTTAGTTGCTTTGTCCCTCTCCCAAATATCGTCCCTTCCAACCGCGATTTCAATTTCGACGCATGGTATAGGATAAAGCACGGCATTATCCTCGTTCTGTTCTATTATCATTCTTGCTGCCATCTAATCGTGCTGTATTGTGGCACTGTAGTTAACGTGCAGAATGATAATGACAGTAAGCCACTGAGATAAATTTTTGGTAATATTTGCTAACTCTTCACATGATAGGCGTCATATTCTGGACATCTTCCATTTGGAAAACACCGGTATTGCTGTGGATTACTACTGCATAGATAATGCCGATCGGAGAGACAAAAGTGGTTAGTTGGTGAGCGGCCGCCAGGTGTGAAGGTACCGCAGTTAGCATCCTTAGAAATAGAACTCCGAGGCATGGGTCCCAAATAGCTCTTACTGTTAATTCCTCCCTGTTGATATGCGTAACAGTGGATTCCTCAAGATACCTGTGTCCATAACGTAACAACCTATTGTCTTTACGCCATCTGCTTTTTTCGATGAATCTGTCTTATCACAACACAGAATATTTAAATGCGATGGAACAACGAGATGGATTGTCCGATCAATATGGTGGCTATAGACTTGCTATTGGGACTGTTACATCTTCGTGGGTAGAATATAGAATAATCGGCTCTATCAACAATCTCATGTACCATGGCCGATATGTAAACGACATATTTTGTGTCGCGGATGGCCGTATGTGCATCAATGATCTGTTAGTCCAACTCAACACTGCACATTAACGACACAGCGCTTACCATCGAACTGGAACGCGAAAACTTCATGGTATTCCTGAATACTCAGATCATCAGGAGAGCGGTTTGAGGCGGTCAGTTCATTCATTTCGCTAGCTACGTTGCATTGAGTCAGAAACGAAAACGGGGAGAGCGAGGATATGCATGAAGGATAGGCGAAATGAGTTTCACTCGAAGCGTTTTCGAACGAAATCGTCCGAAGGTACATGGAGACACAGACACGAAAGGTTACACCCGCGACTGCATGAAAGTAGCTGATCTATTACCTGCCATCAAATCCTAAGGGCGATACAGTAGCGGGTCGAAACACCCGAAGGCTCTCTATTTCCACCATAAGAATGTACTATGCAGCTGATATCCGTGTCATCTACATTTTAATGCTAATCGTGTGTCAAGTCAAAGTGTTCTCCTGCATTGACTAAGCGACCAGGTGATTGTCCGAAAAGCCTGGAACGCTGCTCAGCGCGGCCCTATAGTAGTGCGAAGAACTCAGTGACTACCGTGCAAGACGCATTTCAGCCCATTTACTGGATCTCTGGATATCGCACGTAAACACTCAGGTGACACGTATTAGCCATGGCAGAAGCGATCGCTATTCAGTTCCAGAATCCGGACGTGAGCGCAAGAAATTCGCCCAAAATCCTTCACCTAACGTGGTCACAAGCCGTCTCATCGAATAACGCGATCACATAACAATATTCGTTAGATACTTCATCTCATCGGGTTCAAATATTGTATGTTTTATTGTCACGTATCTGTTGTAGTGTACAAGCCTGGTTTTGCTCAAATATCCTTCTCGGGGTTAATTCATCAGCTGAGACTCGTATACCGAGAACGGCCTCGGATCCAACAGCGTCTCTACTTTTCCGAGGCAAACGGAGCGTTTCAGCTCCTGAAGAACCTTTTTGTCTTCTTTTGTGCTCTGTTATGACTATAAAGAAAATCCACTTGCCAGTCAAAAACCACAAGTCTAATTGCATTTTATTCTTCATTCCCATGCAGCTCCAACTCCATATCGTGACAAATGAAGGTAATTCATCCCAAAAGTCGGAAAGCGGAGCAATTCAGAAAGCGATTACACCATGAAATTCGGACTTTAAAGTACGAGGTCATTTACCAAGCGTTTCGAGCTATGTAAAACAGGAAGCGAAAACAACATAGCCACAAGGACAAACTGCTCGGTAAGATCTCTTTCTCTGACTGCTTTGTGCATGCTGTTTTGCTTTATGCAGAACAGAAATTAAAATGGTTTAAAGAGAACTTTCCCGTCGGTCGGACACACCTCTCCCATATTGAGCAAGCGGAATTAATCGAACGGTGGGTACATGCACACGCGGGTGAAATAATGTGCCTAAATCAATAGATACTTGCGAAGATCAAAAGGCAACGTTCCAGACGCCAGCCAACCGATATCCGTGACTGTGGATATGGCCAACGCGTTTAATAGACAAGAATACGAGGAGTACGCCACTTGTGGAATTCGAGTACCTGATCTGACATCCAAGGTGAACGTCCAAAAGCTCCTGTAAGTTATTCATTATTCACCGAATGTTAAAATTGTCGGTTTACAGCCTTTGGGAGAATGACCACACACAAATACCGGCCATCGCTTTGAAGACAATCAAGAGGTCAAAAAAATAAGTATATTTAACATGTTTATCTGTACAAATGAAGTCTCCCATCCATCAAGCCATTTTGCGCCTTTTCTCACGTTGATGCACTACAAGGGTTAGATTTGGACTAAACGATGGAGAAAATCACACCTTACCTTCGCATTTGCTCGATCTCTCGGGATCCATTTTCCAACAACATGTTCTGCAGAATGAATTGGGACAGTGTGTTCCCTGAAATTGGTGAACGCGGAAATTAGTTAGCGTGAGGTTAATTCGGATGTGTTGGCGCCGAACGCTCTTTGGTAGAGCAATCGCATATCAAGAAAATTTGAAAAAATGCATCTTTTAATATTGACTATAGTTATTTGTTGCAAAGGCTTGCAGATATCAAGTAATCAAAACGCAACAGAGATCAGATTTTCTGGAAGGTAATTCCGGCCATTTGAACCAAGGCGAGCGAGAAAAAAATCAAAACAATTCAGCGAATAAACGAATTGAAGAAGAGAGAAACGTTATAGGCATTCAGCTATCTCATAGTCGTTTGGAACGCCGGAACTACATCTGAATTCCGCGATAGCACCTATTAATAGAGCAACACATCTACCCGGATACGCTCGGATATTGGCTCAGCGAGTAAACGAGTAGTCACTGGGAACTAGTCTAACAAAGCCGCTTTAGCGCGGAAGTGCAGAGCAGTGCCCACACTGGCATTCGGAGTTGCATCATCTCCGGCTAGATGCAATGAGGTAGTGGCGCCATCGTCACTTGAAGTGAATCGTATGGTATACACAGCTGGCGTCTTGCAGGCGGTTTTCTGTTAAACAAGTTATCGATCAATAGGGATTTTTAATGTCCGGGCAAGTGCTGCCTGTTGACCGATTTCTAACGAAATGCGCGAGGACTCCAGATAGAAGCGGATAAACAGGTTGTCCGTATGGTTGAATCCATTGCGACGAGACTGGATCTTAACGTGATGCTAGGGTTTGCGTACCTCCGTGACCCATAGAGCTACACTGGGTGGCACTTTCCGTGTTCTCAGAGCTCCTCACATCAGACAGGCCAAAGGTTAGGACTAAGTCCCACAATCCAATCCTCTTCGGAGGTTAGAAAGAGTTTGATGACCTTCTTCCTTTAAAACAACAACTACGGCTTATAAGCTCACAGCTAGATTGGCATAGAGCACGTTTGCCACGCACTGTCTCTGATGGTGGTGGGGGGCACCTTCCAGTGCTCATTGGTTTGCCCACCCGTCTTAAGCCAGGCAGCTCCTGATCTAATTGGTGCAGACCCACCAACTCCCACCTGCGGCTGGCCGTGGTCGCAGGTGCGTAACATAATACGGCCGTAAAACACGTGTGCATTGTTCTAAATCTTCGAAGGCTGTGTGTGACAGGCCTCAAGCAGGTCTGCAATCAAACTTCCGAGATTCCAGTGCTTTTGGATCAGGCTATTGAGTCAAAGACGCCGGGTGGAGTCCTTAAACAGCCTCCATACCCCCCACTGCCTTGTGGGTCAGACTGTTGAGTCGAATGTGAACAAAAACCTCTCTCGGAATAGGCAGCTTTCTCGACTATGTCTATTGAGCAACAGTGCCGTTGACTTCGCAGCTGCTACCATCGACATATGTAGCTCTTCTATTAAGCCTAGTTTCATTTCACATTGATACTTTTAACGTTCTCACTCCAGGTCAGATCGGCCAGCAGGCAACTGTCTCCGACACACATACAAGATGACAGCGTTGTGACGAATCTTCTGAATCCATTGACCATGATTACAGTCTTCGCGTCTCTTGCGATACTGACTCAATGGCTCAACGTGTTTACAATGTGTCGGTATCGTCTTCACGCTGAAAGCAATCTAATCGACTGAATACTAGTGAACAGCCCCATGTGTGCGGTTCCACTTCGAACTCTTGCTGGAGTTAATAAGCATGGTCTACAGTCAAGGTACCTTGGCATCACATCCGTTTACGTCTCTACTGACCCGTATCAAAGACGATTTCTATCATCAGCTTTCGTCTCTCCTCCGCATGACGAAACGCACTGTCATAGTGGATGGAAAATGGGTGTTGCCCGCCCGAAAACACTGCACAACGACAACGCGTTTCGATGTAATTTCATCTCATCAGGTGGAGACAGCAGGTTTCGAGCCCGCCACCATTGGAGTAGTAGTTGAAACCTCTACACCTTTGGCTACCGGGTCACGGCGGGCAACGCTTGGTACAACGGTAAATGACTAATTGGTGGGTCACGTTTGGATCACATGTTGTGTGATTGGATTGCGACTCGCAGTCTCAATGCAATGGACCGTAATTCACATGGAAGTGAATCGTAGTCACTGCGATCCCTACTTGGTGTATCCACACAAACGTGTTCATCATCCTTGGGACCCCAGCCCTGCAGGAGGGAGACACCAAGTCATCGCTTGACCTACCCTCCTCTTCCACCCGGACCCCAGTCGCGCAAACAACGCACGTCGCTGGAATCTGTATGCTGGCATGCGCAACGTGTCGCCCAGCCGTCGGAGCCTGGCGCGTGATATGCCAGATATAACTGTTTTCTTGTATACTACAGTACAAAAAACAGTTTCCGCTTCCCACTAGTAACTTAGCCCGTTAGTGAAGTTCGTGGGAACACATGCGCCGATGAATTGGTACGTCTTCCTCTAGTGATGCGATCGCCCCCAGGTAAAAGGTGCTGAATTTCTATATTACCACTGTTTCGGTAAAATGGCTGACTAGCGCTTGACTTCGTTCCGAAACCTACGGATCAGCTGATGGCGCAAACTGGAATCGCTGAGTCAGGTCATTTTTCAATGTAAACACCCAATGTCATTGCGCTGACGAACGGAACTTAGTAAATCAGTGATCAAATAAGTGAGCAATGAAAGCATTTTTCCCAACATCCTGATATCGTGCACCATTTACAGGACGCTTACCTTCCGGTTTGACTGACAATTGGAACACAGCAGATCGGCCAACTGTTTCGCTTGCAATTTGCACATTTTCCTTGCTCGCTTCGCATCACGGCGATTCCGTCTGTCTTGCTGCAACTGTAGCTTACTAGAGTCAATGGAAGCAGTTTCGTGGTCTTGTTCACTGGCTGCGACGGGTTTCGATTCAGGTTGTGATTCGGTGTGAGACTTGGGACGCTCGTAAGGTTGGCAAATCCAATGCGGATGTGGGATTGACGCGTCTCGGTTTTTCGAACAAGACTGAGACGAATACGTAGAAAGATGGGATAAAAGCTAGGTAAGATAAGTTGTTCTGGATCAGTGGGAATAATGGCAACAAAACTGATTGTTCGGCTGATGGATCGGGAATTTCAAGGATATACTAGATGAAGTAGCCTGTAAAGATATGGTTGATGGTCATGTTTTAGAAGTCTGCGTGACCTCTTGTGGATCATTTATAACGCAAGACTTCGCAAAATAGCTTTGAAAGCTGTCGCCGACGCCTCTTGTAGAGAATTGTCAACTCATCGCCCAACTTTCTAATCCATACAGGCGTTGGCCCAGCTCGCTTGGGATTAAGTCTTTTGCAGTATTGCTTTGAGTATCGTGTGGACAATAAACCAATGTGATCCCATTAGCGCATCAGACTTCGATAGGTATGGATGGCTATCGCCTACCGCGGAACACCGAATCCTGCACCGGTGGCGTTCGCAACATAAAGTGTGATAAGAGATAAGTGGTCGGCATCAATACACGTTAGATGAGGATGAGAAATATCTCCCGCAAGACAAATGGTGATCTAGCCATAATGGAAAAAGACTTATCGTTCCTCACAACTAGGTTAAATTCTTAAAAGTGGTGAAGAATTGAAACGCCAGTTTCATAGTGTCCGTGCGATTGCGTTTGGCTTGTGGATCACCGAATTGGCTGAAATGTTGATGGACCACAGGAATTTGGGAAGTAAAGGAAACCGAAGCCATTGAGAACAACGGTGCTTTTTTTAACCTATTCAAAACGTGAGTCGGAGAACGGATTCCATGAATGTGACAAGAGAAGAAAGATGGACACTGAAATTTACTCTAACTTATGTCAGGTTGAACATATGCTTGGTGATGCGGCCGGTCCTATGCTTCAGAACTGTTAGCTGTGTCATTTGAACCTGCGTGGAAAGTGGCGCGGCAACTCCGATTATAATCGGACGACATCTAATATGAACTAGTGTTACCAGGATGGAACAGAGCACACGGACTCCGACGACTTTCCAACTGTTGCTGAAGGGTACTGGCGACTCACTCGACATTGGTGTAAAATGGAACTGATATCTGACTGGTAGTCGTCAGCATCCCTATTTTTAGGAAGCGTCAACAGGCAACTCTGCGAAAAATACGTAATATCAGTTGCCTTATTCTTCGGCAGCTGACTAGTCATCGTAACAGTCAGGTTAGCTTCCGCTCCGGTAGCAGGTACATTAGTAGTATATTTTGCCGACTGCCCGAACCTCACCGTAGTTACAAACGGTCTTAGCTTGAAGACTACTTTTGAATCAGTTAGTCAATATTCTGCTGAAGCATGCCGGTGAAGTAAACGGATTTCGGAGTCACTCGCTTCCAACACTGCACTTCATTCTTGCGAGCAAGCATCTCCCCCGGTTGGGTGGAATTTAATTCGCCGAACTGTCGTATTCAAATCTTCGGTGTCCATTGTGACTAAACTGCAAACCCAACTAGTTAAAAACAGGTCGGACGACGAATGCAGCGATCTTCGGACGCGGATGTTATCCTTAGAGATGCGCACCAGATCCCTCATTACGACCTCCGATTGTCGGCGCTCTTCTCGCTTCACCTTCTGTGCCCCGGATGTCCTAAACCAACAAAATGGGCACGTAACCACCTTAGTTGCAGTGCGTGTTCCTATCTGTTCCACCCTCATGCCACGGTGCTGACATTTTAAGACTCCTATGTATAATCGGCTAACCTGGCCTCGGAGAGTTATCTCGAGAATGACGATCTATCGTCGCTGTGAATAATCGAACCGAATCGACACAAGTCATTGAGTAAACTACAACACTTGACTCTCATCGTTGTGATGAGATAAGCTACTAGGAACTGAGAGAGGTTGATGAGGATGTGAATTCATTCCCATCCCCAAATCGGATAGTTCGCTTGTGACACTCGCGTTCGTTCGGTAATGTGTGTGTATGTGTGATGGAGATAGGAAGTCAGAGCCTTGCAAAATTAACAAGTCATAGTGTGTCTCATCAAAAGAACAACGTATCGTCGATCAATACGATCAACTCACAGAGCATGCGTCTTCCAAAGCCTTCACCCCATCGCGTAGTTCATCCACGCTCTGAGCCACGCATATATGGTGCCGGAAATCAGGATGTTCATTTAGCCTAAAGCAGGGTAAGCACGGGAGAAAGTGATCCAAGCATCAAGTTTACAAAGTGAAAAAGCAAGTTAACAAAATAATATGTATAATGTCTAGATTGGCCAGCGAATACATTCTATAAAGCGTATCGCCTAGAAGCATAGGCAAGATTGGCGGTAAGATGCTAACGGACCGCGGTCAGGAGAAGTAACGCGTGCAATTGCGTGATGGCGTTCAGAGTCAGGTTGTTCATACTCGAGCTTCAGAAAACATACGGCCAGTTATGGCCCAACGACACATGGGTAGTCTTCTGATCGTCATCTTGTTGCTTGCATCCTATATGCGTAAGCAACTTGTCTACTCGGGCGAAAGGCGTCTAAGCCTGACAAATAACCGTGATTTGTGCCAATTTAATTTCCAGGTGAAGTACTTGGGTTGTAACACGAACAGTGGATGTATCCATGCGGTACATCATTCTGCACTCGGCAGGAAATCTGCGACCAGATTGGGTCGTTGATTCGTGTGCAGTATTCGTCCGGATACATGTTGCTGAGCCAGCGCAGTTCAGTTGAACTATGGTCAAAGCACAGAGGCGCTTCACCATGACATCAATAATATCTAATTAAGGTGGGGAGGGGGATGTAAAAAGCGGGATATAGTGGGGCGCAACGAAGTCCGGGAAAAAGTGTGGAGGAATTAATCGGTTGGAATGTCTACAACTAAGCGTAAGAGTTAGAATGCAGGAGCGCTACTGATTCCTCTACTGTGCTATGGTATTGGATAAGATCTCCGATCGAAGGCGCAGATTGGTAGCTGCGGCTTAGTCTATGGGTAGTGGATAACAACGACAGGAGCATCAGCTGCCTCCCGGTCATGGACAGGGAGGTTGCGCGACATTTTGAAGGTTATGACTTCAAACTAACCTTTACCTAGTTCATTAATGACACAAACAGTTGGAGAACTGGTAACCAACACCAAACAATGTGTTTGCAAATCCAACGCAGTACCACCCTCCAAATAAAATTACAACCACCGAATGCAGGTACCCAACACCCGGAGATAGGCAAAAGGTGAGATCTAATCGACTTACGCATGGTGACACAGTTTAAACACGTGTCCGCGAACGATAGACATCGCAGAAGGATATTTCTTGGCATATTCCAAATACTCTAAACACATTGTGTACACGGATGGCTGCAGTCCCACAAAGATGGCCGGGTTGTGAAGATGTCCTTCTGAAAATAGGGAATAATAAAACGGAAGACAAGCCAAGGGCAAACGTATTGCTTGGAATCTGTAGGGTTGTGGTTACACACACAAAATGCACAAAGAGGAACAAACAGGCGGCTTAGGGCCAAGCAGATGCATTCGATCTTTAGCAGATAATACGGTTGGGCGCAAAGTCTGGGCAACCGGACACAGTGGAGAGCTTGCGCCTATAGATATGTCCGACCTAGTTCTTCTCTCTACATTTCTTGATGGTTGTTTGAAAGGTATCCCGAGAAAACAAGAACACACCTAGACGTATCCGAGTTTGAGATAAGTTGTCAGCAACGTGTTCGTAAATATTTATGCTTATCTTTATAACGGACACTAGCCCAAAGCCTTCCACCGAAGTATCGCAAAGTGGAAGCATTTAGATGGTATATTGTGGATGACAACACCCTGTCACTCGAAGGTTAAAGGGCAATCTAACTGTGGCGATTCCACTGTTCAATAATGTACGCCGTAACAGCGCTTCGCTGCCACGCGAGCACCACCAGTCGCGCGCGGTCTAAGTATACTGCGAGGACGCCCACCCCTACGCGGATTCGAACCGGGAACCTTATAGTTGCAAACCAGGCGCACAGACCACTCGGCCACCGGCCGACACTGTTCGGTAGACGCTTTATACTCTCGACGTGTAAGGCACCGTACCATACCATCAACATCTTGACCTCACTATGGATCTTCTTCTAGACGTGGTGCTCAGTACAACGGTGCACCGCTAATGAAATCCAGAAGCATATGCGATAAATTGCAACATTTATTACCACAGAATGCCTTCATATTTAGGCTGGAGAGTATCCTATACAACATGATGGTGCAATCCGTTTTCACCGAGCGGCCAGCGTCTGTTTGTGCCGAATCTAAGTCAACAAAGCGTGGATAAGGTGACTTCACAAATTGATGGTCCACAGAGATCGTTCGCTCCACTGATAGAGTTTTAAAGGTTGAACACCATTTGATGAGCAGAGTTCTGAGCCCAGTGTTTGCAACTGTAGCCTTGCGCGGTCGTTGGGGCCGAGAGCGGCTGTCTTTAGTAATGAACACCATGAGACTTGCGCTGATCGCTGTTGGTTCACAACATTTGCGCGACCCAAAATGTACATGCCTTAAGACACAAACGTAGTGCATTGTACCAAGAAGATCTCGGTACTCACGCGTATGGTGGAGTTAATTCGATGCGCTGAAGCTGTCAGGTATCTAATGTGTCTATTACGGTTGGCGCATCCATGGTATATTGAATAAGGCGTACAGTTTGTACGCCACTGGGCACATACAGTGCTTTCTCACTGTCCGATAACGCGCGGTACTTTGCTGTAAGGTTAGAATTCGTAACAAGTTGCTTCTCAAGTCTAAGTTTTGAACCTCTGACCCCACAACCATTGACCGGTCTGGGATGAATAACTAAAGGTGCTTAGAATATACCGTCCAATGTAGGTGAATCGATCGCAAGCCATTGTACCGAGTGAGGGTCAAGTCTCCTCGCGATGATAGCTTTCAACGAACCTAGATACGTGGAGTGCTCTAATAGCACAAACGTATCCGGAATCGTAACAACTTGGAAAGAAATTGAAACGCAGAACAATTTAATTTGTGACCTATAATATCAATGGGAAATACTTACATTTTAACGAAACCGTTTTGCGCATCATATAAAAATTTAATGTAATGTTTATTATGCAATCTTGGTGAGGTTTTCACTGCGATTCGATTGCACCAACGAGGCAGACATTTGTGTGGGGTTGCTCGGGTGTGCAGTTCCATTGGTACAAATGCACGCTATTTTTGATTCGTTGGCAAAAGTCTGGAATTTTTCGTGTTTTGCTCACTGAGTACTGAAAATATAGAGCTAGCAGATATACATCTGTGTTGCTCCATCGCAGTTAGATCGGGCACGTGCACGGAACCAGATCACTGAGTTCTGCGCGATTGCAACATATCTGCGCTGCGAAGCACACCCTAAATCTGAATTCTGCAAAGCAGACATCTAGGAATTGCTTGAATTCGACACCAATTTCGCCCGAACTATTTTCCCAGTGTTTCAACACTCGAAGCATTAAAGATGAGCTACGTGTTTCAGGTCCGCCACTCCGAGCTTGTACCGTTGTCTACGAGTGCCACTTTGTGTGCAAACGCACAGCGGTGTCCTTAACATGGGGCAGTGACCCAGATGCAATATCTGGTGCGACAAACGGGACAACTCGGAGAAGGAGGAATACGCGTTACTAGTCGAACAACGGAAGTACATGAGCTGCAATGTAAAAAGCTGGTCATGTGTTAGGTGAAAACCCGGCGAGCGATTGAAGAAGCGGGAATGCGACATTCACCTCGACTGAAGAATGGAAATGCTGTGCCAACAGAGGTTAAACGCAGTAATCGTGATGTAAGAAAGAGGGTTATATAGAATACTGAAGTAATCTCTTAACTCAAACCGCTCTACTTCGCGAACTGTATGGACGCGTCTTCTGCTGGCGCTCCAGGATATCTGAGACAGTGTCCGATGTTAGAGTAGGGCGTAAAGCAGTGTAAGCAATATCGTCTGTGCAACCATCCTTCGGGAGTTTTCGTGCTGATATTAGCAAATCCCCGTGTAGCGTAGCTAAGGTTTCTGTTAGAATCCGCTGGTTGGACATTGATCCAGCAAAATCTCCTGGAGGGGCGAGGCGGTTAATGAAAACGTTCTCTACCATCAGGTAGTTTCACACGAGTGTAATGAGGCTTGTGTTTCGAAAACCGGTCCATTTGTCTGAGTAAAGCTGGGCTGGAAACTGTCAGCTAGGATGACATTGAAGACCCATTAGTTGATCATCGCGCGAAGCAGGAAAGTCGTTCATGAAGTGTGGCGTTCGTAGTGGGAACGAATCGAGTGCAGCGCATCCATGAGGTTAAATTCCCACTACGAGATTGCTAGGTTTCTAGTTTTCAGAGACAGTGAAATAGTTTCACAGAGTGCACCACTCAGGCGTTCCACTTGACCGTTGGCTTGTGGATGGTAGGCAGTTGTGTGGCTAGTTGCCACTCCTTTAGTCCGATGACATAAACGAGGACCCGCGATCGGAGTGTAAATCAGAGGGCACACCGAGAGAACAGCGGACAATTGACGACAGTAAAATTAAACATATCTGGGCACGGGAATGCATATGGGAACCTGGAGAGCTCATCGATAATAGCAAGTGGTTGTGGGCTGAAGTCCATGCTAAGCCGTTGAAATGGCTGCGTGGCTTTTATGAGTCGGCCCATGGGAGGTCTACAGAACTGAGGTTTCAATGCTGCACAAAGAGTACACGTTGAAGTCATGCGTTTGACATCTTCCGCGGAATAGGGTAGGAACGAACAAAATGAATCATCCTAGTTACTCCGGGGTAGCGTAATGTATCATGCATATCCCTCATTTTCGGATCGTTCAAGTTAAGGACACAAGTAGAGCGAGAGAGTGCATCAACCAGTTGATTATCTTTCCCAGATCTGTAGATTATATCGTAGTGATAAGTAGACAATTCCAGTCGCCACCGGTAGGTTTTGTCATTTTTGATCTTACTGGAATGTTTAACGCCATACATGAGAGCTACGGATCATTGATCGGGGATAATCTTGAAGTGTATTCCATGGTGGTATTGGCGCCACTTTCGAGAAGGTTTCATAATTGCACACACTTCCTTTTCAACGGCTGAATGATATTTTCACTGGAAGACAGGGTGCACGAGAAATAGGTCACTGGTCAGTTGTTCTGACTCAGTGATGCACCGACGGTTATGTCGGATGCATTCGTTTCAGCAAACAAACGAATACTACCATCGACCGTCACAACCATAGCATTTTCTAAGGCCAGTTTGAGCTGCTCGAATGCACCTCGAACATGCGAAGGAGCAGGAAACCCTCGGTTTTTCACCAGGAGATTAAGTTTGTCCAAAAATGAGGGAAGCCACTGAGAGTAGTAAGCGAACATTCCGACAACTCGTTTTTGAGACTTCATGTCAGTAGCCTTATTTCATTCTTGGACATGTAGTAACCGAGCAGTTTGGTTTTGTCAGAAGCCGTGACGATAATGGCGTACTTAAATGCTGCTTTCAAACACTATTCCAGGTAGTAATCGTGGTAATGTCACGTGACCCCACATAATGTTACACTGTCAGTGTTGACAAAAGTGCTGTTGAGGCTTTTCACTTTCAGTATCTCGTCGATCGTACGCTGTAAACAGGCTACACCATTAAGAACTCCAAAGGGAATACAACAAAATTGAAGAAAGATTTCCACGGGCTTCAAAATCTGTGTAAGCCTTTTCATGTTCAGCGATAAGCATTTTTCAGATCTATTATACTATGTGCGGCATAACAAGAAATGGTCCCCGCCATTTTGTCAACTCGTGATAGTGGGTACGCTTCAAGTTGGATGAAACGATTGACCGTTTGGCTGTACTTGACAACCATCCTTTTTTATGATTTACATTTTTGTTAACAAGTACTTATACCATCCAAGACGAGTTTGACGGTTCAATGATGCCGTCGTTCAAAAGGCGTTGTACTTCGACTTTTATGAAGCGCTCGTCGTCAAGTGAGTAATGTCAAGATTCGGTAGAAACGGCTGGCAATCTGAGGAAAGGTGAGCAAACAGGGGAGGCGATTCTACTTTGGCTGCGGTGTGTCCACACAACAAGAAAGTACCGCGTCCACAACCAAACGATATTCACTTTGTTATGCAATCCAAGAAAATCGTGACCGAGCAGAATATCGGCGCATAGATTATGCATAACAGAAAGCGGAAAGTCGTGTACAATGTATTGCTAGCGAATCTGCACATTGCAATATCCGATAATTGCACATGACAGTGAGGTAGAGGTCATGGTAATTTTGGAATCACAGGGAAGGACGTTCCAATATTGGGAGTTGACTACAGATTGAGAAACATAGCTGTCAGAACTGCCGGGCATGCAAGCCGATGTTGTTAACAAGGACCTTCGTTGTTGTGCGGGACAAACAGTTGGGAGCAGCAGCCTTTGGAACAGAATATAGGTAGGGACGGAGGACTGAGGTGATAGGGGGTTTAAACCGGCTTCGATTTACACATAACTTTGAAGTGTGTAGTCTCTCCACAGGCTTTGCAAATCGCTTCCCGCGCTGGGCACTTTCCACAAGGATGTTCAAGATGACCACAGAAATAGGGGGTTTATCAAGGTACGGCTAAGACGGGTTCCGTTTCAGATGAGCGAGTGAATGGAGAATGTGTACGTTATGAGAGGGGCACAGAATTATCAGAGGAACAGGGAATAATCTCAGTTTCGTAGGACGTTTATAATTTTGCGGCAATCTCAAGCGATCTTGCTATATCGTAAGCAGTTTAAAAATTTGAAACCGTCTGTTTCAGGAGCCTTGGTTGAGGGCTGTGTGATGCAAGTGTCATACCAGAGTGAACGGGTCAGCCAACCGAGCGAGCCAGATAGCTAATGATCGACTGGTGTAACTGATTTGATTGTTGGATATGGATTGGCCGACATTCATATCAGTTACTCATCGTTGGATTAACTGAGTCAAAGGAAGTACCTCATTGCCTCAGAAAGGTCGCTAGTTATGGACGTGAACGCGTATCTTATATCAAGGAGTACGACTTGCCAAACGTACTGTAATTTTCGCTGAGTTGTTTTTGCCGAATAAACGCAAGTCTCTGAAGGACTGAGTTCTGCAACATGGTGTCAGTGAAGACAAAGACGAACCCCACCGACGACACTAGGATGCTGTCCGGATCACCAGCGTCTATTCAGATGCCTGCTACAGTGAACCTGGATGAACGGAACTTGGCGAGTAATTGGCGTCTATGCAGAAGCAAGTGGCTGGATTTCTGCACATTAATACGTTCGGCCAAACAACCGATGGCGTATCGCTTGGCGCCGTTTCGGCACGCAGCTGGGGATGACGCGCGAGTTGTGATAGAGATATTGGACTACGACAAAGGCACACACCCCATTGATTTGGAGATGGTCATTGGGAAGTTCGGTGAATTGTGTGGAGGTCAAACCAACGAGACCTACCAGCGCTATCTTTCCTTTTCGCACAACAGAGGCTCAAACGAATCCATCGACGCGTACATCATAGAATCGAAGATTTTGGCCCGATCCTGCAATTTCTGTAAATGCATGGGTGACAGTCTCATACGCGATCGGATGGTTCTAGGAATCCACGATGAAAGTACGACAAAGCGGCTTTTGCGACATCGCAACTTATCGCTCCAGCAGTGCACTGATATCTTCAACATTGAGTTCTCGACCACCAATAAATGGAACTCGCAACAGATGCAGAATTGTGTGCCGTTTCCCGAGGTGAAGCAGCAAACGCTACTAACGTGAGACAGGATATCTGCAAATTTTGCGCCGCACGACACCCGAGCTCTCGTGAACAGTGTCCGGCTTGGGGACGGAAATGCGCCAAATGTGGGAAAAGGAACCACTTTGCTCGTTGCTGCCAATCAACCGATGTGAGTGCGGTCGTTCGTGACAAGTCCCTCACAGAGGCAGAACATCCCATTGGCAACGTGTTTCGGAGAGTGCCGCAAAAATGTGTCCACACAAGTCGTTTGATCGTAGGCAAAGCCGCATGATTCCAGTTAGACACAGGAGTTACTGTCAACATTCTACCAAGAAAGCACTGTCTCACAGTGTGCATTCGATCCGATCAAGATTGCCTGTGCATGTGGAATGGTTCCAGACTTATTCCAAAGGGCTCGGCTACAATCGAAATGGTTAACCCAAGGGACGGAGCCTCATATCTTCTGGAGCTTGTGGTCGTGGATGAGGAGCTCACGCCGATACTCGGCATTGATTCGATCCAACCTCTCGGTTTCGTTGTTTCTAACCATAATCGTTTCGTGCATGCTTGCCATGGAGAAACTGATATTAGTGACCAGTATCCGTCTGTGTTTAGCCCGGGTTTGGGAAAATTCGAAGGAACCGCTCACTTATCGTTAGGTTCTTTGATACGAATGACAGCGCTACCGGCTAGGAGAGTTCCATTTGCACTGCGTGACAGATTCCGCCCTGAATAGAGCTGGTTGGTCATCGCGCAAACGCCGTTACACGCATTTTTGCGACATAAATATTTATATTTTGTGCATCGGTTTATCTGTTGACTAGTTTAGACTTCTGCGAGCTATCCAGTATGATTTTGTCCAAATATTGTGTGAAAGGTGTCACCTTAAATTGCGATCCTCTGTAGTCGATAGAATTCGCGAGCAACACGAGCGAAAGGTTTCATAAGAAGCTCCGTGGGTTCTTCCCATGCGTCTGAAACTGAGCCACCTCTAGTTCGGGATGAGCCCACTTACCTGCCGGCTGCGAACTCTCCGGGGCGATGTCCATCCGTTTCTGGAGACTCAACTGGTCTGTCTGTGTTTGTGTTGCCTCCGACGGACACTAGCAACGCGGTGTGCGATAACTCAGGCGAAGGAGGCGAATGTTAAACAAAACGAAATAATAAGGAAACAACTACCAGCGGCGTTGCAACCTTATGATATTTCACGCGCCTGAGTCAATGGATACAAACCTTCAGGCTCGTTATGATCACGACGTTCTACAGATTCTGATTGATAGGCTTCTCGACGTGGATGAACAAAGTTTGAGGGTGAAGCAAATCACTCGTCTTAGAAAAAGATAAGAGGGTAAGATTCGGCCTCTAGGAGTCAGTTTTGTAGATGGCACGCCTCCGAGGGTGGTACTATCCCGCCTCGGTAGGCTAAAACGGTTGAAGATCCATATTCGTCCAGATTTGGATCCGTCGGACCAAAATAAACGGAGGTCCGCTATCACTGAGTTGAAGCGGCTTACAGATAGCGGAGAAAGAAACCTTCACATTGTAAATTTGCGGGTAGTTCCCCGGGTCCGCCAAAACCGAATCAACAGGTCGATGACGCTTCATGCACGCGGCTTGCGCGTAGCCTTCACAAATGTTTGTAATTTAGTGAACAAACGTGACATGATTAAATCCTAGGGTCACTACCCAGGAATTCCAGATAAGTGGCTACTCGTACGACAGATTATCAAACGAGCGCGGTGGCGTGCAGTTATTCATCCGGTCTTCGATGTGTGGGAGACTCGTACATACCTACTGTTGTGGGAAATGGGAAAACACTCCTACCCACTGCATGCCAACATTTATTTGTTTACAATCTCAATCGGAAATTTTGTCGGCTGATATAAACCTATACGCGTTGTTCACTTCGGCAAGCAGCACGTTGTCATTGATTTTCATGTCTGGGAGTTTAAAACCAAAAAGACAACCCACCGGACGAGAAGTATATTTGCGAAACACTGCACGGGCCGACGTGGGTATGAAAACACACTGATTACAGTTCAAATCACGACTGAGTGCTAATTTGAATTTATCAATCTCAAAGAATCACTGGACGTGTGAGTGGTATGAAACAAGCGATTGTGACAAATGTTCTGCCACACAGAAAAACACTAGTCTGCTCGTAACTGAGAATGTTCTGATACAAGGCACATGGGGCGTGGTGAAGTTTTCTTATCACCAATATAACACCTCTCCCTTCTTGAAAAAAGGATGAGTAACCTGGTGAGAGTGCAGCTCTTCGGACGAGAGGATCCACCTGGGTCCACATGCATCCAACACCAAGGTGGTTCGGGCTCAGGCCAAGTGTGCAATGTCGTTCGTTCGAGTAATTTGTCATCACTGGAGTATACGAGACTTGTATTCACTTTAGTGCAAGACAATGACATGATTCGTTGACTTATTGAGCAAGTATAACTTCCGAATTCCTTCCACTTTGGACAGATTAATGTTCGCACGTCTGCTAAGGTAAATGATTTCCGGACGTTGCATTTCATTGAGTCTTCGTTCATAGGCGATTACTCTGTCTGACTGTAACAGTTCCCCTGGTGTATTTTGGACCATGAGTTCGGTTAATTGGACCGACTTTTTCTCAATTGTTGTCCTTATCGATTGAGAAACGATCGTAATCGCACGCGCAGTTTGTGGTTGTAGGGACATGGGAACAAAATCGCGTTTCATTGTCAGGCGTCTTCTCTTCCCTGCAAAGCTTGATGCATCATGGAATCTGGTTCTTTTCAGTTTCAACATACCTGCACCTTTGGAGTACGCACGCGCCAGAATTTGCGTGCTTCTTGAGAGTAAGGAATTTTGTAGGTGCAATCTCTCACTGTTTGCCTCTCACCACCGTTCCAAAATGCTTCCGGTCCGGCACATTACAGCTCAAATGTTGGCCACCAATAACTGTATAATAAGATTGCGATTCTGTTCTGGAATCTGAGACTTCAATCATTTTGTGTCGTTGTTCAAATTGAGCAGCCTATGGCATTCAGCTTCAATTTCATGTGATGTCAAAATGGGTTCCGGTTCCCAATCCACCTGGATGTGCAGTTTTTCTGATAACAACTCAATTAAATGCCGTTGAGACTTTTCAAAATGTAACTGCTGCCGATAGAGAAGCTGCTGCATCTGCTCAAATGAAATGGACATTATTGTGCAACACCTCTGTCGCCAGAATCTGTTGTGTCCCCATGGGTTCGACTTAGCAGCTTCTTAGATTGCGCCACGCGAGTCAAAAGACAACGCATCGGACGAGAAGTATATTTGCGAAACACTGCACGGACCGACGTGGGTATGAAAACACACTGATTACAGTTCAAATCACGGCTGAGTGCTAATTTGAATTTATCAATCTCAAAGAATCACTGGACGTGTGAGTGGTATGAAACAAGCAGTCGTAACAAATGTTCTGCAATACAGAAAAACTCTAGTCTGATTGTAACTGAGTGTTCTTCCCGAACAAGTAAATTTGTTTCGTTTCTGTGCGCATTTGACTTTGGTCTGACCTAAAACCTACCACAACAAAAGTGACCTGTGCGAACAACTATGGTGCGCTACCCACCTGAGATAGGGTGAATTGTTTGTGAGTGCAGCTTATCGCAGCCCGCGAAGTCGATGTCTGGATTGGTTGCCGCATGTTAGAAACTACATGAGTCGGCCCCGCTTCCTGCTTATGGGCGATTTTAACTTCCCTCGAGTACTGAAGTCCAATTTCTCTCCGAGAACTGTGAAATCGAAGCGCAATTTGTGGAAATGATATTAGAGACTGGGGAAGCACAACACGTCTACCAACCGACGCGCGTTACACCGCATTCCGCCCCATCGTGCTTGGACCTACTGTTAACTAGGTGCGAGCACCGTGTAAATGAAATTCAGGCCCTGGAGCCTCTGGCAATTAGCAACCACTCGATGGTCTTAGCCAACCTGGAGCTGCCACTGTCCTACTCGCGTCCGCTGGAGCCGTCCTACAAATACTGGAAGATGGACTTCAAAATCACAATAGTGCCGCCAGTGAAGTTGACCAGTCGCTGCCGCAAAATTCATCTACTGAAACCTGTTGCTCTTTTATAAAAGAGGGTGTGCAAGCGTAAGTTGCAGGTTTCGTACCCCGCAAATATAGGGAAGCTGGATTAGTGAAACCATATTGGTTCGACAGTGTATGGCCAATAGGCTCGTCAGCGATGGTTATAGTGGAATAAATTCCTCGTGTTTGGCTCTGCCGACGATTATGAGGCAAACAACCGGCAAAAGCATCGGCAGTTCGAACATGAGTCTGCAACCTCAGCGAATATAGCCCCCAAAAAGATTTTTGCTTACGTGAAGCGGCGCCTGGGGCCCGCAAGTGACAGCTGTGTTAGGAGCACTGACGCACAGCCTCTTACCTCCAGCACCGAACGTGCGTCTGCATTGGCGGAGCGTTTCGCTTCTGTATTTACAAGTGGGCATGCGCCTATGCCGAGCCGATGTGTGCAGCCCTGACTGAACTGGATTGCGATGTAGATGTCCGCAGTCTACTCGCCAGTCTTGATGGCACGAAACCTGCCAGACCTGATGGACTTCATCCGTTTATCTTAAAGTGCTTATCGGTTATCATCTCGCCTGCCGTGGCGGATTTGTTCAACAGAGGGTGTATTGCCGAGCGACTGAAAATGCTCGGTAGTGAAGCCGATTTCAAAAGGCGGTAATACACGCAATGTGGATAATCACTGGCCGATTTGTCTCACCTCTGTTTTGTTGAAGGTGCTCGAGAAAATTGTGAAAAAGGGTATTCTCCAATTGCTGGACTCGAAAGATCTTCTAACACCGGCACAGCACGGCTTCATGAAGGGACGCTCGTGCATCATCAGCCTGCTGTTGACGCGGCAGGGATGGTTCCAAGCGTTGCACCGGGGGAAGTCAGTGGATGTTATCTACATTGAGTTCGATAAAGTGAACCATGTGATCCTGCTCCACAAGCTGAGGATGTGTGGTGTTGGTGGCGCATTGCACCGGCGTATCAGTGACTTCCTTATTGGGAGAAGATGGCGGGTACACGTGGATAACTACCTAACGAACTGGTACCTCTCCACTAGCGGTGTACCCCAAGGCATAGTGCTGGGGCCAATTTTATTCCTGATCCACATAAACGAAGGGCCTCAGCTTTTTCCGTCGCCTTGTGCAGTTTTCAGACAACTTAAAGATTAAGAGGGTTATTAATTCTCTCGACGACTGACGTCCTTTAGCAGGACCTCGACCGTTTATCCCGACGGTCTGCAGAAGTTAACCTACCGGTCAATCCGGCCAAGTCCTCGTTTGTGAGCCTGGGGAGAGGTAGTAATGAGCGTGCGTACACTTTCACCGGCCACCCGCTGCATCGCACCAGTTCCGTAAAGGATCTAGGCGTACTCTCACGCTGTAATATAAAGTCTGTCGACAACACGAACAGACTCAATTGTTCATTTGTTCTCCGAGCTTGGCGGTTTTGTCTCGAACGTTTCACCACCATGCGAGGTGGCATCTTCAGTGCAGTGAGATGCGGCGTGCAATCCTCCATCTGTGATCGACCTGCAGGTGACTTCTGAAAGTGGCAGTGTCGATTTAGGTCCCGTGACTTCCACCCACTTTCCCAAGTTGTTCTGCCTTAAACTGCGTGACAAAATGTTCTTTATTGCTCTGTCGTAGTGGTTCGTATATTGAATCGATGTCCAAGCGCATGTTGATTGAGTGTTTCGTTGAGAACCAAGTTTTCAAGGATTTTCTTTGTTTTCTTGTTTCACCCCATGCTAGGACTTCTGCTTTGCTCAAATCGAAGCTATGTCCTTCTTCATCTACATGCATTGAAACTAGCGAGGATGCATAATGCATTACACAGCCACTTTTATGTTCTTGTATCCTTGTTACCAGTTTTCTTCCCGTCTGGCCAACATAATCCCTTTCGCAATCTAGGCAAGGTATTTTGTATACCACATTGCGTTGTTCATATGCCTGCAGTCTTTCTTTTGGTTTTGATAGGGTTTTTCTCAAAGTGGCAGTTGGTTTGTGTGTTACGATAAGAGGATGGTGTTTGAATTGTCTGGCTGCCATTTCCGATATGTTCTTCAAATAAGGCAGAACAACCCGTTTCTCCGTTGTCTTTGTTGTTGCCGCTGCTGCTGTTGTTGTTGTAGACTGTATATTTACATTGTTGTAATTCACACACCTTCGGATGAAGCTTCGTGGGTATCCCTTGAGTTGGAAACATTTAACATTTTCTTCCTTTTGCTTCTGTGGTACTGCAGTGTGTTTGCACTCTGCGAAACAGTGTCCGCACACAGCTTACTTTGTGGTATTTCGGGTGGTTGTTGTTCAAGTTCAGAATTTGGTCAGTGTGTGTGCCTTTTCTGTAGACCGATGTTTGCAGCTCGCGTCCCATGGTTCTTGTTACTAATACGTCTAAGAAAGGGAGCTGGCTTTCCTTCTCTGGTTCCAATGTAAATTGGATGCCTTCCAAGCAACACACACAGATACCGGTACAAACTGGTGGTGCCGCATTTTAAACGCATCGCTCACCCACTATGCTTTGCTCGTCGAGTGGTGAAAGCTTAGAACAAGTTGCCGGAGACAGTAGTCGAGGCAAAATCGGTATCGGAATTTAAGAGGTTCCTCGAGGCCCACTTTGCGGACTACAGGTATAGGGAGCGCACTGCACCCGGGTAAGATGTAGTACAGTTGCCACGGGGCAGGAATCAGCGACGTGATTCCGCGTATGTGTCCGATTCACCTACGATGGAGCAACACAGATTTTTATCTTCTCGCGCTCTATTCTCAGTATTCAGCGTTAATACGACAGCGCAATTATGAAGTCAACACATGCAAATCATACTACTACTGACTCGCCGGCTTATAACAAAAAGTGCCATGCTTGATTGATACGCATGACGAAACAGGCTGCGGCTTCATCGCCCATAATGTATGCATAAAACAGCCCTTATGAAAAAACATTTGTTACTCAGCTGATGGCCTATTTTCTATTTTGCCACACCGGCACAGAGCCAGTTGGAGCATGGAAGTGTGGTTGAAACCCATCGAGGAATACTCTGCATGGAAGCAGGTCCTCTGGGGACAGTTTTATGCATGGCCGTATTACTTTACTTGAACTTTCGGTTAAATCTACATTTGTTATTGTTCCCAGTTTCTTAATCTCTAATACTTTCAAACTGCTAATCACTTCAAAAACCCATATGGGAACCTTTGTACAAAACACGTAAAATTAACTATACTATGCGGTTACGCTGTACAAGTCGATTAGACCACTCAATTGGTCTATGCCTCGTACTGTCGGGGAGTAAAACGTTTATTTATTTATTTAATCATTACTTATAACTCTAAACAGACGGCACAACAGCCCTCGGTACAGCCCCGCTCGCCTACATCGGTCTTCGTACAACGTACCACGTTAACTAGGGATCAGCCTGGTAGCCACATTCTGAACAAGTTCTAGTTTCTGCACCTCGCTACAGGTGATCGAACAATAGGCGTGTGATCCGCACTGGAGCATCGGTCTTATGATGCGTTTGAGCGCCCGAGGCATGCGCTGTCTGTTTCCAAATAGCCTGTTTGTTTTGTAAAAGGATTTTTAACAGCAGGTTGAGAGAGGTCATTTGCGGAAGATTTGGGTTGCGGTGGTTGTCCAGCCATTGTGTACATACGCCCATACTCACTCTTCCCCAGGCCCACAAATAATGAGCAGGCTGGGTTAACCAGCAGATTGACATCTGCAGACGACATGAATAGGCATTCATCATCATTATACACGTTAGCTAGAGGTTGAAAACATCTCAGCTACTGTGCAGCAATACACAAAAGAAAAAAGGGAAAGATGCAACAGATGCATGCCAGCTGAGCTACCGGTAACGGATGGGCATCGTTCCGAGAAAGTACCAGCCGGCTACTATGCAACAAAAAAGATTTATTATTTATGCTAAGAAATGAGATCATGGTTGGAAGGGGAGGCTAAGAGAGATGGGGAGGGACAAAGAAACTCACAGCACGAACGCCATTGAGGTCGGCTCCTAGCCATATCAACAAGTGTATCCAGCCAAACGTGTTCATCGTTTTTCGGACCCCAACCAGGGAGCCGAGACGCTCCAACTGAGGCCAGCTTCGAAGTGAGGGCCTTCATTCCTGTCAACCAGGTCATCGCTTGGCCACCCCTCCTCTTCTTCCACCCACATCCCAGGCGCGCAAACAACGCACGTCGCGGGAGTCGGTGGGCTGGCAGGCGTAACACGTGGCCGAGCCATCGGAGCCTTATGCTTGAAATAATAGTGCTGAGCGGTTCAATTCCTTTTCCTGTGCCCTTAACAAGGCGTCAAGCACAATCGTTGCTTACTCGGTGTTTCCACCAGATGTGAGCTAAATTGCGAAGGCACCGGTGGTCAAACCTAACTAGCTTCTTTATGTCCGTTGATCTAAGGGGCTAGGTTTCACAACCGTACAGTAAGGTCGAACGTACCGCTGCATTGTACACTCTACCCTTCAGGGCAAGAGTGATGTCGCGCCGGCGCCATAGGTGGCGAAAGTTACATAAAGCGCCTCGCGCTTTTCCTATACGGTTCGTGATCTCATCTTCGATCCCAAGAGCGCTGATACAACTTCCCAGGTAGTTAAATTTTTGAACGACTTCTAGCTGATCCCCACCAAGTGTCAGCGCAGGAGGCGGTCCATGACAATCTTGGAGAAAAGCTTAGCAGTTCGAGGGTGCAAAGCAAAGGCCGAAGCGGCTGACAACCAGTGGTAATCTGTCCAGTGCAGCTTAGCACGTTTGTAAGTTATCACATATGAGGGCAATATCGTCAGCATACTCTAAGTGAAGTCGTTCTCCTGGGAGCAGCTCCGCACCTTCTAAGCCGTGTCCTGTGAACGTTATCTCCATGCCTTCGTCAATAGCGAAGTTGAAGAGGACAGGTAGTCGAAGTACATCCAAGTCGCGTTACATAGCAGTCGATCAAAGGAGCTGAGATACATCGTTGATGTGGATCAATAACCAAATGCACCACCACTGAAAAAGTACCTGTCCGTTAGATAGCCATCTACAGTACCTTTTTCGAAAACGAACTGGCATTGTACTACCAGGGGTGTAATTAACCGACTCAGTAGCTGTTTGAGAGTAAAATGGGTGAAAATTAACCTTCTACTATTCCGTGATGGAATACTGCAGCAGATTTGGAAGTTGTACTGTAGAATGAATTTTACTGCCCACTCTGTGTATATATCCAGAACATCTGGGTAGCGCAGTATTCAAACAACAAGTTGGTTTCCGTCACTGCGTTCTTTTCTACCGAATTGACTTGGAAGGAGAAGATGCTGTCAATCGGCAGAGCACACGGTCTATAATCTCATTTGACACCGGGAAGCAGTCTGCATGAGGAAACGCTGTCATCAGCCTCACAGGAGAATGAAAATGATGGCAGTGAGTCAGATCACTTGTGTGTACAAGTCCGACTATAGCTGCCGGATCCAAATTAATTACATAATGTTATTCTTGACACGGACTAAGAGCGATTAGTTCGGATCCCGACACGAATGACATTCGTGTAGGTGTACAATGTATCATGGGGAACGTTGCGTAACAGTCATACAGCTCACCAAACAATGTTGTACGTTGTGCATCAAAAAAGATGTCAGCCGGACGCTGTACCGACGTTTCGCTGCCAAGAAACCAATTCCCAGTTACGCGGGGGCTAAGGATACTGCGAAGATCGCCCGATCCCCCACGCATACTCGAACCCGCGACGTCCGGGTTGCAAGGCCGAAGCCTTATCCTTTCGGCCATGGACTGGCGATGCATAATCACGGGAAGAAGCAGTTCTTAAATATATCATCAAATCCTAGCGATAAAAGCGTGTGATCAAATTAACAAGGGAGTAGTAGAGAGAGTTGAATGGTATAGATAAATGTCCTACACCCACTGCAATCCGTATGCAGACCAAACGGCTTATCATGCCGTAAGTCGGCGACTTAAGCTTGGTAAGTTGGTCGCTTGGTAAAGAGGCTACTCTGTCCTCTGCATGGCAATAACGTGCAAGTCAGTGGATAGTGAGCAGCACTATGTCACACAGTCACGGCGGTCGCTGCCGTCTCTCGTAGCTCAGTGTTCGGAACCACGAACCTGTAGCAGCCGGGTTGCGGGTTCGAGTCCCACTTGGGTCATCAGATGGAATGCACACTGCTGACGATTTCCTAAAAGAGGAAGCGGCCGTACAGTGCTTTTCCGGGCGTGTGACTGCTGTCTGATTGAGTCTAGATCTGATGAATCTCCACCTATAACAAATTAATACTCATCATATTATCACGAAGGTCAAGAGTCACGTCATAAATTCATATCAGATGGTTCGCGTAGAGCACGTGGGTTAAAAAACAACTGCTGTGGAAATGAAAAGCACAAGCAAAGCACACTGATGCAATCCTGAATGTGGTTTATCAACCTGACACCGGAAGTCAAGAAGATGCGTGTTCCTCCGGTTAATGGGCACAAAAGCATAATTCAAGCACACAACTAAGTAGACCGTCCGAACGATCTCGCCACACTATTCAAATTCCACGGCAATTTTCTAACCAAAATTACGATCATAACGCAAACATACCAGCACTCATGACTGCATCAGCTTTAGTTTCCAAAAAACACCTCGTGACGTCCTCAAAATATTCAATATTGCCGTTCGCAATGATTGGTATACGAAGTTCTTCCCTAAAATGCAAGAAGTAGTATAGGAGATACAAAGCTTACCACCGAAGCGGGATGCACTGTGGGAAAGTTTACAGTGAAGCTAGAACGTATCTACATAGAAACTGCTGCGAAAAAAGGTCGATCAGTAACACCATAACGTGATAACCATGCGACTAAATACGTAGAGAATCACACAATAATTTTCGTGAAATCGGCGGTCGGACCTATTGTGTGCAGTGGAGGAAGAGGCCTGCGGTTGACACTCCAAGAGGACTACACGAAATTTGTGAAGTCATCTTGCAGTTGCAATCCGCTGAACTCTTACAAAGCGGGGCAGTGCGCTCGCCTGCGTCTATCCTCATACACATGTTTGGTCTAAATAAAGCGCAATACTGTGTCAAATATTTCAAACTGTGCAACCACCTGAGACGTTTAGCTGAACAATACATCGTCCGTGATTAATATTACTAGTTCGTACGCGTACACAAGAAGGTTTGACCATATATATATATATATATATATATATATATATATATATATATATATATATATATATATATATATATATATATGGTTGGCGGCATCCGGTTTCGGATTTGCCTGTCACTGTGGCCAGCCACAGGACGCCTGCGCCTACAGAGGGACCATGGGTGGCTTGCGCTGCACCACCCACAGCTCCAACCACACACCTCTTATCCAGCGTGAACCCGAAGGAATAAGACCGGGAGGCATGTGGATGGGAGACACGTTTCATCAACGGAGCCGGCCCACACTCCTTCACAGGTAAACACAACCACGCTGTGTTTGGGAATCAAGCACACACAACGCAGTGGCTGGACCGCAGTCCGCTCCACACTGAGTGCATGGAACCACTCTTTGATCCTAACGCGGCAACAAGGACCGTGCACCCCGTCCCCTCCAGCAACGACCAACTGTCTGAAGCCAGTATGGACGATGTAGCTGGTAATAGACAGGTAGGCAGCTTGGCAACATGCACATCAAGCGCAGCAACATGGGGATATCAAGCAACAGCCAATCACTCGAAACGACAACGTTAAAGAAAATAAATCAGATAATGCACACAGATAGGGAGACATAACTCGTCACTAAACGGGCGTACTAAAAAACTTATTACGAACGAATCCCAAATAAGTTCAAGTGGTGAGAAAATATGTTATAAGAAAAAGCCACAAACGCGAAAATGTTAATGAAATTACATACAATCAGCTTCAGTGACCAGCGTAAGTTTACAGAAGATAGTACAGGTAGACAATAATATGAGAAAGAAAAGTATCAGGACAAAATTGAAAACCCACCACCTGAAATAAATAGACATAGCATGCAAGCACACAGTTAGTAAATCGAATGCAGCGTACCTACAAACCCTGCGCCGGTTCTGCCTACATTCCCAGCAGGACACGTCTTCGCTTCCCTAGTGGTCCCGAGTGGCCTCGCTCAAGGCTCACTAGGCCTGTGTGACTCAGGCCCTCGCGACCGCATTTGCTAAAACACCACGCACTCGATGTCGATGGTGTACAACCCATCGGTGCTTGCCGCTTCTTCTTTGCATGCACGAGGTCTTCCGCTCGCACCTCGGCAACTGCTTTCGTGATCAGATCGCGCCATGCACGCCGATCGACCGCCTACGATTCCCATGATCTGCAATCACGACTAAAAGGTGAGAGGATCACTTTGATCATGCCCTGGTAACGAAACTCCGATTTCCCACATACCATTTACCCAAACTCATCTGACCACATAATAGCTGCTTCGAATTCCGCGTCAAATCAATACGGCTCACATGGACGAGCCACCTCAGTTGTCTCAGCAAAAGGAAGCAGTCCACTGTATACATTCCACTTCGACGCAACACTCCCGTGTCTACAACTCTGTCGCCCCATCCGATGCGCAGAATCCGTCGCAAACACTGTTGAAAGAACCGCTCGAAATATCGCACATCCCGACGGTACATCGTCCGCGTTTCACTGCCGTATAGAAGAACGAACAGTACCATGGATTTGTATACCAACAGCATCGTGCCAATGGTGAGCTGATGGTTGTTCCACACTCGGTACTCACGCTTACCGAATGCCGCTGCTGCCTTCGACACGCGGATACGAAGTTCAGTGCAGCTGCTGGTCAGTAGATATTACACTTCCAAGGTAGCTGAAGCGGGAGGTGGTTTCCAATACTTCAGCACCAATGCTGATTCACTGCAATACTGAAGATTGCACCTCCGGTGAAGCCTGATAGAGACAGACAGTTTTACTTGTGTTGATGGTGAGCCCAAATTTGGCCTCTGTCGAAGTTAGAGCACTAGTCATGTGTTGCAACTCATCCGCGCTGTGTAAAAACAACGCACGGTCGTCAGCAAACAGCAACATACGGATAGTTGTCTCACAGACTAGAGTTCTCGCACCGAAACGACGGATGTTCAGCAACCCACCATCGACACGGTGCTCCACACGAACACCGTAAGCACAAGCCGCATCAAAAGCACAAGATGTCGTGGCATGAAGACATATATTAAACGGGGCAGGAGCTAAGACACAGGCTTGCATTACACCAGTGACAACTGCAAAGTCATCCGAGGTCTCGCCACTCAGCTGCACCCTCGCCCGCATACCACTGTGCAGACATTCAACTAAACTTACAGACTTACGCGGGCAACCAAATTCACCCGACATCACCCACAACGTCCCGCGGTTCACCGTATCAAATACCTTGGCGAAGTCAATAAAAAGCGAGTACAACGGCTGGTGTCGTTTTCTACAATTCTTCTGCAACTGACTTGCCGCAAACATATACGTAGTACTGCGAACCGAACGGAATCCACACTGCTCTTCCGCCACGTTCGGTTCCACAACCTGACTGACGAAGCGGTTGAGCAGGATTCGGGCAATCACCTTGCCCACACAACTCAGCAAGTTAATGCCACGATAATTCGTGCAACATTGCTTCCTCCATTTGCCCTTGTACAGTGGTAGCACAACGGCATCCCTCAGCTCAGGAGGCACCCCCTCCTCAATCCATATGCGTTGCAGCAAGTGGTGCAGCGCAGTCACCAACGAGGGTCTGCCGTGTTTCAATACTTCAGGCAGGAGCTCGTCAGCACCGGCACATTTGCCGTTTCGCAGCTGAGCAAGTGCTCTCTGCATCTCATCCAGTGTCGGCGTGTCCGCCAGACTCGCCTTCACATCGTGCTGCGTCAGGAGATTAAATGTAGGCCATTCAATCTCTGAATGTTTGTTCAAGAGACAGTCAAAGCGTTTCCTCCAGATCTGCATTATGTCTGCAGTCTGTGTGCAGGTAGCGCCTGAGCTACCATCGATCAGCAACCTCAGCGGCTCCAATCTTGATCCAAACACCCCCTTCAAGGAGTCAAAGAACTCGTGTTGTCGGCGTTCGGCGTAGCATTCCAACTACTTCGCCTTCTCCGTCCACCATGCATTTTTAATACGACGGAGCTCACGCGTCATTCCCCGTCGAGCTTGGCTAAATTGATTCTTCTTTCCCAAATCACTAGGGTCCGCGACATGTGCAGCAAGTGCCGCATTCTTCTCCGACACCAAGCAAACCTCCAAACCACGTCATGCTTTGTGGGTCAGGCTATTGAGCCAAAGGCTCCGGGTGGAGTCCCTCAAGCAAACCACCGAAGCACAACCACCAGCTCGCGTGCGATTGCCCACCAATACAATCGTATGCCTGCACGCAAAGCACTCAGCATCGGGTGCTGGAACGTGCGCACACTACTGGACCGGAACTCGAGTGAGCGCCCCGAGCGGCGCACTGAACCGGTCGCGATGGAAATGGCACGCCACATCATCGATATTGCGGCGCTCAGTGAAACTCGGCTCGCTGAGCAAGGTAAGTTGCATGAAGCAGGTGCTGGCTACACATTTAACTGGGTGGGCAACGCCGCCTCAGCACCACGTGATCATGGGGTCGGATTTGCAATATCCGATCGTCTCCATGGCCAGCTTGTGGGTGAACCAACGGGCATCAGCGCGCGACTGATGACTGTTCGCCTACGACTCGGAAGAGGTAGGGTTGCCAGTTTTATAAGCACGTACGATCCGACCATGTGTTATCCTGATGACAGGCGTGGTCAATTCTACACTCAGCTATCCTCCGTGATACGGTCTGTGCCGAGGAGCGACCGACTATTTCTGCTGGGTGATTTCAACGCGCGCGTTGGGCGTGATGCATCTGTGTGGACAGACGTTATCGATCCACATGGCATTGGTTCAGCAAATGCGAACGGTGACAGGCTGCTCTCACTATGTGCCACCCACGGCCTGACGTTCATGAACACTTGGTTTGCACTGAGTGCGAGTGATATAGCAACTTGGACGCACCCACCGAATGGTCACGCTCACCTGTTCGACTATGTCATCGTACGTCAGCGTGATATGAGTGAAGTGTGCATGACACATGTACTGCGTGCAGCTGAGTGTGACACTGATCACAAATTGGTGCGCACCAAACTGTACATATATTTTCGTAAATCTATGTATTGCACTCCCGCCGTGAATCGGCGTAAATTTAACATTCTCTTCCTCGGTACTGGGGCGAAATGTACTGAGCTGGAGAAGGTGATGGCTGCACGCCTGTGTGATGTGGACTGCATAGCCACAGTGGGCGGTCCGTGGCACCACATTCGCGACCAGGTGACAGCTGCTGCGGAGGAGACCATCGGGCGCGCAAAAAGTAAGCGGCCTGATTGGTTTAATGACAACAATGCGACGATTGGCGCATTGGTGTGTGAGAAGAATGCAGCATTTGCTGCACATGTGGCAGACCCCAGGGATTTAGGGAAGAAGAGTCAGTTTCACCAAGTTCGACGGCGACTGACCCGAGAGCTCCGTCGCATAAAAATGCATGATGGACGGAGAATGCGAAGCAGATGGAATGCTACGCCGAACGCCGCCAACACAAGGAATTCTTTGACTCCTTGAAGGCGGTGTATGGACCGAGATTGGAGCCGCTGAGGACGCTGATCGATGGTAGCTCAGGCACTACCAATACACAGAGTGCAGACATAATGCAGAGCTGGAAGAAATACTTTGACTGTCTCTTAACCAAAAGTTCAGAAATTGACTGGCCTAATTGAACGGCCTGAAGCAGCACGATGTGAAGGCGAGTCTGGCAGACACGCCGACACTGGATGAGATGCAGAGAGCACTTGCTCAGCTGCGACACAGCAAGTGCGCTGGTGCCGATGGGATCCTGCCTGAAGTATTGAAACACGGTGGAGCCTCGTTGGTGACTGCGCTGCACCACTTGCTGCAACGCATATGGATTGAGGAGGAGGTGCCTGCTGAGCTGAAGGATGCCGTTGTGCTACCACTATACAAGGGCAAATGGAGAAGCAATGTTGCACGAATTATCATGGCATCAACTTGCTGAGTTGTGTGGGCAAGGTGATTGCCCGCCTCGTCAGTCAGGTTGTGGAACCTAACGCGGCGGAAGAGCAATGTGGATTCCGTTCGGGTCGCAGCACTACAGATATGTTTGCGGCAAGTCAGTTGTAGAAGAAATGCAGAAACGACATCCGCCGTTGTACTCGCTTTCTGTTGATTTCACCGAGGCCCT
>OX104061.1:67843766-67928965 GCA_944474145.2 Dicrocoelium dendriticum
TCGTTGCAAGTGTTTTCTGATACCGTCCCTGGTGTGAAAGGAGAAGACGTGCCTCAGTCGTTCTAAAAGGATATTTAAGGAAGAAGACGTAACCGCAAAACGTGAGGCTGCGAAAAGTAGGGATTGTCATCCCTGGCTGACCAGTTGTAAGATTGCCTCGGTAGTCGGGCTAGATAGTCTGCATTGTAATGGACAGGATGCTGATGTCTCCAATGATGAGACAGACCAGTTTTAGTCGAAAACGTACGGTGACATGTTGGGCATTCGAAACTGGAAGCATTCCTGGCAGCGGCTGTGGTAAGTAAACTCGTAGTGTTCCTGAGATGTACCGCCAAATGGCGGCAACGTTGCTTGTTTTCTTTACCCTTGTACATTAGAAGCACAAGGGCATCCTTCAGCTCAGAAGGCACCTCCTCCTCAATCCATACATGCTGCACCAAGTAGTGCAGCGCAGTCAACAACGCGGGTCCGCCGCGTTTCAATACTTCAGGTTGGATCCCGTCGGCTCCGGCACATTTGCCGTTTCGCAGCTAAGCAAGTGCTTGCTGCGTCACATCCAGTGTCGGCGTGTCCGCCAGACTCGTCTTCACATTGTGCTGCCTCAGGCAGTTCAATGTATGCCAGTCGATCCCTGAACGGTTGTTTAAGAGACAGTTAAAGAGTTTTTGCCAGACCTGCATTGTGTCTGCCGTCTGCAGACAGCGCATGAACTACCATCGATCAGCGACCTCAACGGCTCTAATCTCGGTCCATACACCGAATTCAAGGAGTCAAAGAATTCCTTGTGTTGGCGGCGTTCGGCGTAGCATTCCATCCGCTTCGCCTTCCCCGTCCACCATGCATTTTTATGCGACGGAGCTCTCGGGTCAGTCGCCGTCGAAGTTTGCGGAACTGGCTGGCTAGCCAAACAACCTCCTCATGGTGTCAGCTGGGTGGTTCGGGTTTAACCCGTTTCAGCAAATAGTTCGGCAGCAGTGTTCCAGGACGTGGTTGGTTTCGCCTGACAAGCGTTCCCCCTATAAGGACCCACCAATGTCTGCTTAACAACACTGTGACGTGGCGGTCGTGACTCGCCACAAAATAAAGTCACTGCACCTTGGATATCCGGATAATTCTATCCAACCCACGGACACCAATCTCCTACTCGCATATTGATGACGACAACAAACATTGAAGATTGGAGCAGCACAACTGCAAGCACAAAATGCACAGCTACATACACATACACACAATGACATGCGTCCATACCCCCTACACAAAAACAAACTGCTATAGCAAGCATGGCGGAATTTTGCATATGCTTGATCATGCATCGTTATGTCAAACTGATCATGCCTGTAAAGGCGTGCCTCACCTTGTTGAGAATAAAAGATTTATTTATTTATTTATTAAGTCATGGGTCTGCAACATGTGCAGCAAATGCTGCATTCGTCTCACCCACCATTGCGCCAATCGTCGCATTGTTGTCAGCAAACTAATCAGGCCGCTTACAATTTGTGCGCCCGATGGTTTCCTCGGCAGCAGCTGTCACCTGGTTGCGAATGTGGTGCCACAGGTCGCCCACTGTGGCTACGACTTCCAAATCACACAGACGTGCAGTCATCGCCTTCTCCAGCTCAGTAAATTTCGCCACAGTACCGTGGGACAGAATGTTAAAGGTACGCCGAGCCATTGCGGGATTGCAATACATAGATTTATGAAAATACGTGTACAGCTTGGTGCGCACCAATTTGTGATCAGTGCCACACTCAGCTCCACGCAGTACACGTGTCATGCGCACTTCAAGCTGACGTAGGCTGACATAGTCGAGCAGGTGAGCGTGACCATTCCGTGGGTGCGTCCACGTTGTTATAGCACTCGCACTCTGTTCAAACCGAGTGTCCGTGATGGTCAGGCCGTGAGTGTCACACAATGAGAACAGCCTGTCACTGTTCGCAGTCGCTGAACCAATGCCATGCGGACCGATAACATCTGTCCACACCGCTGCATTACGCCCAACGCGCGCGTTGAAATCACCCAGCAGAAACAGTCGGTCGCTCCTCGGCACAGACCGTATCACGGAGGATAGCACAGTGTAGAATTGATTACGCGTCCATCAGGATAACACATGGTTGGACCGTACGTGCTTATAAAGTAGCAACCTTACCTCTTCCGAGTCGTATGCGAACAGTCATCAGTCGCGCGCCGGTGCCCGTTGATTCACCCAGCAGCAGGCCATGGAGGCGATCGGATATTGCAAATCCGACCCTATGAGCACATAGTGCTGAGGCGGTGTTGCCCACCCAGTAGAATGTGTAGCCAGCACCTGCTTCATGTAACTTACCTTGCTCAGCGAGCCTAGTTTCACTGAGCGCCGCAACATCGATGTGGTAGCGCGCCAGCTCCATCGCGACCAGTGTAGTGCGTCGCTCCGGGCGCTCGCTGGGGTACCGGCCCAGTAGTGTGCGCACGTTCCCGCACCCGATGCTGAGTACTTTGCGCGCAGGCATTCAATTGTATTGGTGGGCAACCGCGCGCAAAGTGGCGGATGTGTTTTGGAGGTTTGCCTGTGGAACTCCACCCGGAGTCTGGTACAATAGCCCGACCCACCAGGCCTTGAGTGGTTCGGAGGTTTGCTTGCGAGACTCCTCCAGGAGCGTTTGGCTCAATAGCCTGTCCCACAATGCGGTGGGTGGTTCGGAGGTTTGCTTGAGAGACTCCGCCCGGCGCCTCTGGCTCAGTAGCCTGACCCACAAGACAGTGGGGAGCAGATCGACCTCGGGAATGTGATTGCAGAGACAGATTGGGATCTGCTTGACGGCCGTCACACGCAGCCTTGGAGGTACTGTAACGGTTTATATATGTTTTGCGACCGTAATAGGATACACTTATGACCACGGCCAGACGCAGGTGGGTTTTGGCGGGTTTGCGCCAAATTTGATCAGGGGCTGCCTGGCTTGAGGCGGGCAGTAGCAAACCATTAACACCCGGAGGTGCCCTCTCACCGTCAGCAACAATGTGTGGCGCTCGTCCTCTACGCCAATCGAGCTGTGAGCTTATAACCCGTAGACCTGTTGTCTCCCACGGCTAGGTTTTAGGGGAAGAGGGCCATCGACAACTTCCTAACCTCCAAAGAGGATAGACTAGAATACTGGCAGAGCGCCCACTCTTGACAGGAGAAAGACTCGGGTCCTCAACCAAAGCCTTCTATTATACGTATACCCGAAAGGCAGCGGGACTAGCACAGGGCAGTTCACTGGCTCATGCGGCTTGGTGTCCTGGATCTTAGCAGAGAGAAGGGCGAAACCCAACTCCCACCCAGCGATCGCTACGAGGAGGCACCCACGACATGAGCAAAGGGCACAACAGTAGCAAAAGTGTGTAGACCATCTGTCAAGATCTAGCCACCACCAGCCTAAACTCACCATAGGCTCTCCTGCCTACATATATATATATATATACTAACCGCGAGCTTGCATGCTAAGTCTCTTTATTTTAGGTGGTGGGTTTACAGTTCTTACCTTAATGCTTTTCTTTCTCATATAAATATCTCCCTGTACTCTATTCCATTAACTTGCGCACATCGCCTAAGCCAATTGTATTCGCTTTCCATAACATTTTGCGTTCGTCGCATTCCTTGAATTATACTTTCTGACCTCGTGCACTTAGCTAGGATTTGTTTGTAAGCAACTTATTACATGTGCTATTTAATTAAGGTTTATTTCACCGTTTCCTTTTGCATTATTCGTGTTTTTCTCTTTTTCTTTCTCTCTTTCTCTCTCAAGTGTTTGGCTGTTGTTTGATATCCCCGGTGTGGCTGCGCTTGATGTGCATGTTGACGAGGTGCCTGCCCGTCTATTACCCACTACCTCGTCCATACTGGCTCCAGGAGACAGTTGGTCGTTGCTGGAGGGGACGGGGTGCACGGTCCTTGTGGCCGTGTCAGGCTCGAAGAGTGGTTCCATGCAGTCAGTATAGAGCGGACTACGGTCCAGCCACCGCCTTGTGTGCGCTTGATTCCCCAAATACAGTGTGCTTGTGTTTGCCTGTGAAGGAGTGTGGGCCGGCTCCGTTGATGAAACGTGGCTCCCATCCACATGCCTCCGGGTCTTATTCCTTCGGGTTTACACTGGATATAGAGAGTGTGGTTGGAGCTGTGGGTGGTGCAGAGCAAGCCATCCATGGTCCCTCTGTAGGCGCAGGCGTCCTGTGGCTTGCCACAGTGACAGGCAAATCAGAAACCGGATGCCGCCAACCATATATATATGAAAGTTACGATACCAGGATCCGATCAAAGTGAGCCTTACACGTTCTAATCTTGATTGCAGATCATGGGAATCAAAGGCGGTTGATCGGCGTGGATGGCGCGATCTGATCACGAAGACAGTTGCCGAGGTGCAGGGGAAAGCCCTCATGCATGTAGAGAAGGAGCGGCAAGCGCGGAAGCGGCAAGCGCCGATGGATTGTTCCCCATCGACATCGAGCGCATGGTGCTGTAGAACATGCGGTCATGAGTGCCTTAGTCAGGCAGGCTTAGTGAGCCATGAGCGGGGTCACTCGGGACTACTACAGAAGCGACGACAGGTTCTGCAAAGAACGTAGGCAGAACCGGCGCAGGGTTTGTAAGTACGCTGCATTCGATTTACTAACTGCGTGCTTGCATTCTAAGTCTCTCTATTTCAGGTGGTGGGTTTTCAGTTTTGTCCTAATGCCTTTCTTTCTACTATAAATGTCTAGTGTCTAGTGAACCATGAGCGAGGCCACTCGGGACCACTACAGAAGCGACGACGGGTCCCGCAGAGAAGTATTCAAAACCGACGCAGCTTTTATAGATACGCTGCATTCTTTTACCAAGCGCGTGCTTGCTTTCTAAGTCTCTTCATTTCAGGTGGTGGGTTTTCCATTTTGCTTCAATGCTTTTCTTTCTCGTATAAATGTCTACCTGTACTCTATTCCATTAACTTGCACACCTCGCTTAAGCCAATCGTATTCGATTTCCATAACATTTTTTGTTCGTGGCATGTCCGTAAACTATACTTTCTGACCTTGTTAACTTATTTAGGATTCGTTTGTAAACAACTTATTTCATATGCTCATTATCTTAAGGCTTATGTCACCGTTTTCTTATGCATCAATCGAGTTCTTTTCTTTGTCACTCTCTCTCAAGTGATTTGCTGTTGCTTGATAACCCCGTTGTGGCTGCGCTTGATGTGCATGTCAACGAGGTGCCTACCTGTCTATTATCCACTACCTCATCCATATTGGCTCCAGGATACAGTTGGTCGTTGCTGGAGGGGATGGGGTGCACGGTCGTTGTGGCCTTGTTAGGATCAAAGAGTGGTTCCTTGCACTCAGTGTGGAGCGGACTACAGTCCATCCGCCGCCTTGTGTGCGATTGATTTCCAAATACAGTGTGCTTGTGTTTGCCTGTGAAGGAGTGTGGGCCGGCTCTGTTGATGAAACGTGGTTCCCATCCGCACTCCTCTCGGTCTTATTCCTTCGGGTTTGCACTGTATAAGGTGTGTGTAAGGTCCACCGTGAACGTTGAATAACGCATAGCCAAAGATTCCGAAATCAAAACAAGTCGGATCTCAAATACTACGATACTATTAAAATATATACAGTTGATAATTGGGACATACTTCAATTGTTCAGTATCCCGGTGTGTGCAATTTGACAACAAGGTGTCAGTAAACAATAGGAGGGACGATTTGTTTACGCCGGACAATCAAGGGAGCAAATCACCACACCTGAGTGCTACGAATATTAAGACTGATGGTGTTGATCAATCAAGGGATACTCCAATCACAGAGTGAGAGTTTAATGGCATACATAAACATGGTGTTTGGACAAGTGACTAGTGAATAGGGGAGGGGTGCGACATCTGTCCTGGCTGAACGTGTCCTGTTCGGCGAAGAGTAGGGTTGGAGATCACAGGTCGTCGGTAGACGCACACGCACGGAACCAGTGCCGGTGATTAGCATGCACACACAGACACACCTACAACGCTAACAATGGGAATGTAAGGAGGCGCACATGAAAGCTGGTCGATATCCATCAACGATCGGCCCAGGTCTATAGACAAGACCACGAAGCGAAGAGTAGAAGAATTTCATGAGTAGATAAGCGCGTTACACGGTGGGTGGTTGGGACTGTGGGTGGTGCAGCGCGAGCCATCCATGATCCCTCTGTAGGCGCAGACGTCCTGTGGCCTGCCACATTGACTTGCAAATCCGAAAAAGGATGCCGCCAAATATATACATGTAAACCTACATATATTATATACATGTATATACATGTGTATAATTGAATATGTATATATATGAATCTATATCTATATATATAATATATTGACATATATGTACATATATATATATCGCCCATGTACATATTTTCTCTGCGACAATATATATATATATATATATATATAGATTTACATATATATGTATATATATACGCCAAAAAGCGTGTGACATAAGTGCGCGTAGTTATATAAATCACTTAATAATAAATGTACGCATTTATCTGCGCGGACATAATTATTCCGATGTATATATATGCATGTGTTTAGAAGCGGATGTATAATTATAAATCTTTTGGAATGTGTTTACATTGGTACATATGTAAACGGGTACTTACACATTTGGATATGTTTCTGGAGGCGGTACGCTGAGGTGATTTTAGTATGAATGTGTTCTCTTCACCGTAGTTTGTGTAATTCCATCGCGAGGTTGCATACGGTTATTGCGTGGGGATTGTTTACCTGTTATCCGTTGGAATAAACGACTTGTATAAGTTAAAGCTTGCTTGAAGAAAGTGCTTACCATGCTAGTTGACTGACCTCATATGCGGTGTGCAGATGGAGTAAGATAAGTATGGCGTGAAAGGCTGAGCAGGTAAACATCCCTGCTTTATTTCGTAAATTGTGATAGGGTATTTGTGATGCGCTTCATATGCAGTTTGTCAACGTAGGTGCACGTGTATGCAGCGACACGTTGTCTAAGCAGGGTGCAATTTACAGTGGAGTTTGGCTATGTAGGTCCGTGTAATTTGCGTTTTCTCCTCGAGAAGGTGGTATGACGCATGCGAGTACAAACGCGTGGAATCACTGCTTTTTAGAAAAATGCCTTATGGTCACTTTCTCTGGAAAACATTGCAATGGTGTTCCTATTAGTATAGCTTTGCCCTATTTCTTACGTAAAGCGTTCTAAAACGATGATGAGGAAAACGGTACGTAAAAGAATCACGGCATTGTCGCTCCAACCCATTCAAAGTGGTCACGCGGATGCTGTGGACGAATGGAAGGCGTCACGTAGGCATAGGGGAGCTCTGAGTTATAGGGTATAGGTGCTTTCGTAAGGATGTAGGCGTGAATCCATAGGCTTACCCATGACATGGGACATTGTACCTCGGGTTGTATCACAGCAGTCCGGGACGAATTGTTGGCTTTTGAACATTGGGCTGCATAACCTGGGAACTTGCCTGTGATAAGCTTTAATAGTTGTGAGTTCAAATGATAGTAACGCTATATGAAAGGTAGGTGGAAAGGTGAATATGCATGATACCGGGAAACGGAGGATAAGGTGCTCGACGTTCATAACAATTCTAATATCCGCGTCATGGTGGGGAGCGCGTCTATGGAGGCACTCTACCCGCAAAGCGTGGACACTGAAAAATGGTGGGCCCTCAAGAGGGCCGTTTTCGCGTTGCCTTGATATAAGCCCTAAGGAGGGCTAACGTAGCGTTCCCTTGTTTCGCGTCATGGAAGCGGAAGGAGTAGGTTGACATGGTGATGGTGTGCAGCCTTATGGACTATGAATATAAATATATATGTATGTGTGCACGCTTACCGTTGGATGGCTTCATGCTCTGTATACTCGGTGCTTTCTGCAGCTGTGACTGGGGTCACTGAAGGAAATGACACATGCGGGTGCGTTGCGATCTATTGTCGGAAAAGTGTAAGTGAAGCTACTCGAAGGTACCTGTGAGTGTGGTTGGAGGTAGAAATGGCAATTGACGCTCGGCCGAGATTGCTCGCATATCAACAGAGGAGGAATACCGCATGGTACGGATGTAACATGGGGAGGCTGTGAAATGAAAAGTAAACGGAGAAGCTTCAAGTACGTACCGGAAGTTCATGAAGGCGGAGGAAAGGGGCGCATCAGTTACCAGTAAAGTTCTTAGTCGGAGGCAACAGGAAGAATAAGGATGGCTGTGAGCAGGCAGCGAACAAGCAGACGGGTGCAATGCAACCTATTGGGGGAAGATTGGAAGAGAAGCCACGGTAACCGACCTGTGAGTGTTGCGAAAATAAGAATGGCGGAGGACACATGGCTTATGTCGCTGACATACCAACGGGGGACAAATGTGGCATGCTACGCATTTGGGAATCTAGATAAAACAGGGTACATTGTGCAATGGAAAGTAAACTGAGGAGCTGCATTTATGTACCGGAAGTTCATGTAGGCTTAGGAAACAGGCGCATCTGTTACCAATGATTATGTCGGTTGCAGGCTAACGTAATTCTAAGGATGGTGGTGGGCAGGCGGGGAACGCGCAGTCCAGTGCAATGCAGTCTATTGAGGGAAAGGTTGGAAGAAAGCCACGGAAACTTACCTGTGAGCGTTGCCGAATATAGAAATTGCGGAGGACATGTGGCTGACGTTTCTTACATACCAACGGCGACGAATGCAGCACGCGATAGTTTCGGAATCAAGCTAGAACAGGGGCACACTGTGAAATGGAAAGTAAACGGAGAAGCTTCAAGTACGTATCGGAAATTCATGGAGGCTAAGAAAATAGGAGCACCACTAACTAGGGAGGACCTCAGTCGGAGGCAAACGGGAGTATAAGGATGGTGGTGGGCAGGCGGACTGGTACAACGCAGTCTTTTGAGGGAAACGTTGGATGAGAAGCCACGGTAACCGACCTGTGAGTGTTGCGGAAAAAAGGAATGGCAAGGGACACATGGCTTATGTCGCTGACATACCAACGGGGGACAAATGTGGCATGCTACGCATTTGGGAATCCAAATAGAACAGGGGTACGCTGTGAAATGGAAGGTAAACTGAGAAGCTGCATGCGCTTACCGGAAGTACATGGAGGCTGAGGAAACGGGCGCATCTGTTACCATTGAGGATATCGGTAGCATGCAGACGGAATTATAAGGATGGCGGTGTGCAAGCTGCAAACAGGCAGTCGTATGCTTTCCATTCTGATAACGGAAAGGTTGGAAGAGAAGCCACGGAAACTTACCTGTGAGGAACAATATACCACTATTGGAAGACATATGTACAGCGTGTAGATCGTGCGCTATATATTCGGTACGCGACTAGACGGCCAACCAAAAGTAGTGGGTAGAAAACACAAAAGTAAGCTATGGGAGAAGTTCATTGGACGGGAGGAGCTTTAGCTAATGCTAAAATTAGGGCACCCGGAGCGAGCTAGCTAGGGAGAATGTCGTTGGCGTCGAGCGCTTTGACAGAGCATCGTTCGCAGTCGAGCCGTTCGCCAAAGGCGGAGATCGTGTTCGTGTTTCCAACAAACGGGAACCTATACGGTTCTCTACCGTGTATAGTAGTGCATGTGGCCAATTAATGTGCGATCAATTTAAAGTGAACTTTCGGCGAATTGGATTCTGTTCCAAGGAGAAAAAGCACAACTACACCTCCGCGAAGTTTTCACAATAAAAGAACAAGGAGCTCAATATCGCCCGAAGGAACCAGAAAAATGTCAAGGTGGGCGCCTGCGACCCAGTAGCTGTATATCAAACAATGCAAATGCATTTGTAATTGCTAACGATGAACACATACTTATATTTTACCTACTTCCATGCAAGATCATCGGATTTATGTTAGCATTGATCTGAACCCTTTAGGGTGCAGCCTCTAGCAGGTATAGAAATATACCTGTTTATTTATTTATTTAAGGTTCCAACAGGCAAACCGAATAGTTCCCTAATACATAAGAAAGCTATAATTTGAATGTTTTAAAATGGTTTACACAGTCATACGGGGGAATCTCCAGGTCGCTACACAGCCCCCTGCTAGAAGGGAAACCGTGGGTGGCCTTTCGATCTACATGACGACTGTCCGTTGCGGGCCAGTCTTCTGCGAGACCAGGTAGTGAAACCTGATGCAGCTGCTGGGTAAAACCAGGCGATGGGACCCTAGCGTGCTCCCACCCGTGTCCTCCTTAACGGTGCCAAAAGCACAATATGGGGGAAGTACGTAAGCGTTAAATGTTCGCTAGTTAGTGAAGGTCATCTGTTCGCTTCGAACTGGTCGTCTCCTCCGGGTCATACATAGAGGATAAACGGAAACAACAGCAGTGACGGTGGAGGCAAGGGCAAAAGTAAGAGTGACACTTACCGGATGAGGTAGACGTCAGGCAAGACGCAGCCTTTTGTGTTTTCAAAACGTTTTGTTCTCTTTTGGGTTTTCAAAACGTACTGCGTTCTTTTTGGGTTTTCAAAAATCTTCTGTCGTTTTTTGGCGTTTTCAAAATCTGTGGGAGGGGTTCGTACGTAGTTGGCCAAAAGGGAAAAGAAAAGCAATAAGAAAAGTGAAAGGAACGCTAATCCCTTAATCGAGCTGGCTAATGAACGCGTCTACCCAACCTAGTCGGTTTGTTCGAAACAGAGAAAGACGTCGTCTTGGACGTCCTATCGGATCGCAAAATTGGAGGAACTGCTGAAGAAGTAGCGGCTGGTTCGATGGGAAGCGGCGGAGCTGAACTGGGAGGCTTGGATGAAGCGTGATACTTTGGGTCAGGGATGTTGGAAGCAGTCGTGTCTTCCATCATATGCTGCGTTGATTCGTCGGAAGACGAGTAAGGGTATTCGTCAAGCTCAGGTTCCACGTGGGCAACCTTGAGGCGGTCAGTCGTAACGGCTTCACGTTTACCGTGACGGTCGATTATAAAGACGCGGTCCTTACGCTGCAGAACCTTGAAAGGACCTTCGTAAGGTCGCTCTAGTGGTCTGCGGAGACCATCAAGACAGAGAAAAACGAACGGACAATGTTGGAGGTCTTGTGGAATAAAAGATTTATTTTGTTGTTCTCTAACGTCGGGAAACTTGTACTGACGCAGGCTCGTGCCTAGCTGACGTTCATAGTTTGTGCCGTAACGGGTAATTCTGAGACTAACGGAGGAGAAATCGCCAGGTAAACGCAGCGGTTGTCCATGTACTAACTCCGCGCTAGACATACGTAGATCGGCCTTTAGGGCTGATCGGATCCCAAGGAGGATCATAGGCAGCACCTCAGTCCAACTCAGAGCATCGGCGGCGCTAAGTGAGGCTTTCAACTGTCGGTGGAAACGTTCCTCCATGCCGTTTGCTTGCAGATGATAGGCGGTCGTGCGAATGCGCCGGCATCCAATGAGTTTAAGGTGATCGTTATAGGTCGCAGATTCGAAGTGCGGACCGCGGTCTGTAGTCACTGTGGCTGGACAGCCGTGTGAAGCCACCCAGCGCTCGACAAAAGCGCGTGTTACGGTTTCCGCGGCTACGTCAGGAATGGGAACGGCTTCGGGCCAACGAATGCAACGATCGATCATGGTCAAAATATAGACCATTCCTTTGGACGGGGCCATAGGTCCTACTAGGTCTAGATGGACATGGGCAAATCGCGCTGAAACGGGCGGAAAGCGATCTAGCGGAGCGGACACTTGCCGCTGAACCTTGGCTTGCTGGCAGGTGAGACAGCTGCGTGCCCTATGCGTAAGATCGCGTTGCATCCCCGGCCAAACGTATCTCTCAGAGACAAGCTTAGCAGTAGCTTTAATGCCTGGGTGGGCAATATTGTGGAGGGTGTCGAAAACGATACGGCGGAAAGTTTCTGGAACAACAGGCCGATGTCGTCCGGTAGATGTGTCGCATAAAATGGTACCATCAGATGACGGCAGAGGGTGCGGGGATATCTTCAAAGCAGCATCTCGGAGTTTCAAAAACGTTTGGTCGTTTGATTGCGCGGCGGCCGTAGCAGACAAATGGATTGCCTCCCCGGCAGGACCAATCGCAGATACTCTTAAAAGCGCATCAGCGACGACGTTTCGTTGACCAGAAATGTGTCGGATATCAGTTGAGAATTGGGCAATGAAATCCAGCCGACGGATCTCACGTGGTGAATGTCGAGCTGATCGATTTCGGAATGCATAGATAAGCGGCTTGTGATCGGTGAAGGTAATGAAGGCGTTACCTTCAAGGACGTGTCGGAAATGTCGAGCGGTAGAGTAAACGGCTAGCAGTTTGCGACTGAACGTGCTGTACTTGACTTCTGCAGGTTGTAGGCGTCTAGAGCAGAAAGAAAGAGGATTCCAGCCTCCATTTGTATGCTGCTGTAGGACAGCGCCAATAGCGGTGTCCGATGCGTCGACAGCCACACTGAGCGCAGCGTTCGGATCGAAGTGACGAAGCAGAACGGCTTTAGCTAAGGCTTCTTTGCTGGCTTTAAAGGCTTTAGCAGTGGCGGCAGTCAGTGCCACCTGACCGCTTATATGCCCACGAAGTAGGTCGGTTAGTGGACTTAGCAAATTGGCACAGTGTGGAAGAAAACGTCGATAGTAGTTGAGCCTGCCGTTAAAACTGCGAATAGTGGCTAAAGTAGTCGGGACCGGAAAGTCTCTGATGGCGCGGACTCTATCATCTAGAGGCCGTATACAGTACTGATTAATATGGTAGCCAAAGAATTCGATGAAAGGCTGCTGAAATACGCATTTGTCAGGGTGTACAGTAATGCTATTAGCGGCCAGCTTATCGAAAAGTATTTTGAGGTGTTCTGCGTGCTGTGCTTTAGAAGCGCTGGCAACTAGGATATCATCGATATATGCATAGACGAAATTTAGACCTCTAGTGACTGAATCGATGAGTCGTTGCGAAGTCTGGGCTGCGTTGCGAAGGCCGAACGGCATACGCAAAAATTCGAACAGCCCGAACGGCGTGATTACGGCAGTCTTCGGAATGTCTTCCTCAGCGACTAGAATCTGGTGATAAGCGCGAACCAGGTGGATTTTCGAGAATACACGGGTGCCGCGCAGGCTGGCCGTGATGTCCTGAATGTGAGGAATCGGATATCGGTCGGGAACAGTAAAGCTTTTGAGCGCGCGGTAATCACCACATGGACGCCAGTCTCCTGACATTAAGGGCACCACGTGGAGCGGCGCAGCCCAAGGAATTTCAGGCGGGCGAACGATGCTTACGTCAAGCATGTGCTTGAATTCCGCGCGAGCAATTTTTAGCTTGTCAGGGGTCTTTCTCTTGGCTGTGGCAAAAACAGGCGGACTTTTCTTAACGAGGTGGTATTTCGCAGCCGCAGTAGCGGATGAAAACGGTGCTATTGCACGAAATACTTGGGGAACTTGGTATTAAGCATCTGACCGATAGGCGAGCCTGACAGATTGGCGTATACAGGACTGATTGACTCCATGTCGGTCAATGTACCCATAACTGCCAGGTTTGTTTGGCGATCGATCAGACGGCGTTGCTGTGCGTTAACAATTCAATTCAAGTGCTGCAGATAGTCAAGGCCAAGAATTGGCGTCTGGACATCTGCGACGAGAAAGATCCATTTACATGAACGTCGTAGGTTTAAATTATGCGTGCGGGAGAGTTGACCATACACGCATATGGTGGTGTCGTTTGCTGCGCGCACAGAACCGGTCGCCTCTTCGATAACGTCATTAGAATCACGTGGGATAACGCTGACTTCTGCGCCGGTGTCAACGAGATAGCGCACTCCCGTACTGCGATCGGTGACAAAGAGAAGGCGACTGGGGCAGCCAGCAACGTCCATCGCCCCTAAGTGCTGGCTGGCCCGTTTCCCTGCGTGTGACACTTGAAGGAACAAGGCGGGCGACACGACCTGGCCTGCTGACCAAATCCCTCGTGATACCGGCAATAGCTTGACCTAGCTGGAGATTTCGAACGTGATCTGGGAGGACTGCGACTACAGGAACGATTGCGGCGGTTGGATCCGGACTGTGTTAGCTCCTCTAGTCGGTTGGCAAGCGCGGCTACTTGCGCTCTTACTTCTGCTACCTCTGTACTGGAGGTAAACTGAACCTGAGATATTTTGGCGTTGGATTCCCAAATACGGTCGGCAATCTCGGCGAGCTGAGAAAGAGGCGCATCGTTTGCAAATAGAGGGTTACGCATATCACGTGGCAGGCAACGAACGCACATCTCTTTAAGGAATGATTCACCAAAAGAGAGAGGCTTAGTTAGAGCCTGCATCTTGTGCAGCAACTGCAAAGTCTTTCGATCACCTAGCTCGGTTTCGTTAAGAAGCTGCGTAAGGCGGGCATGGTCTGATATGTTGAATCGCTTTAGGATTACGGGCTTAAGCGCATCGTAACTTTTCTGATATTCAGGAGGTTCCAAGATGTCGTCGAGGTCATCGACGACTTGCGCGGGAAGCGCCGCGACAACGCAGTGAAATTTGACGCTGTCAGAGTTAACTTCATGTAATGAAAAAATAGATACTGGTTGCTTAAACCAGGCCTTAAGATTAGTCTCTCGGAAAGGCGGGATAGGGCAACGTAACCCACTAACCTGATCGTCAGAATCTGGGTGATTGGCATTCGTGGTGAAATAATTCCGGAGCGTATGAATGTGAACGCAAGTAGTAAAGAGTAAAAGTAAAATGGTAGGCAGAATACGTTTCCGGATCTAAAAAGCAATATTAGTATCAAACTCACGAAAAAGAATTTTTCAGAGTCACCAACTATAGCGCGTAGATCGTGCGCTATATATCCGGTACGCGACTAGACGGCCAACCAAAAGTAGTGGGTAGAAAACACAAAAGTAAGCTATGGGAGAAGTTCATTGGACGGGAGGAGCTTTAGCTAATGCTAAAATTAGGGCACCCGGAGCGAGCTAGCTAAGGAGAATGTCGTTGGCGTCGAGCGCTTTGACAGAGCGTCGGTTGCAGTCGAGCCGCGCGCCAAAGGCGGAGATCGTGTTCGTATTTCCAACAAACGGGAACAAGGTTCCAACAGGCAAATCGAATAGTTCCCTAATACATAAGAAAGCTATAATTTGAATATTTTAGAATAGTTTACACAGTCATGGGGGAATCTCCAGGTCGCTACACATGGCTTGTGAAGGGATTTGTGAATGCAGATGGAACCTTGGTACTCTGTGAAATGGGAATTACACATGTATGCTTCATATACGTACCGTAAGTTCCCAGATGCCTAGGAAAGAAGCGCATCAGTTACCGGACACTAACGCTCGACATGTTCTCCTCTACCAGACGGCTGCAAGGCGCTCCGATTGTATGTGAATGGAAAGTGGAAAATGAACGATTACGGAACCAAGATGGGGATGCACAAGAATAATGTGGTAGAAAACATGGGGATTAAAATGAAGATGAGCATGACAAATTGCTACAGGGTGAATAACAAGATGGAACCGATTTAGCGTATCATCCTAATCATGGATCGCCACCTTCATATTCAGAATGTGATCCCTCCGACGATTGGTGGGGATCTGCTAGAGGTCCTCCAGGAATTCAATACTTGGGCAGCTATATCAGCAACCGTCGGATTGCAGATGAGTTACAAACGGTATAGAAGAAGCTCTAGTTCTTTTTGCTAATCTCCGCCACCTGCGGCGCAGACTCCACAATACTCTCGCCCTGAGGGGCGGGGTTTACAACGCAGCAGTCCGTTCAACTATCTTACAGGGTTGTTAAACCTCCCCATCAGGTCCGCAGACAAAAAAGGGCTCGTCATATTCCATCATCGCAGCCTTCGTAGGTTACTTTTGTCTGGTGGTATCACCACATGAGGAATTAGCGTGTTCGTCGTTGCGGATTTGATGCAAGAAGAGTGAGTGAACCGTTCGGACCACGATATCATGCACCAGGCTAACATGGCTGGCTCACGTGTAGCGCATCGCAGACCTTGGACACATGCTGATATCCCTTGGTGTATTATCAATATAGTACCAAGATATTTGCGTCTGTGAACAAAAACTGAAAAGTGAAGGTGAGTCAGCTGGAAAAAATGGCCGCTTTGTAGTCGCCCTACCCGTCAAAATACCATAACTGAGAATCAGGCTCCTTCCTATACTTTCGTAGTGTAGTGAGTACATCCCCAAACTGCGCAACCGTTCAGGATCGCTGTGTACTCGTTCCCCGTCAGGTTAACCCCAACAGGAAGACAGGGAAGCACAGAGGGCGTCCCCGTTTATCAACCAACGGCAAAACGTTCTCATCGTTATCCAAAGGTAAGGAGAAATCGCAGTGCCCTGTTTTGCAGAGCAGTTGCACATCCGTTTAATGCATTACAACCTCGCACAACCGCCTCAACGAGGCGATTATGCCCTCGTCGTGCATATGTGCGTTTTCAGTTCAGATAACACCTCCGACGTACGCAACTTCGTCGCTTGATCCAAAACCACTGATTGTGAAGTGATTGCCCCTTTCGACTTGCTTAACTCAGTAGCATCCGTGAACTCAGTGGCAGCCACGGGTTCCGGGGAATCAGGTATACACCACCGACAACCCTGAACCAATACAGCCAAATCCGCACGCTGATCACAAGCGACGTAACACATGTGCGCACACGGGATCCGCCAATGATGCTGAAACACACAGTCACATCCGTCACGCCGTACCAAGAAGGTACGGTTACCGGCACGCCGCCTGCATTCCACCGCAATAGCCGTACCCTTAGGACGGCAAACGATTATTTTCCCCGATGACCCGTGCTTCATCAACTGCTCCCGCGCGTACGGGGTTAAATATGCAAGTACGCCGGTGGGCCGCAAACGTTCATGTCTGAGTTGATGTGTCTATGAATTTGTGAATAAACTATTTATTTATTTATTTGTTTATACGGGCACAACTGGCATCTGGATAACTTCGTACGCCGCTCTTCCGTAACTCGAGGCACAAGATCCGCCACCACGGTGAACAGCTGAAGTACGGAGGACCGTTCATTAAGTCGCCGCTTAAACTGCCGGTTTTCGTTCTCCACCCCGCTTGTCGTGAAACAACCAAAGGTACACACATTTCGCCATCTATGCGCGGCCCATGAGGAGGAAAACGGTAAACACGTGTGCATTAAATAATCATGGCATTCTGCATCTCGCAATTCTATGGCATGCAATAGTTTAACGAAATAGTCCTCATCTCTGATATATATCAATTTATGCAACGATTGCCGCAGAACTGTCCTATCCTCCGGTGACGCATCACACAGGTGTGAGCAACGTCTAGCCATGTCTCGCACCGCATGAGCGACACAATACTACATGTGCCTGAGGGTACACAGAGTGAAATGCACCCACTTGAGCGGCACATTTGTCCATGCCTACTGTCTTTGCACGGGATGTGGCAGGAAGCATACCAAGCATCGCCTCCAACGCTTCCTTGTAACCCTCCGATGTTTCATTGGGCAATATAGCGTGGAAAAAAGATATCGCAACACCGTTCACGTCCACGAATATGCAGCGCCACAGGATATACCCCCGCGATTTATTTGGGGCGTCGCATCCGCCAGGAGCACCTCACTGTACCGCTGCATCAAGCCTTCCATGCATGAAGGAGCACAATACACCGACCTTACTTGATCATCATTCCTATGCACCCGGCACTTGTCACGCTGTTCCAACAAACGAACCACCTGAAACACATCGCTGTCACTTTTACGCGTGTGCCGCTGCCTCATATGCCACAAATTCGCCTTCGTCATCCTTCGGCCGTAAGGCCGCCGCACATGAGTCCGTATTTTACGGCTTTTTTAAATGTGTCCATCAAGGAACAGACCTCCGACCACTGATCAGCAGTTAAACGTCGGTTGCTGGGATACAACCATGGCTACTAATTTGAAAACCATGCGTGTGCTGCTAGTTGAAGTTGCAAAGCTCATATAGATGCCCTTTCAAACTGAATGAGAAAAGCGCAAGGCAGCGGCAATCATGAAATCTGTGAAATCAAGGACTTAGTTTCCCAACATATATGTACGTAACATACCGTTTACCCACTGCTTCTTTGTGTGTAGAATAAACGCACCGAAATTGCACATACCGGTACGGAAAGCCTTCGGTGATCTTCGTAACACTTTCCTTCAAATGCTTCTTCCCAGTATCCGTACGACATTTGAAAAAAACTACTGGCAATCGCAAATTGAAGGTTGCGAACCGCTACCTCCAATTCTTGCCAGACTTTATAACGATCGCGGACCCTCGTGAGGCTGCTAGGCTCGATCAACTTCTTCTGTTGCAGCCACTTTTCCTGCGTTTATTTTACGTGCTTTTCCTACGCGCTGACTAACTCAGTCTCGCCAGACTGGCCACTTGTTTTCTGGTTTCACTCCGAGTCCTTCGACGTTACAAACCGTAGCGACTGCTGGACTAGTTCCCTCGTTAGTTTTCTAGCTTTTTTCTTACCTTCTTTATGCGCCATCCAAAATTATTTGGATCAAGCGAAATTTGACAAAAGTCAAATTTTTTGTACGACACTTGTAACCACTGATCCGGAAGTGTCCTTTGAAAGTATAACCTCCAAAAGAAAGGCACGAGAGTGGCTAATTTTTGACATGAAAAATCAGCCTCGAGGGACTTTGTGTTCCGGTACACCAGGCTAAATGGTGATGCATTCATAACTGGATTTGAAAGAGATGTGTGTAAGTCGCTTTGTGCTTAAGTATGTACAAAAAATGGTAGTTGGTAAGATATATTAGTTGTAAATTTCGCTTTCATTCATCGCGATTGTAAAAAAAATAACAAAATACTTTAATCGAACAAGAGATATGCATGACTCTTATCCAAGCAAGTAAATTATTGCAAGCATAAACTTTGCATACATGAACCAGTAGTATTAACACATATTTGCTCCATAACAGCCGTTTTCACATCACTTTTTTAGCATTTGCCTGCTTTCCATTATGCCGTGAACTTCAACTACGCCTGTAGTCATCACTTTAATTTATCATAAATTTTTTCACGATGCAAATCCATATGGCATTATTTTCTATTTCTTGAACGTTAATACCAGAAAAATTATGAATATACTCTGCTGCCACTCAAACAAACTTGGATGTTACCGAGTACAACGGTAGTGAAACCCTTCCCGCCATGACAAATATTAGCCCTTCCCAGACAGCACGCTCAAACATTTCAATTTACCGCCAGGGAGGAGCAACCGATCGAATGTTGCTGGAAAGCGGTAAGTGTTGCGTATCCGCCTGCTGAATATATTTTAACAGGTACCAATGATACAATTGTCCTGCGGAGTTAAGAGGGAATGTTACGCGCTTGGAATCGCCGGTCTTTGGCATTCGCACAGGTTTACGTGGGGAAGCTTTGGCTGTAAGGCGGAAATCGGCGGCTAACAGCGGATCAGGAAAGCATGGTACTCAATGAAGACGTTTCGTCGCACTCAGGAGATGGGTGCATTTGTGGGTCTTCAATGTAACATTCGTTTAACGAGGCGCGATTTGTATGACATACGGTGGCGTCATCGTAACGCTTGTGTAACGGAAGTGGAGGATGTTACGCAGCTGTTGCGAAGAAATGATCAGGAAACTGACCAGTTTGGGTAGCGTCCCAGTTAACGCTACAAACCTTACTTTGTGTAGTCCAATCCGCCCCGGAGGGACGCAACGCGCTGTTGCGGTTTGCTTTCAACTCGAAGAGTACTAACGCTAGCGTTCAGCCAGACCTCCCATTAGCGGATAGGCTGAAGCTAAAAGCGGCTCTTAAAAGCCTCAAAACCAGGCGAGCGACCGGTGAACAAGATCTCCGGTTGGTGGATATTCGGGTGGTCAGCTGGCGGTCTGTTTCCGCCCTACCAGTGCCGGTACTGGTGGCGCACGACCCAGAGCTGGACATTGCGAGTACCTTCAGGTTGTGCTAAGCAATGTGCACAGCTTAAGAAATAAGATTGCGAGAAATGTCTGCTTGTAAATGGGTCTCATCCTCATACGCTTGCATTCGTGGCTGTCTCGGGACATCACGGACGGCGAAATACATCTCTCTGGCTACCCACCCTTTAGATGTGGTCGCTTCGTTGGCCGACAAAGCGAGGGCGTTGCGCTTTATGTTAGCTATGGACTTGATGTTTTACATACCTGCATGTTGCAGTCAGCAGATAAAACTGTGGAGGCTCTGTCGGTGTTGTATAACACTTCCTCAGCTCAACTTACAGTTGTACTTGTATCGAATCCATGGGAGTGGGTCCAATGGGGTACTTGACTTTATTCGCCCCAATCCGCAACCAGGTGTTTGATAATGGTGTATTTTCACCTACCAGAAGCTTGCTGGGCAGATCTTTCTTGCAAATCGGCGGAAGGTACTTTCGGAGCAGATCTTGAGCTTATGCTACAAGTGCCGTCGCATCAGTTTGTGGACCTCCCCACTAGGTACATGGATTGCCAACTACCGTCCCTTTTGGATCTAGATTTTGCCAAGTCAGTAGACTTCGTAGGTGACATCACAGCTCTCCCTTAGGTGTCAGTGATCATGTTTGTTTATCGTTCAGGTGTACTCTGACCCGGCGTCACCAGAGCATTGCTAAACCATTTCCAAACCTATGGCGTGCTAACTATCAGGCAATGCGTATCAAGGCTGCTGGGTCGCGTTGCAAAATCTTGGTGGTTGATACGGTTCAGGCGGCCTGGGATAAAGTTAATTCTTATCTCACGGAAGTGTGTCTTCCCTACATCTCGCTTGCGAGGACAAAGTAGACAGGAGCGCCGCCGCCGTGGATAGTTACCAATGGCAAGTACCTGTTCCAGAAGCCTTCCATGTGCTGGAGGACTTACCGTGCGGCTCCATCAACTAGTACCAATGATAGATACTGTGAGGCTAGAACTAGGTGTAAACAACACTTAAGGAAAGCTCTACTGTCGTAAGAAAAGGAATTGGCTGAGGGAGCATCGGATAATCCGAAGGAGTTCTTCGCTTATGTTAAGAGACGCTGTGGTTCAAATTCGGTAATCCCAACTTTGATGCGGGCCGATGGAACTTGTAGGTATGCGGACTCAGATACTGCTCGTGTACTTGGGGAGCAGTATGCATGGGGCTTTTGAAAGTGAGACCCCTTAGTTGGCGTGGAGCTTGTCCCCAGAGTACCTGAGGGTTCTTATTTGGCTGAGTTTACTGTGGTGGAAACGCAAATCCTTAAACTGCTGCAAGAACTGAACCCTTCCAAAGTAGCTGGACCTGATTCAATTCACCCGAAGCTTCTGCATGAGTTGGCGGTGGAACTAAGTGGACCGCTGACAATGGTGTTTCAGAAGTCACTTGACAACTGTACATTACCTTCCGAATGGAAAGAGGCTGTCATCTGTCCTATCCTCAAAAATGGCGACAGGAGTCTATCAGCCAATTATAGGCCAGTTAGTTTGACTAGCGCCGTGGTCAAACTGCTTGAAAAGCTGGTGAGAGATTCGTTGGAATGTCACCTGAATGGATTTAATCTACTCAGTAGGGCACAACATGGATTCCGGAAGGGGTTTTCTTGTTTGACGAATTTGTTGGTTACTCGTGAAGCTTGGGCCGAGGCAGTGGACAATGGCCACGTGGTGGATGTGCTTTTCGTAGACTTCTCGAAAGCATTTGATAAGGTACCCCACTTGAGGCTATCACAAAAGCTGAGGTCCTACGGTGTATCTGGCCGCGCCCTTCACTGGGTATCTGCGTTCTTACAGGGAAGAGAGCAGTGTGTACGTGTGGGTCGCAGCTTATCCTTTAGGCAAGCGGTCCTTAGCGGTGTCCCACAGGGCTCGGTCCTTGGACCGATGCTGTTCTCCATCTACGTAAACGATCTCCCTAAAGAGCTTGGGGTATCATCCCTATTGTTTGCTGATGACCTTAAGCTATGGAATGTTGTAAATATTCCTGGGGGTTCTGAGGCCATACAGCATGCACTGGACAGACTCTGGGACTGGTCTACTTTGTGGCTACTGCCCATAAATCAGGCTGAGTATTCCGTCCTTCGTATAGGAGCAACTTTCCCGCCTTCGAGCTACGTACTCGGTGGGGTCGAACTCCCCCTTGTCTCCAACCAGGTAGACCTAGGCGTCCTCCATTCCTCGTCTTTGCATTCTGGTGACAACTAGAAGAAGGCCGCAAGTAGGGGTTTCAGAATGTTGTGGTTAATACGCCGTTCTTTCGGGGTCTTAACTGCCGACATATTTGTGAAGCTGTTCTCAGCTTTCGTCCGGCCCTATCTGGAATACTGCGTCCAGGTTGCCCGCCCTGCCTTGTTGGGGACAAAATGGAGTTCGAGAGGGTTTTAAGAGTCGGTACCAAATTGGTTGAAGGGTTTACGGGGAAAATCGTATTCCGAGCACCTACTTAGCTTGGTTATGTATTCAATGCACTACCGATGGCTTTGAGGAGCCCTAAGCCTTACCTACCGCAGTTTGACAGGGAAGGTTGGACCGGACTTTAGCTCGCTATTTATCCCGGCTAGGTTGACTTGTTTTCGCGGTCGTCCTATGAACCTACACAAACCGCGTTCTTCCCGGATCAGGGCGGGAACTCGGTTATTGCGTAGAGTTATCGAGCGCTGGAACTCGCTTCCAGAAAGTGGTCAGTGAACCTACAGTTAAGGGTTTCGATCGTCATTTAGATGCTCTTTGCTGGCAACACGAAACCTTTCCCGTCTCCTGACCATATCCATCTTCCAACTTTTAGTTCATATTCTGTCATTCTCTTCACTCTTTGGTGCTATCCTGCATTTAAATGACTTTCATTCTCCTTTATCTTCCATTTTCTTTCTATTTCTTTCTTACTTCATGTGGCCTACACAGTGTGGTCTGCTAGTGCGGGGAATGTGGCAGTAATTGTTTGGCCAGGGTGTTTCCGGTGTTTCGTTTTAGGTCTATAAACCCTCCAGCACCTTATCATTTCCTGGCTCCACTATCCGCTCAAGAAGGAACACTCAAGGGATGCTTTTATAGTTCCAGGCTTGGTGTTTCGAGGGGTATGGACAGCGGCTACAGGCGTCGCAAACGGAAGGCATCTTTGCTACCCCTTGTGGTGGAGGTTGCGGGTCTTAGCATAATATCACGGCAATTGAAATTCTGTACCCTGAAAACAAGAACTTCCGCACGTCACCACACAAACACATGGCGCACAAGTAGGGCGACGGCTGGTTAAGATGCGGTTTGCGCTCTGTGTCAGCAAGCGGATTATAACTCGGAAGCTGCAAGCAAGTGACTTGCATAAGTTGCGACGTATGCGGGCGATGGTTCCATCAAAGTTGTGCGGGATACCATGGTGAGCCGGCATACACGTGTATGCACTGCTGCTAATAAGTGAAATTTGAGGTGCGTAACATTGCGGTGTTTTAGAGCCTCAAATGTCTGCAAATTGAGTGTTGCCTCGTAAACTTTTCCGTTGGGATTTCCCTTACAATCGGTAGGTGTGAACGTTACGACTTCGCAGATAGCTTGTACGTATCGTGCAACCAGTATACAGACTGCAGGCGTCATGCGGATAAGGCTTAAACACTTGTTCTGTCTCTTGAATCACCCGTGCAGAGATCAACTGGCCTGCATTGAACGGCCTCAGGTAGCACCTTGTGAAGGGCAGTCAGTCCACCCGGCCGCTTTTCGAGGTGGCCGTTAATTGTGCGAAAGACATGACTGACCATCACAGCACTGATGTACCGGCGATGGATTGTACTCACTTTGTGACGGTCTCCGCAGTTGTACTTGCACACCGTGTGATAGACAGGCGCATAAAGATTGATGGATTGCAAGAGCTTTTGGCAGGAATCGACGGTTGAGAAACCTGGCCCCCTAGATCAGGAGATTTAAAGAGGCTAGTTCCGTTCGCCCATCGGTGTCTTCCCAGCTTTGCCCACATCTCGTGGAAATACGACGTAAGCAACGAGCATGTTCGACGCGTTGTTTCTGGCCCCGGGGAGAGAAACTGAACCGCTCTGCACCGTAAGTTCAGGCACCATGCTGCGCTGGCTCGCCACGTGTTGCGCACGCCAGCCTGGCGACTTCGCGACGTGCCTTGTTTGTTCCCATGGCGTGGGCACTGACCAAGCTGAGGGGTGGCTCAGCGATAACTTGTTCGAGAGGAATGAAGATCCTCACTTCGGGTTTGGCCTCGGTTGCGTCCATCGGTGGTCATCTACAGGAGGATGCCAAGAGTTAATTCGGCACCCACTATCTGTCCGAAACTGAGATCAATGACTCACGGCGTTGCTGATTTAATGGTGCCAGGTTTGTCCACGTTATTGGTTACGCACCTCCAGAGACTCCGCTGCGGAAGTAACTAGTGAAGCTGTAGTGGGAATCATTCAAGGCTATGCGGTCGGTTCACTGTGTTCCTGGTAACAGCCTTTTGTGCTCCACTCCGTCGGTGTATGCATTTCGTTTGAAATGCTTGTGCCTAAAGGTGTTCCGGTAATACTTGTCCGCCTCCACTTAAACTTTGCCCCCGCTATCTACTCCGTTGCACCTCTGGTACATGTATTGTCTGTCCACATGTGACCTTGAGAATTGCCGTTCATCCGGGCTGTGTATATGATTGATCTGTCAATATTGGTCCGCCTCCACGTAACCTTCGCCGCCGATATCTACTCACTACACCTCTGATAAGTGTATGGGCTGTTCAGCTGTGGCTTTTAGAACTGCTGTTATGCGTACCACCTATATGGATGATACGACACTATTGCGCGGCATACACGAAACCTTAGCCACGCCAATATAATCAGTTACGCCTCCGGTAAGTATATTGCCTCTTAACAACTGGCTTTAAGAGCTGATGTCTATCCGCGCTGCCCATATGCTTTATCCGCCACTGCTGTTCAGCCTCCATGAAACATTTGCCGCCGCATATATACTCCGTTGCACAACCGGTAAGTGTCTCGGCTGTGCACATGTGGTTTTTTGAACTGCTGTGTATGCGTGCCACCTATATAGGTGTTGCGACGCTAGTGCTCAAACACCACGAAAACTTTATTCAGAAACCCTGTCTATTTGTGATACCTACTTCCGTGGTCCGCCTCCACGTAACATGGGACACAACATACCTAGTTCGCCGCACTTTCGGTTTGTGTGTTATGCGTGCACATGTGACTTTTATAACGCGCGCATATTCCCTTCGAATGCACGGTTGCTCTGACCGTCACGTTGCTTGCAGACTGATGCGGACTGCAGACTGATGCGTCTAAACACCACTTCGTATTTTACACACCAGATGTTTGCTTGTAACATACCTTTTGAACAATATTGTACTCGCTTCGGCGGTACATATACTAAAATTGGAAAGACACAGAGAAGATTAGCATGGCCCCTGCGCAAGGATGACACGCAAAATCGTGAAGCGTTCTATATTATTTTTACTACCCCTACTCTGAGGGACTTATAGACTGGTACCCTCATTATTGTTATAGCCTCTTTCTTATCTGTATTTTACGACCTAGTCCCAAAGCGCCGATCAATACAATACCGCTTCGTCGGCCTCGTATTCACTGAATTCATTTACACTTCTGAGACATCACTTTTATTGGTTTGGCTGACCCAATGTTGCTGTTAACACTACTTGGAGAGCCACGTGGACTTTTCCACTCTTTACCAATAAACCCTTCTCACCCCGACCCTAACCTTTTCTTCTCTCGCTTTCTGTTTTCAATCCCTTTCTTATCGGACGTCCGGCTTTACTGCATTGCCGTGATATTGGCTCACTTGCCTAGTCTGTTTCCCTCAGTCTGCTACTATGCTATTATGACCTACGCGGTATGCGCCCCGTAGTCTTAACATGATGTTTCCCTTAAATTTAGAGCCCGCTTGACTTGCTCACCATTTACTGCTGGCTCCTTTCTTACCTTTACTACATGTCCTTATCCACACGCGCCGACTAATCAAGTCCTACCCGATCGGCCTCCTGCTCTCCGGATTTATTCTGACGTCTGAGACGTCACCTCTTTTGGCTCGTCTGACTCTGCTATTCCTTTACATTACCTAGAGAGCTTATTGGACTTCTCTTACCCATCATGAATAAACCCTTCTCATCCTGTCGCTACCTTGTGTTTTATCGCGCTCTGTTCTCAATTGTTCTTCAACTGGCGGTGTGGTGATCTAGTCCACCGATCAGTTTCCTTCTCTCTGGTTGCTGATATGCTACTCAGACTTAAGTGGTATACGCTATACAGACTCAACGCTCTTGATCCCTTACTACGTGAGGCTGCTAGACTCGTTCACCTTCTGTTACAGCCCCTTTTCTTGCCTTTAATTTTACGTGCCATTCCTACGCGCCGACTAATCTAGTCTCGCTAGATCAGCCACTTGTTTCCACTTTTACTTAGAGTTATTCCACGTTACAAAACTTGGTTCGGCTGACTCGACGTCTTGCTTACATCACCTGGAAAGCCTCGTTGGCTCCCTCACTCCTTATCAGTAAACCTTTCTCATACCGACCCTAACCTTTTCTTATCTCGCTTTCTCTTTTCATTCCCCTTATTAATCGGACGACCAGCTTTACTGCCCCGCCGTGATCCTGTCTCACTGGACTAGTCTGTTAAACTCTGACTGCTTCCATGATACGAGCCTTAAACGGTATTGGCTCCGCTGAGTTAACTCTATTACCCCACATTATTGTTATAGCCTCTTTCTTATCTGCATTGTACGACCTAGTCCTAAAGCGCCGATTGATCCAATACCGCTTAGTCGTCTTCGGAATCACTAAATTCATTTGGACTTCTGAGACATCACTTCCATTGTTTCGGCTGAGCTTTTGGTCCTGTTTACAATAATCGTAGAGCCTCGTGGACTTTTCCACTCCTTACCAATAAACCCTTCTCACCCTGACACTAACCTTTTCTTCTCTCGCTTTCTGTTTTCATTCCTTTTTAACTCGGACGTCCGGCTTTACTCTCCTGCCGTTATCCTCTCTCACCTGACCCGTCTGTAACTTTCCGCCTGCTTTTATTTCCCGCTATCCTTGGCCTTTTCTCTTATTGCTCTCCAATTTGTATTTCCACAGCTTACACTCATTGCGCCTATCCAAGTTATCCTCGTGCGCATGATCTCATTCGCTCTGAGCTCGTTCCTGAGTATTGGCGGCACTCGGACCATTGCTAATTGTTGCTTGACTGGTACGTCCATTAGTATGCTCAACTTACCACTCTTCCTATTCCTATGCTCTTTACCTCATGCTCGCACTGGTCTACTATTGAGACCGTACGTGTCATAACGACACTCAATGCACGACAGTTTTGGCCCCCTGTGACCATTTTCCTAGATTCTGAAGGCAGTTGGATTGTAGAATCATGAACGCTTTAGTGTAATTACTCTTACGAACTACTCCTCGTATTGCCGTCAGCATTCATTCGCTCCTAGCCGATTCCTTGAAATTCCTTTTCCTCTTGGAATGTTGCTCTACCTGTCTTGCTCCCGCATTCGGTCTCAACCTAGTTGTCCTCAGTTTCACCTAAGATGTCTCTCGCATTCTGGCTTCTGCCATCATCATCGGTTTATCTGTTTCTCTAAAACCATCGCATCATTCGCTTAACTTATGTTAAAACGCTTTGTTATATCGGTCTTTTGACCCTGCGCGTGCAGAAACTTCTTCCAATGTAGTAGCTGTAGTCTGAGTCACACCAGCGACGTAATGTATAGAACGCGCATGCAAATCATGTATACTAAACAAAATTACATAAGTTTGAATGTATCATAGGCACCTGTGAGCGCCACCAGTCTGTGTTATTGCTTCTTAATAAATAAATAAATAAATAGGTATATTTCTAGACCTGCTAGAGGCTGCACCCTAAAGGGTTCAGATCAATGCTTACATTTATCCGATGCTCTTGCATGGAAGTTGGCAAAATATAAGTATATGTTCATCGTTAGCAATTGCAAATGCATTGGCACAGTTTAATATACAACTAATGGGTCGCAGGCGTCCACCTTGACATTTTTCCGGTTCCTTCGGGCGATATTGAGCTCCTTGTTTTGTTTGTGAAAACTTCGCGGAGGTGTAGTTTGCCTTTTTCTCCTTGGAACAGAATCCAATTTGCCACAAGTTCACTTTAAATTGATCGCATATTAATTGGCCACTCAGTTGCCCCAATTGTTGTTGCGCACATGGAAGAAATGAACGAAGGGATTATAAGGCATAAGAAAAGTTAAAACAATTCCGATAAATGCAGACATAAATAGAAGCAATTTGTTAAGAGAGAGAAAATAAAGTTGTGTGCTTCATAGAGAAATACCAATTAACAAAAAAATATAGCCCTACTTTCCTTACGCTGATATTGCTCTCCAGCGCAAAATTTAACCTGAGTTATTCTCAGATATAATAAAAAGCCTTCCTACAGTTAGAATACCACTTACAGTAGCATAAAATTACACTGGTCTGGACCAACTTTAGCGCCTGAGTACGATGAACGTAAAAGCAACACAATATGTGCAGTAGTTTGCGAGTTATTTGCAATTAAACTATGGTCTACGAATAAGGCCATTTTTATTTTTCGCTAAAAATGGCTTTCTGCTTTGCAGACAGATAGCAGAAAAAAGAAAAGAAAACATAAAAAGTAGGGAAGCGGTGTATGTTCTAGATGGGCATAGCTATCCAGAAATGCTCTAATTCGCTTGTTATACCCTGCGACAACTACGGACTGCGCAGGTGGCCTAAAAGTAAACTTTGCAGGCATACATGACAAATATATGCAAATAAAGGATGAGCTTGCGCGAAAACGCTAGAAATCCAGCAAGGAATATTATATCTACAAGGGAATTCAGGGGAGCTTGTAATTAACTCACGGTTAGAAGGCCACAGCATACCATTTTCAGTGGATACTGAGCCACATAAACAACCAGTAAAATAGAGTTTAGCATTTTTTAAGCCTCTAAGCTATTCTAAAGCTTACAACAAGGCCGTATGAGCCAGATCTACCTGAGTAACTTAGGGGATCTTTCAGATCCGTTGACAGATTTCGGCCTGCAAAATACACACATTACTTAGCTAAACATCAAAAGATTTATCCCTTAGATCCAATTTTCTATATTAATGAGGCTCTGTCTCTAACATCAGTGAGCTATAGGAGCCTGTCACCAATAATAAAGAAATAAGCATGGGAAAATTTAGTAAAATTTAGCTAATTGCATTTGGGCGTGAAATCCGTTTTGGTCTACATTGGTTGGGCTTTAACAACTCTACTTCTGGTGCTTGAGCTTGCTTATACTTGAGGTATTGTTATGCCTCATGTGTAGATGCACACTATTGTGCAGCTCTTTGATGAATTTCGATTTATTTCTCTCCATTTTTAAGTTCCGAAGATAGTGTCGGCGGTGTTCATCCAGATGGCAATGTTAACTGGTACTCTAATGTCACACCGACTATTTCTTTTGTGCTTTTCCTGGCTGTCTCTGTTTGGCCACCTCTTGTCCGTTACCCGTTTTTCCCGAGATTCCCACAGGTACATCCGCCAAAACAAGAAGGTTTATCCACTGGGACTGGCCGACCCATCCTCAAAACGCTTGGTCCTTTCTCCAAGAAATGAAAAACCCACACACTGGTCCGAATGGGGCTCATTCCGCCATTCCGAAGGCGCTACCTTCATGGGGTATAAACAAATGGGTTTAGCTTTCCTCGTACTCAGAGAACAATTTACTCACCTGGAAGAATTTATGTACATGGATCCCCCGTTCCACAACCGAAGACAAACAACTCTGGCGTGATTACCTTCACTGCCTCAAACATTCCTATTTGCCAGTCACCTGGAGCTATTCTGATGTCATTTCACGGACAGCGTCGCGCACGTATACGTGGCTATTCCGATGGTCTTCCATGGAATTTTCACTTAGCTACGGAAACAGTTACACTCACTTACATTTGCAGGAATCCCAAATCCAATTTGCGGAGAATGGCGTTTTTACCTATTAAGGACATATTCAGCCACAAGAAACAACTTCACTCACCGACCCCATGACAAGTCCAGCGAGGATAGCTGGACATGGTTTGCAAGCCGAGCATGAATATAATAGAAGAGCCGGCCTCTATTAACAATGTGTTTACTCACCTGCATCATTATCATTCGACGCTTCGAATCTTGCATCATTGACCGGCTTCAACGACTGCTACCGTATCAGTACTAAGCCATTCGGCCAACCAACGAATAATTTTGGCTGTCAACCGACTGCGAATAATAGAATGCAAAATCGGTCTATACGATGCATAACCGACTTGCACTACTGTTCAACGAAAGCTACGGCAGTGTTCCAGGACGTGGTGGGTTTTCGCCTGGCAAGCGTTCTCCCTATAAAAAGCGACAAATATCCGCTTAACAACACTGCAACGTGGTGGATGTGACTCGCCACAAAATAAAGTCACAGCTATGCATTTCACCCTGACGCAGTCCTCAGCCTTCTACATCGAACCTGTGCAACTAATTCTGCTATGAAGAATGCTTTGTTGGAGCACAGATCATCTGTATCTCGTAATGGTTATTGGTTGCAAAAAGCCTTGTTTAGGCTCCTGTGCTCACGGATCACTACCTGGCGAAATCACCCCCAACTTGCGTTTTGACGGAATTTTGCGCGCCACAGCGCCATAATGTCCCTGGGTCTGACTATTACCTGACAGTATGCTCACTCATACGGACAACATCTTTTCTTTTATAACTTTCATCAAAACGAAATGTTTTAACATTCCACAGAAGCTATGCTTGTATGCATATTTGATCACGCCTTTACAGGCGTGTCTCGTTTTACCGAGAATATACTATTTATTTATTTATTTATTTATGTTTTACTGCCTAAGAAGTTGGTTTTCCCATGTCCGGTTTACAATTATCTTGACCTGTCACGGTGGCCGCTTTTGAGGCCACCGAAACCATTCCTCAGTGTTCACACTTGATGGGTTCCGAGCTGTATACACGCCCACTCAACTAGTGGTGAACATTTCTGAATGGTACAAAACGTCCGTCACCTTTATTTCAACTGGTTTCCCAATGTCAGGAACAACTTACATCCTCCGTTGCTTATCCGCAAGCACCTTATCATGTTTCAGCGGCACTGCGCCTCTTCCAACATATTGCCACCGGCAAGTGATGCCTCATTGATTCTTAGCCACAGGTACTATTAGATTTCCATGCTCACTTCTCTTTTAGAGCCCGTGATATGCGCCTCCGTTTGCCCTAGTACTTAACTCAACCACTGCGCCTACTACCAAGTACTGCCACCGGCAATTGCTGCATCATTGATTCATAGCCACAGGTACCGTTGGATTCCCGTGGTCACTTCTCTTTCCGAGTCACAGTGCTACGCGCCACCCGCCGTCAACCTACTTACCGCTGCCGCTGCCTCTCCTCAAACGTAAGCCTCCGTAATACGAAGCGTCTGCGCAGGCTAGTTACAGGTATCCTATCATTTCATTAATGACAGCCCTTCAACAGCGAAAATAACGCGCCGCCGTCAAAGTGAACCATGCCACTGTCTAATTTCCTACGTATTCGCCCCACCTGAGCGTTCAGCAGTGATACATGTATAAACGTAAGGTTGCATTTCATTGGTGACGTCCATTTCATAGCCAAAGTACATATGCGCCGCCCACAACGTCAAGGTTATCGCTGCCCCCGGCCCTCCTCACGCCGACTGGTCCCTCTATATCAGGCCTCAGTAAATGCGAGCCAAAGGTACCATCAAATTTCAATGATGACCTCCTTTTCGGTGACATAGTACACATGCGCCGCAATCCGCCGTCTTCAGTACCGCCCTTGGTAGACATGTGACGTGCCGAATGGGGTCTGCTTCTTTCCTGGTTTGTATTTGTGGTATGTAGCTGGTTAGCTTATATCGCGGATAAGTTAGAAATTAGAACTAAATTCCTCTCACTCATTTAATTTGTATTGCCGCCTCTTTTAAGTTCCAATGCTGTGGTTAGGTTTCTTTTGGATAGGAACAGTAGTATAATGTGGAACTGCCTCCGTCTGAGATGGGACGAAGGAACCAACAAGGACTCACTTGTAACATGGCTTTATAACAAAACCAACCAAGTGCGTCTAACACAACGACTACTGTCCAGTGAGGATAGCTAAACACCAATTCCAAACACTACAGCAAGTAAACGTACGCAATCGATTAAAAGAGGCAAGGTTAAGAGCAACTACCACAGCCGCTAAGTTGGTGGTTTCAAGGCAGAGTACCAAATTGCCTCATTTTCCTAATATACATAAATGTCTTATGTGACGTGTCATAACACGGTCGCCCCTTTCGTCTGTCAGCTGATGTACAAATAATCTTTATCTCACAACCAAAGCATCTCTAGCTTAAACTTGACAAAATGCGCGAGGACAGCATATTTGAAGTTTCGGTGTCATAATTGGCACATGGTATTCTCAGCGAAAACGCTAGCGCCATTATTTATAAATGGCCTGGCCCGCCCTAAATATTAACTGTTGCCAATACCGTCTCAAAAACGCGCACTTGGCTAAAGAACCTAGGGTTTTGTTGTTCCAGTAGCTTAAAGTTTAGTGGCTAGCCGAACAACCTACTCGTGGTGCCAGCTGGGTGGTTCGCGTTTGACCCGTTCCAGCAAATAGTTCGGCGGCAGTGTTCCAGGACGTGGTGGGCTTTCGCCTGGCAAGCGTTCTCCCTATAAAAAGCTACAAATGTCTGCTTAACAACACTGTGACGTGGCGGTCGTGACTCGCCACAAAATAAAGTCACTGCCCCGTGGGTATCCGAATAATCCTTTCCAATGCACAGACATCCATCTTCTACTCGAACATTGCCGACGATATGAGAGTGAAAATTAGAGCAGCACAGTTACAAACAGGAACCTCACAGTTACACACCCACACACACAGCTACCTAATTACATACCCCCTACATAAACATACACTGGTACGGCAAACATAACGTAATCTTGCACATTCTTGACCGCGCATTGTTGTCATAATGATCATGCCTGTAAAGGCGTGCCTCGCCTTGTCGAGAATAAAAGCTTTCTTTCTTTCTTTATTTATTAGTGTAGCTAAAGCTCAACAGGTAGCATAACACATAAGCCGGCACATATTAACTATTGAAGCAAGCTTAGAACGCTACGTAATACGCATCCGTACGTAAATAAGATATTGCATATTTATAAGCAGCAGATTAAATAAATTAGACCAGATGCCACTGGAAAACCTAAGTGGCACTTCACCAACACACTTCTTAAGGAAAATCAGTGTGACTTACGAAGTGAGATGCATTCATCCCAAACTCCAACCCTTTGTTTGCGTCGCAGAAAGCTTTACCTTCGCTTTTTGCATAAATTGGTTTACGAAAGGATACAGTGCGCTTTCAAGCCTACAGCTACCACTGGGTCAAAATCCAAGTTACGTAATAAGAATTGCGCTATTATGCCATTGAAAGCCAGGAAAAAATGTAAACAGTTTATTTGGTTTTTCACATAAACTTAGAATAAAGTACCTGCAAGTTTTATGGAGTGTACGCATCCAATACGCGTTAAGTAGGACGGAAAAGACGTCCTTAACATTAAAACTTGAAACGCAAGCTTTGCAGTCGTGACTCTAACAGAAATTTAATTGTATCCTGACCAGACGGCATCCAACTCAAGTTTGATCCTTCAGTTATCCAAACTGAAAGTGCCCACATGACGCTAGGGCTTTAGTTTGTATATCCCGACATTACCATAGGAACCAAACTAGGAACACATTTATTTTTCACACAAAACTTTTAACTAGGGTCTGCATCCAAACATTGGACTAAAAGCCAAATTAACCTATATATAATAACTAAGGCAAATAATAAACTAAATCGTTGTGGCAAAACTTTTAAAGTTTTATACTATAAGCAGACTGAAGTGCATAACTATCCATTAGTATGTGAGATGGCTGTTGTTTATGCATGAAATCCGACCTACTGAGGATTCGAAAGAAATCTTTTTATTTCCCTATGACAAAAAGGAATTCTTAACGGTGAACCCTTTTAAAAGTTTGGCAGAAAACTATACTGGCTCCATAATTGTACCTAAAAGTGCAGTTGATAACGAAATAACCAAACAAACCAAATTTCGCCTTTTGTCTATGGTACTGTAACTCGAGAACCTGCTACGCCCTAATAATGTTCTGTCGTCGTATTTAAATTTTTTCTTGGCATTTCCCGCGTTCTACGTTTCGAACAGAGCAAAGGACGGAGAGAACTGCATATTACCGTTGGATAGGCCGATCCATTCTCGGAACAATTAAGCGAATCCCGATCAAACGTTTCACAGAGAAGAAGAAATGGTTCGCGCGATTTCTGCTTGGGCCCACCAAACATGTTCGCGTTTGATGACACCTTGCGTTCATGTAATATCACCCCGAAATTCGTACCCTGACTGTCAGCAAACATTAACTTAACCTCACTCAAGCAACGTGTGGAACAACTGTTGTACCTAACCGACTGGTCTGCATTACAAATATGTTTGGGTTAACAACTTTGTACACGTACTTCTGCGTGTTTATGATCAAAGGTCTTAACCTTCTTGTTTAATCTTTCTGAGAAATCTACCCTTTATTTATTTATATCAAACTGGTGGCGAATTCGAAACACCCTACACTTACCCGAATGGAACTGGAGCAGGTTATGTAGTGACCCATTATACACGCTGTCCAGGCCCCGCTGTAGTGCAGCTTTATTTCCGGGGTTAGCGATCGTCCGCCAAAGCATTCTTCATAGTAAAACCAGTTGCACAGGTTGGATGTAAAAGGTTGAGAACTGCATCAGCGTGAAATGTTCAGCTGTGACTTTATTTTGTGGCGAGTCCCATCCGCCACGTTGCAGTGTTGTTAAGCGGACATTTGTGGCATTTTATATGGAGAACGCTTGCCAAAACAAGCCTATCAGGAAGCGCTGCTTATCGAACTTCCACTGTCTTGTCCTAATGACACTGAGCTTCAGTGAAATAGGATCTCGGCCGTCATGTACGACGCAGGATCATCTGCTCGTGGTACTATCCATCGTCACCGTACCAGTCACTGGATACCCGAGAGGTCAGTGAACCTGTTGGAATCTAGAAGACACCTCCCGGCTGGCTCTGAACACAATGTGACCAAACGGGCTATCAGGCGTGAACTAAAGCAGAGCCTACGTGCTGACAAGGAAGTCTGGTGGACAAGTAGGGCTCAAGAAATGGAGAAGGCAGGAGCAGTAGGCAATTACCGCAAACTCTTCCAGCTAATCCGCACCACTGGTCCCAGAAAACCAGACGTCAGTGAGACAATCAGGGACAGAGCGGGTGCACTGATACACAATAAGGAGCGCCGTATGACTCGTTGGGCGGAACGCTTAAAGCATCAGTTCTGCTGGCCCCCTGCTCCCGGACCTCTTCCTACTCAGGTGATGCAGGACGAGCAACGGACGGTTAGTTTAGAGCCTCCGTCTGAGTCCGCGGTCCGAAACGCGACCACAGCTCTTAATCGTTTTCGTGCCGCTGGCCCGGATTCCCTCCCACCTGCAATATTAATTGATGGAGGTGCATAGGACGCAAGGCACTGACCTCCTTATTTTAATGTATTTGGAAGGAAGAGAGTGTCCCGGCTAGTTGGAGAGAATCGATTATAGTGTCAATATACAAGAAGTGCCGTCGCATAGACTGTTCTAACCACAGGGGTATTAGTCTAACGCCAGTTGTGACATAGTTACTGGCCTCAGTTATCGTTCTTCGCCTCACTGTAGAACAAGAATCTCGGATTAGGGAAGCGCAGGCCGGTTTCCGCTCAGTACGTGGCTGTGTATACCATATATTCACTTTGCTGCAGGTGTTAGAGCAGCGCAAAGCATATCGCAGACCGACAATAGCTCTTCCTCGATTTCATGAGTGCGTTCGATTTAGTCGATCGATCGATTTTGTTTGAAATACGTGCGAGAAGAGCTGTTCCCACGAAATATGTGAGCATCTTTTGTGCTCTATACTCGAAAACTACACGCCGCATCAGGGTCTACGGTGTACCGTCCAATAGTTTTCCGACCACAATTGGCGTTAGTCAGGGTTTTCCGATTCCCCCATTTTTTGTTCAATTTCGTCGTGGATTCTATCATGGAATGTTCCCTTGCGGAACCTCACGATGTAGGCGTTGAAGGGCTTCGGGTGAAAGGTTAGTTGATCTAGATTATGCGGACGATATTGTCTTGCTTTTTGACAATGTTGGGGCGGCACAATGAACCCTGGATAACCTGTCCAGTGTGGTCCCATTTTTTGGTATGCACTTCTCACCTTCAAAGTGAAGATGTTGCTGCAGGACCACTAGCCACTCGATGACCCCTTGACGCTTGCTAACGAGGAACTCGAGGTGGTTGATCAATTCACTTATCTTGGAAGCTGCGTCAGCAAGGATGGGCGCATAGAAACTGACGTCAGCTCACGCATTGCAAAATCCAGAGCTATCTTCTTGAATCTGCGACATCTTTGGCGACAGAAGGGAGTTTCCCTTCGTCTGTAATGTCGTGTACACAAGGCCACAGTGAGGACCGTTCTTCTATATGGTATTGAGACTTGGCCCCTTCGGTCTGAAGATCTGAGGCGCTTTCAAGTTTTTGGTCATCGTTGTCTGCGAAGCATTGCTGGTGTCGGATGGCACCAGCGTGTCCGCAACGATGATATGCGTAGACGAGTACTAGGAAGTGATAATCATCTAGGTCCCTAGAACAACAGATAGCACTAAATAAGTTGCGTTGGCTCGGGCACGTGCTACGTATGCCTGGTCACCGCTTACCTAGGGGGCCTTGTTTAGTCTGCCAGGTGTAGGGTGGCGCAAGGCTCGAGGTGGACAGAAGTTGACTTGACAGCGGGAAATGAAATCATTGACTACCAAAATAGGGACCGTTGGTCCGTCTCGCCTCCCGGACTAGAATCCACGTGACGCGCATTGAGACGTTACAGGTAAAGGCAAATGTGTTCCTTGTTTGGTTCCTTTGGTAATGTCGGGATATACAAATTAAAGCCCTAGCGTCATGTGGGCACTTTCAGTTTGGATAACTGAAGGATCAAACTTGAGTTGGATGCCGTCTGGTCAGGATACAATTAAATTTCTGTTAGAGTCACGACTGCAAAGCTTGCGTTTCAAGTTTTAATGTTAAGGACGTCTTTTCCGTCCTACTTAACGCGTATTGGATGCGTACACTCCATAAAACTTGCAGGTACTTTATTCTAAGTTTATGTGAAAAATCAAATAAACTGTTTACATTTTTTTCTGGCTTTCAATGGCATAATAGCGCAATTCTTATTACGTAACTTGGATTTTGACCCAGTGGTAGCTGTAGGCTTGAAAGCGCACTGTATCCTTTCGTAAACCAATTTGTGCAAAAAGCGAAGGTAAAGCTTTCTGCGACGCAAACAAAGGGTTGGAGGTTGGGATGAATGCATCTCACTTCGTAAGTCACACTAATTTTCCTTAAGAAGTGTGTTGGTGAAGTGCCACTTAGGTTTTCCAGTGGCATCTGGTCTAATTTATTTAATCTGCTGTTTATAAATATGCAATATCTTATTTACGTACGGATGCGTATTACGTAGCGTTCTAAGCTTGCTTCAATAGTTAATATGTGCCGGCTTATGTGTTATGCTACCTGTTGAGCTTTAGCTACACTAATAAATAAAGAAAGAAAGAAAGCTTTTATTCTCGACAAGGCGAGGCACGCCTTTACAGGCATGATCATTATGACAACAATGCGCGGTCAAGAATGTGCAAGATTACGTTATGTTTGCCGTACCAGTGTATGTTTATGTAGGGGGTATGTAATTAGGTAGCTGTGTGTGTGGGTGTGTAACTGTGAGGTTCCTGTTTGTAACTGTGCTGCTCTAATTTTCACTCTCATATCGTCGGCAATGTTCGAGTAGAAGATGGATGTCTGTGCATTGGAAAGGATTATTCGGATACCCACGGGGCAGTGACTTTATTTTGTGGCGAGTCACGACCGCCACGTCACAGTGTTGTTAAGCAGACATTTGTAGCTTTTTATAGGGAGAACGCTTGCCAGGCGAAAGCCCACCACGTCCTGGAACACTGCCGCCGAACTATTTGCTGGAACGGGTCAAACGCGAACCACCCAGCTGGCACCACGAGGAGGTTGTTCGGCTAGCCACTAAACTTTAAGCTACTGGAACAACAAAACCCTAGGTTCTTTAGCCAGGTGCGCGTTTTTGAGACGGTATTGGCAACAGTTAATATTTAGGGCGGGCCAGGCCATTTATAAATAATGGCGCTAGCGTTTTCGCTGAGAATACCATGTGCCAATTATGACACCGAAACTCCAAATATGCTGTCCTCGCGGATTTTGTCAAGTTTAAGCTAGAGATGCTTTGGTTGTGAGATAAAGATTATTTGTACATCAGCTGACAGACGAAAGGGGCGACCGTGTTATGACACGTCACATAAGACATTTATGTATATTAGGAAAATGAGGCAATTTGGTACTCTGCCTTGAAACCACCAACTTAGCGGCTGTGGTAGTTGCTCTTAACCTTGCCTCTTTTAATCGATTGCGTACGTTTACTTGCTGTAGTGTTTGGAATTGGTGTTTAGCTATCCTCACTGGACAGTAGTCGTTGTGTTAGACGCACTTGGTTGGTTTTGTTATAAAGCCATGTTACAAGTGAGTCCTTGTTGGTTCCTTCGTCCCATCTCAGACGGAGGCATTTCCCTAGTCCAATTTCGGAGTATAATAAGGTGCATGGTCTCATAAGAAAGGAAAAAAGAGGAACAAGTCAAGAGAAGAACGAAGAAGAGAGCGTTGCCACCAAGCAGTGTAAAAATCCTAACTTAAAACATTTAGCCTTGAAGCAAAATGACGTAGAATATACAAAAGATATTACAATGAAAATGCTTCTTGATTATGCAACAAAAAGCGTAGCCCAATGTGTAAGTTACTGGGATGTGTATGAAGATCCAGAGCATGGTGCGGGTAAATAGTCAACTAGGTAGTTGCTAAAGCGGTTGGGAAGAAGGTGTGGTAAGAGCGGCAGACAGTGCAAATATGTGCAGCGTTTGAAGTGTAAATAACCAGTCGGGAATCCATTTGTGAACCAGTACTTTTAGAACAAATTGATGCATGGGCATTGTAGCAGCCCAGGTGATCCACTCAAAGGTAAAATTCTACGGTGTCAAAAGCAAGCGAGGTGGAAGCATGGGACAGTGAGTGTAAGAGCCGGTTAAACTACGTAGCAGAAGCCGAGGTTGGGGCATTCCACAAGCACATGTGCAAACAATGAGGTAAGTCAGTTGAAGCGATCCATATTTTACCTAGTTTTCCATCCGCCATACGGCGGTTCTTATGTTAACCAACCTCCGAGGTGTCTAAGCAGCAGCATCCTTTGCCAGTAATACGTTACTGCCACATTATACTACTGTTCCTATCCAAAGGAAGCCTAGCCACAGCATTGGAAATTAAAAGAGGCGGCAATACAGATTAAATGAGTGAGAGGAATTTAGTTCTAATTTCTAACTTATCCGCGATATAAGCTAACCAGCTACATACCACAAATACAAACCAGGAAAGAAGCAGACCCCATTCGGCATATTGGACCTCGGCAGTGGTGTCACTCCCCTGGTCCTCTACTGAGGATCCGACCCATGAACGCTGGAGGCGGTTACCAACCTAAGGCACTCTGCCACTGGAGCTAGTAACTAAGCTACAAATCTTGAAAGCTAGGTAGGATATCGCATGCATCATATTCTACAGTAACACGGGTGACTAACTTTGCTAATAACAGTGGCTAGCCTTGGGCCATAACTTCGTTTCATTAGACGCACTATCCATGGTATTTAAAATCAAGTGAGGCTGCAGTTTATAGGTTGTTTTAGCAGGCAAACATTTGTTGTACTTTTTAAGGTATTCGTGTCAGCAGATAATAGGCCACATAGTCCAACCAAGATGCGGTAGAGTAGGATAGACAGTTCGCACCATTGGGACTCGTCAGTCGTGCGCATGTCATCGGTCACTAGTACGAACCTATGACAGCTACTAGCTGACGCCAACTAACCAGCAGGTTATGTCACTGAGCATTGGGGACGGCAGCTGGGCTACTTAAGTTTCAAGTTGACTAGGGTACAGCGCGACCTGTGTACCGCTGCCACGCCGTTTATTGCCTTCAACTGAAATTCACCTTATAAGTAGTATATAGTTCAGCCTCTCACTGTTTCAACCTTTATGATTATGGCTGTTATTGAGAGGAGGCCTTGATCTAGTGGCTGGCCACCCTCATTCTCAATGGTGGTAATCTACGTTGCTATGTAATATTAAATAAATAAATAAATAAATAAATAAATAAATAAATAAATAGTTGATTCTCAGTTTCATAGAGACACACCAACGCAGGCATGATCCCAGTTAGCTTACAACTTGGGTTCCCCAAGTGCTGTTCCCCACGGCACATTGACTTGGCTTGCTGGCTAGTAAGCATAAGCCTTTTGCGCTCCTGGGTTGAATCCTAAGTTGCAAACCAAGGGAATGCGCACCACTGGCGTACCCAATAGGGAGAAGTGCGTCTGACGCTTTCCCGCATTGTGTTCGAGCTATATAGCCTGTGAACTTCAAGGCCAAATACGGTACAAATTATTAACCTTCTGTACCCAACACGAAAGAATTTACAAGTATGCCGGTTTGCAACTCTTAGTGCGCAACAGATATACTCGAACGGTTAAGTGACGACTAACCGCAAACTGCGCTGAGTTACCTCCTGGTGACTGACAAATGAGTCGCTTGCACAGCATCAGTAAGCTGAGCACTTGCGGCACCAGGATCCTCTGCCGCCGGGAAATTTGGCCCCGCAGTGCTACCTCCGACGGAGCAGAACGCTCTTGCAACTTTCAACCCAGGTATGTGAAACCCACACCTCCCGGTATGCGCGCAAAACTACGCCGGACGATCAGTCCTCGATGCCCCGAACGTTCTGATACGATACGCTCTAAGCTCTTATCGGCTGGCTTAATTCCTACGTTTCAAGCAATACAACTACTGTCTATTACACGTCCAACACGTGCAAATCTGTCCGCCTGGGCCGGTTGCCCCTAGTAGTTTGAGGCAGCTATGCAAGTTACGCTAGATGTTTGAAATTCCAAACTACATAACCACTCTACAAAACACAGGGACCAACCGCACGTTTTTAAGGACAAAGCACTCCTCCCAACCACTACCGACCAAAACAACACAAACCTTACTCTGCTCTCTTTGAGCTTTTGTGCTCTCATCCGAAGAATTTATCATAATGCTGGGCTCCTCAACTGGACTGCATTTTAACTACGTCAATTTTGTGGGCTGCAACGGCGCACGGCTCATCAAGCCCCTTTTGCAAAGTACTCTCGCCAGCTCGCTAGTGCCTCCAACAACTTATGTACTACCTGAAGCCAAGCCCATACGTTTGGCTTTGGAACACTGGATAGCCTCATCGGACTATATAACTACCGATCACTCGTCGGCGACCAGTAGCCGTCAGTTCCTCACTCAATGACTCGCTGAGCAGATTTCTGTAACGCCTACTCCACACGTTTCTGACTCCGCCTCAGTTGTACCCCACTGTGCAATTTGCCTCACACTACCTAACTTTTCTTATTCAACCTACGTTTCGACATACAGCACGCCGCTCCTCAAGGCGCGATCCATTGCACCTAAGGTGTACTTTATTGGGGCATTTATCTTGCACTCTAGTTTGCAATTTCTCATCACAGAAGCCTGGCACACCTCAAGTGCTTCTGACAACCTGCTACACATTCCTGGTTAAACAAGCTTCCGGAACGGACTTGACAAGCATCGTGGAGCTGGCTGCTTTATGCACACCCAACGCGACTTTGTTGCACCTGTCTTTAAACCGCTATCTAGAGGCTACCCCAAAGACCCTTACTGAATCCAGACGACACGGATCAACTTGACCTCCTTATCAGTCACTTATATAACCCTCCTTGCTTATCTAGTGAAGAGAGGAACGAACTTATTGAATTTTGCAATAAAACATCTTACATGCCTCCACGACCTAAGATAACACTTGGAAATTTTAGTATGCTACTTGTCCTTTAGGACGTCAAAAATTACGCTACTCAGATATGGGAATTTGGTTGACCACATGCACGCAACCAACTGGACCCAACACGTTCACGCTCTTGCTACACTTTCTAACTTCCTTGTCCTAATTGTAACACAACTTGTCCCAGAGGCAGTCTCTAGTATACTAGAGAAATTTCGTGGCTGCGGCCACTTTGTGGTCAAGCTCTTAATCAAGCTTTTTACTTCGCACTGCGTTTCTTTTAAACTTGTACAACATTCTTGCATGTTCAGTCGCATCAATTCAGACAGCTTTTTGTGGCCAGTGCGCTCAGCGAAAGCTGATAACTTCTTTCTGTCCACCAATGTGTACACCGCCGTCTAAGGTCTATAGCTTAAGTTTTAATGGCTGTCTCGAAATGCTAGTCCAAGTAAATAGTGGCATTCCACCAAAACTGAAAGGAAGATCAGTTACGATAAAAGGGGTGCCAGTGATGCTCAAGCAAAGGCGTCCTCAATATGACAATGCTAAGGGCGATATGATCCTCGTTTGCAGAAAGGAAGCCTTAAATACCATGCCAACTTGCTCAGCAAAAGGAGAAGATAGCTGAAATCGGTGCCACTCTGAACTCTAACCAAAGCAACACCACTCACTCAACTACAACGATAACTAAACATTTGAATAGCTGTTTTTTGTCTCCATGAGACTGTTTGACACATCCGCTATAAGCGATCCAGAGGAAAGTCGTGTGCTCCTAAACAAGTACGTATGCGCTTCTTTCACCGGTGGTAACGGGAGCTAGCCAGCAATTCCAGCTAAACGCATAGCTAACTCAATTAACAATATTACCCACAACTTGTGTTTTGTTATTTGCGTAATCAATTCACTCAAACTGTTGTTACACGCAGGTCCAAATGGGCTCCTTATTACACTGCTGCCACTCGGTGGCCAGATCTTTCCAGTTCCACTTCTTTGCCGATGCAAATACTACAAAACAAGCAAAAGGTATCTAAGCACATGGCAACATGCCATTGTTATGCCCAAACACAACATGAGCAAGCGGCAAAACAAGGAGCACTATTACCCCATTAACCACACGCCTAATGCACAAGAGTAATGGAACACATGGTCCAGGAATTCTCGCTCGCCTTGCTTACGCGCAACACCATCAAGCAGCAACGGCATAGATTCCTGCGGACTAAATCCTGTCAGGCTGACCAATTTGAATTCCTCAACAATGTAACTCAGCAGTTTAATACCCAGCGAACGTCAGTCATAATTTTCCTAGACGTGAAGAAATCCTACAACAGAGCAGTACTTTCTAAACTCTTAATGAAGTTGGAATCATTTGAAAGCTCTGACGGACTGCTCACCTGGTTCTTATGATGCCTTACCTCTCGCACACACTCAGTGATGCTGGCGAATTATGGGTCACCACCAAACCCAGTCAAATGTGGCGTAATTCCTTAGCGGTTTAGGACCATTACTATTCCTGCTCCATATCAATGACGGATTTTGCATATACGTAAGAAATATTCATTCTCCACTATGAGAGGCACACCCACCGTCAGGTGGAGCAAATGTATAGACATTTTGTGGCCATTATGACGGCGAGAGTAGAAAATTGTTCACTCGTACATCTTTGGAACTGTACAGTGGTGAAAACGTAAAAAAGGAATTCATCTGCCGTGAGATCGGAATACGAGTGTAAGGACACAAACAGCCTGCCAAGTATTGCAGTAATGCAGTGAAGTAACACCTTAGCCAATACTAGAGTAAGAATCCCAGATGCTCAATTAGAACATTAGTAAAGAGCAAGCTCGTCAGCTGTAGCGACATACTGGGTTCGTGTTTAAGTAAAGCAAACAAAGACGCTAGTATATGAAAATGTGAAAGAGTCAGCGTACCGAGCTTTTCAAGGCTAGTGTAATGTGACGCTTGATGACTTGCCAGTATGAAGTCATGGGCTGTGACCTGCTTCGGTGGCGAGTCACGTCCGCTTTGCGCAGTGTTGTTAAACGGACATGTGTGACATTCTATACAAGCAAACCATACCAGATAGCAAATCACTACCTTCTGGAACACTGCCGCCGAGCCACTGAATGGCAAGTAGCACAGGGATATGCTACTTGCTAAGAGACCATTTTCTCGGTTATTCACAGTCACCTTGCGTTCCACTTTTCTCTAGGCTGAGGCATGTTAGGCGAATGCCTAGGTCGTCCCTCAGTCATGTCCTATCCCAAGCGAAACGCTGGGCCCGTTCGGTAGTTTGAATGTGAGGTATTCTTCGTCTGGGGAACGTCCAATAACATAGCAAGGTGACATTTTGTTAAAGCGCTGAAGAATACCGAACAAAGTTTTCAGGCTCTAAAGAACAGCAAACTTTGTACTAAAAATCAAATGGAGGGCCTCCCGGACTAAATAGTAAAGTGGAATAGAAATATTGGCATCCACGGCCAACTGAACTGTCAAAGAGGAGTGAAGAGCTCCTGAGGACTGTTTAACAAAAGGAAATTATCCAGTACCGATAAAATGCCGAACCCAATTTTTCTGGCATTGCATCGACAGCAGCACTTGTCTGCCGAACTCAAGTGGCAGGTCCCTGTATAAATGTTAAAAATAAATGGCAACAGGAGAGCTCCAATTATGTGCAAAAGCTATTGTTGGGCTTACGGAACGCAGTTTTTTGGATCTCCGGAAAATTTTATCCTTGCAAAGTAGCCAATAATTTGTCTGTCCGATGTTGTGACAGCGGCAGATAGTCTTTTATCTATATTCAGGTAAAGAAACGTTTTGCATGTTATCCTACGGTTGAGGTCGCCGCGATGGACAAATCCTTGGGTTCTTGACGCGGTATCCTTGGCAATCTCGGAGAAATGGCAAATCTCTAGGACAGGCATACCAACGAACCAAAATGCACCAGCAACGCAGTTGAGCAAAGCCCCAATTTTAACCGGGCTTGGACTACTTTACTCCATATAACATGTCGATGTTATTTAACTATATACGTGTGCCATGAAAGCGACGAAATACAATTAGCAGTGAGCAGACCACGGCGCATGCTTAAATGACCTGCCGCGCTATGTCGAGAATATAATATTTATTTAGTTATTATTCTACATCGAATGAACCAAAAATGTACTCTTGGCTATGAAGATGAAGAAGATGTAATGTGAGTTTTTAGGGTCCTAAAGCAACCGGGCCCGATTTGTGGGACACCAGAGGAATGTAGACGAGATGTGGAGAATATGGAAAGAAAATATCGCACAGATAGAGGGACAGCGACACGGTGCATAATAGTCCTAAATTGGCAGAACTTCAAGAAGTCAGTGGCAGACTGATACTATTACGTTAAGGTCAAATGAAGGGGGAATGCAAACAGAGGGCGCAGAATGGAAAGCCTATGGTATGGAAGGAAAATGCTCCATTGAGAAGGTGAGAAGGCAAAAGACGTACTCAAAGTAAAAGGAACAAACCGGTACGTCCGCCGATCCTTGTTTGGTAAGGTCACAGTAGTCGGCGATCAGGAGACCATTGAGACGAGACTACAATTTTGACTCAGTTGCATTAAACCTTAATATGAAGTCCTTATAGTAACAGCGTTTTGTCAGCAACAGACATATCAAAGATAAAGGGATATAATAATAAGGATAAGTCATGTTAGGAAATGCTCTACAGATGAGGGTTACTGTGCTTTGAGTCGGCAGAGCCTAGATCATTTAGGTTTCGGAAGTCTGGAAGAAGTAAGGTAGCAGGAGACCGTTCAGACGTGGCCAGGTATGTCTGAGCTTTGTGGCTTGGCCGCCAACTTAAGAAGGGAAGTAAAGTAGTAGGTGACATCAGAAAAGGAGGAGTTCCGAAATAGGGTGGCCATGTGAATACGTGGTTAACATATCTAAAATGACCCCCAGAATTAGTTGAAGATAGCGTTGTGTGTGTAGTGTCTAAGTCAGGTACGTCTCGGATGTCTGGAAGCAGGCACGCTTCAGAATGCAGGTGACTAGTCAGAAAGGCTAGACCAAGGACGAGCACAATGAGTTACTGTCCAATTGCAGAAGGAATGCAAACAGAGCGCGCAAAACGGAAAGCAACGGATTGGGAAGGAAAAGGCTTTATTGCGAAGTGGAAAAGTCAAGGATGTGCTGAAGATCATGTGAACAAACAATTGTGCCTACCGAAACCTTCCTTTAACCTGGAAGCAGAAAACGAAAGAGATTAACAGGTGAGTCTCGGGAACGACACTGGTAGCTAGCTGTCCGGTTGAAGTAGTAGCAAAAGCAGTGGGCGATAAGGGAATGACAGGATTGAGATAGGGAAAGGTTTCTAGATAAAGAACGGGAGAGTCAACGTGGCTTTCGATGTAATGGGCAGAAAGCATTCAGTCTTCTAAACAATGGTCCATAACGGCATAATAGCCTGAGACAAGTCGGTGGGTAGGGACCTATCAGGCGATACTGGATTAGTCGGCGCATTGAGATGAAGTCTACAGGTAAGATGGGAAGACAAGTAGCGGTGGTGAACAGGAATGGAGAAGTTAGGGATTGGCGAAGTTATATCAACAACTGGCGAGCAAGTCCAGCAGACACTTGAAGTTTGGAAACCCAGTCATTAAGTCTGCAAAGCGTTGACGGTTTCTAGCTTGGTATTCGTGAATGCAGTCAGTGAGAAAGTGCTTGATCAAATGAAACGAGGTCAAAGCAACAGTAAGCGTTGGCAGTCTGCTTGAAGGATAAATGAAAACCAAGAGCGTCTTGCGGAAAGAACAGGGTCCAGATAAAAATGGCTTTATTGCAGTGGCATGAAGACGCCAATGTGTCGCTCGTGCTACTGAGTACAGCGCCTTAAGTCATCCCAATATTGGCAAGGAATGTCTGATTGTTGTGAGAAAAGTCGGAACGCAGAAGACCAGTCAGGTCAGGCGGGCATGGTTGGCTTATTGTGATTGAGTCTTGCAGTTACTTTGGGACGACAACTAGAGCGCAGCAGGAGACATGGACAAATTAACGCTAGAAGTGGCTATGGTAATAGATGGTAAGACCAGCTGGTTTTCGCAGTGGGCGACATAGCTTTGAGTCTACAAAGCCTAGCTAGTTTACACCTCAGTAGTCTGGATACATCCATAGAGAAGCAAATTGGTCAGATGAGTCTGGGTCAGGGCAGGGCACTGAGAGTTGGCAACCCTGTTAAAGAGGAAATCAAAGCAATGTGCGCAATAAGGAGAGGGCAAATTCGGGATGAACAAAGGTTTCTTGGTGCTGGGTGAACGAGCTTGTTGGAATTTTGACAAGTAAATGTTGTTCCGTACAATTAAGTGGAATGGTATGAAAGTCTGCATTATCGGTGTAGTTCTCCCAGTGCTCGTCCACAAGAATGAAGGTGCTCAAGGTTTCTGCCACTTTGGGGACATCCAGAAGTCTATTTATAGCCTTAGAGAATTGCATGATACTATCACATAATTTGCTGGCTTCCGGTAGCTTATTCCATACGTTTGTGTAGCTATAGAGAAAGGAGTTATAACGTATAGAGCAACGTGTTTTGGGTAGTGAAAATGTTTGTGGCTTTTCGCATAGAGTTTGACGGGTTTTGTCCAGCGTTTAAAAGAAGCCGTTTATACTTAATCTATGCGGTTCTGCTGTGTATATTAGTGCATAAGCTGGCTCTGCAACCGCCTTTTCGCAACAGCCGTACTATCCTTATCTACATGCAACATCTCCGAAGACCTACCGGCCACACCCATCTGGCCACGGACCCAACACAGATCCTCGAAATCGTCCTTATTTTGCAATCCTGGCGCACTAAAAGAATCTGGAAGGCTGGCCTAATGAATAAAATTTACCGCAGTCATCGAGTTCACCAGCACCAAGCACTTGCTCTCAACTGCGAAGAAGCCAACCACACAGCCATCGAAAACTAATTGGCGAAACATAATTGCGAAGCATCGCAAGGACAATCAGTCAGACGCAACCTTGTTAATGTCATACCACCTCCGGCAGGGTTCCAGAACGCGGTGGATTTTCGCCTGCCAAACGTACTGCTACAAAAAGCCACAAAGGTATGTTTAATAACACTGCGACGTGGCGGATGTGGCTTGACACACAATAACCGCGCTGTCCCAACCACGCATTGGCAAGTTGACCAATCCCGCGTTCCACAACATCGGTTCGTATATGTGCTTGCACAAGGCTACACCAACATGTGTGATCAGTGATTTGCCACTAGTCTTAGTTGTTGGCACAGGGTTTTCTTCATGCTTCACTCACCTGACCTAAACTGTGTACACATATTCATCCGACCCGTTCCTCGCCAAAACACCCTACTCCAGTGATCTATACTTCTTCTCTTTACATCTCGCAGTCTGCGAAGATCATTCATACCACCATTAAAAAATAGGAACACATATTGACAACATCTATATAATCAAAAGATTGAGCCTGCTGATTAGGTTATCATTTACAACGTTGCACTATTCGAAGCATGAAAAAGGCGTGCTTCGCAATGTAAAAATCAAAGATTTGTTTATTTGGTGATGCTCATACCAACACTGGCACCCAACGACCGCGGTTTCGTACTGGATTGGACGCATCGGGTGGAGTTATCCTGAGTTGGAGTGGAAATCAGAGCCCAGTGGTTCACGAATGATGATATAAAAACTAGGCAAATGAGAGCCGTGGGCAACACTTGGTACAACGGCAATGATTTTAAAATTTGTTTTGCAGAACCCGCTGTGTACTTTGGTTGCTACAAGCAACCTCTATTGAGACCTTGGTTCAATTACGATGGACCTCGGTCACTTTGAGCACAAGGATCGGATATGCATGTAATTATTTTGGTGTTCCTCCTCCCAACACTGGCACCCCGCGACCCCGGTTGCATGCTGGTTTCGACTCATCAGTTGGAGATATCCTGAGTGGGCTTGGAAACCAAAGCCTAGTGGATCACGACTGATGCCATAAACACTATGCCACTGAGATCCGCAAACAAAGCATGGTACAGCGGAAATGAGTTCAAAGTTGGGTTTGGAGAACCCAGTGTAGAGTTGAGTTGTAACAAGCAACCTCTATTTACGGCTCGGTTCAATTGACGTCGACCTCGGTCTTTCCGATCACAAGGATCGGATGTGCAGGGAAATATTTTGATGTTCCTCATCCCAACACCGGCTACCCACGACCGAGGTTTCTTCCTGGTTTCGACTAATCGAGAGGAAATATCCTGAGTTGGGTTGGAAAACCGAGCTTATTGTTTCATGACTGATGCCATAAACACTATGCCACTGAGATCCGTGAGCAACGCTTGGCACAGCGGAAATGAATTCAAAGTTGGATTTGGAGAACCCGCTGTGCACTTGAGTTGCTACAAGCAACCTCTATTGAGAACTCGGTTCACCTGTGGTTTACCTCGGTCTTTCCGATCACAAGGATCGGTTGTGAATGGAAAGACTTTGGTGTTGCTCATCCGAATACTTGCACCCCACGACCGCGGTTTCCTACTGGTTTGGACGCATCAGTTAGAGATTTCCTGAGTTGGGTTAGGAATCCGCGTCTATATTTCACGACTGACGCCATAAACACTATGCCACTGAGATTCGTGAGCAACACATGGTACAGAAGCAATGATTTCAAAGTTGGATTTGGAGAACCCGCTGTGTATTTGGGTTGCTACAAGCAACCTCTTTTGAGACCTCGGGCCACTTTTGATGCACCTTGGTTAACGGAGCAGAGTTAAAAAACGCGTATCCAATCGTAAAACGATCACATAAAGACAAAATATGGTGTGAAACGGGATTAACAATGGGAGCAAACGCAAAAATTACCAGTACTCGTCAAGGAGACTCTATGTCCCATAGCATTTTAATCGATCCGAGGTATCTTGGATGAGAAGAAATTGAACAATAGCCAAAATTCGCTTCACGTGTTTATTCAAACACTTTTTACACAATATTTCAGCTGGAAAACTCGATCGGTGTGGCACGCCAAAATGCTGAGTTACCGCGTTGAACTCACAGTACACATTGAATAAAGTCACTGCCCACAACTATATACTGGCAACTCGACTAGAATAATAATTTAATAATTTCCTGACACGTTCAAGAATAAGCTACTCCCTGCCTTCATGTACCGTTTTCACTACACATGTACTGCGCGGACTGTTTACACCACGCACGCTAGAACCCAACGCGGCGTCGTGCATTGACGACTTTATTACTCATGCTTAATTTTACAAGTTCCAAAGCCTGTACAGCTTTATGCTTACTGACAATTACATACATAGCAACGTGTTTGTTGCGAAACATAATTGCATGTAAACGTTGATCATGCCTGGTTTGGTGTCTCGACAAAGTTGAGAATATACTATTTATTTATTTATAAAAGGCCACAACGCGCGTTTAACAACCCTGCAACGTAGCGGAAATGACTCGTCTTTGAATAAAGTCACAGCCAATTAGTTCACACTGGCATGCTAACCAGGACCACATAGTACCATGCTTGATAAGCCTCGACACTTTCTTAGCTGCATATTTCGTCGCCACGTCTCTTTCTGCGCATTCCCCGTTGTTTTTTACCCTACACTTATATGAACCCAACGTATCGTGTAACCACGACTGGGCTTGTTCTTCACCAGTTCTTTCCTAATTGAGCACTATTAGTTGTTGATCTATTCGTGGCGGAATTGTTACTGCACTTTATGGCAGACCGACTTTGCTTCTGTTCTATTTGTACAGTTTCAAATAGGAACGTCTTAACGATCTCTGATTGTCCTTGTTACAATTGTCATGACATGTCTATATAATTGCACTTATTTGATCAATCCCACGCGAGCATTTTACGCATAACAGAGAAGAAATTTTTACTTATTATTAGTTTATTTAGTTATAAATATCTGAAATTGGTGGAAGCTGTGAGAGGCATTTGAAGAATAGTGCGCACGCTGGCAAATAACTTTCTTTGTTCAAACTTGTAACGTCATGGCTTACAAATTTTCTATACCAACTGGGTCTTTAACATTAAACTGCACCCCTATCCAACAAAATGTATTGGCGACAGATCTCGGTTTGCGCTGCTTCATAAGCCCAAACTTTGTAGAGCAAGTTCACTACCGAGTGGCAAGAGTAAGGGAATTATCCTACCACGTACCTTGTTATGTAAATACCGCAGATGCAAGGCTAGAACTTTATGGGAGCACTGTCCGTCCACATCTGATATAATGCTCCTTTATACCCAGTAACCTAGGAATGTCGGAACATGCTCTTCTAGAGAACTCTCAGCAAAGCTTTACGATGATGTTTCTTCCATCACGGCAGACTAGCTAGCCAAACAACTTCCCTGTGGTACCAGTTGGATGGTTCTGATTTACCTTTTTCCAGCAAATAGTTCGGTGGCAGTGCTCCAAGACGTGGTTGGTTTTCTCTTAGCATGCGTATTCCCCGTAAAATTCCACGATATCTGCTTAACAACACCGTGAGGTGGTGGATGTGACTTGCCACTGAACAAAGTCAGTGCACAAGCTAATCCTAATGACTTTAGTAAACTCACAGACGTCTGACATTTCTCCAGACACCGACAGCCCCATGGAACTTATTCAATAGAACAGCAACCCATTTATAAACACCTGCAACACACCTAATTTCATTTCTACATTAATGGATCCAACTATATGAAAATTTATCATACTATTGCACATTTGTTACTAAATTGTTGTACTATTACTATTGCCTCGTTTAGCCGAGAATAAAGTTTTATTTATGTATTTATTTATTTTATTATTTACAGGGGTACAAATACTTTATGATCCAGTACCTTTTCTAAAGACGCTTTATCCCTAACTTGTGCTTCTTACATGAGCTAATTCATAAAACGCAGCACAGCACTATCATCTGTCTGAACGTAAGCAGTGCATCCAAAACTAAGCTTCAAACAACAACCACTTCAGTACCCTGCTAATGGTGAAGAAGTGAGTGTGATCTAGTTCCTTCTTAGTTGTGTACGTAAACATGTGGATCAGGTTGCCTGCCAGACCAGAAGCAATCCAAAACTTGCAGACCTTTGGAAGAGAGCTACAAAGCTTCCTATGTGTTGACAATACACAACGCACTTTTCAGATCTACGATTCACGAGACGACGTCTTCTAAACTGGACTATATGTAGCCTGAGACGCCTAAATGTATTGTATGACATCTGAGTAAGTTAAGTTCAAAATTCATCCCCATTCTTTCTTGGTACCATCTTAACACCTAAGAGAGTTCAGCGGTATCCGCCGCACTCGCTTTCTAGAGTGGAGACTAGGAATCAGCGTACAATATGCCTTTCGTTCTTATTAACGCCTTGTTGCTTTAGTTTGCCTTCATTTACGGACAATTCTACCCAAAGGCTGCGCTATGTGATGAACATAAGTTAACACTTAACCCAACTATCAGGGCTAATCGGTATCTTAACCTTTAAATAAATAAATAAATAAATATTTTATTCTCGACAAAGCGAGACACGCTTTTTGGGCATGATCAGCATATTGCATTATTGTACATGATAGCGGAATAAGCAGCACCAACAGTGGGAGTAGTAAAGTTGGAGACAGTAGTGTGGGCCCATAGAGCCCAAAGGTTGTATGTAGTCTATGTACACAGAATGCGAGAGGTAAAAATAGTGATCAGATCACTTATATGGTATGTTGATGAGGAACTAGTCCGATGAGGTCCCGTAAGCAATGTAGGTCAGTGAGTGAAGTATGAGGAAACGGGTGAAAATACTTAAGAATAGTGGTATGTCACTAGTCAGATATGTAGGCGTGTTCGTGCGAGAGCCGATATATGCACAGAACTTGTAAATGTGGTGTCAATCAACTTGCCAATGTGTTAGGGGCGGTGACTTTATTGAGTGGCGAGTCACATCCGCCACGTCGCAGTGTTGTTAAACAGACATTTGTGGCTTTTTGTAGGGAAAACGCTTGCCAGACGAAGACCCACCACGTCCTGGAACACTGCCGGAATAGTCCCCAGCAAGGGCTACCATTTGTTTGCCTCTCATCCATTACCCTGTTACAGAACCCAGGAGATCTCCGCAGGATCCTGTCACACTGGACTAGTCTGTTTCTCTCTGACTGCTCCCATGCTACAGAGTCGTAAACGGTATAGGCTCCGCAGAGTTAAGTCTATTATCCCTACTCTGAGGGACTGCTAGACTTGTACCCTCATTATTGTTTTAGCCTCTTTCCTCTCTGCATTGTACGACCTAGTCCCAAAGCGGCGATTAATCCGATACCGCTTAGTCGGCCTCGTATTCACTGAATTCATTTGGACTTCTGAGACATCACTTCTATTAAATAAATAAATAAATATTTTATCCTCGACTATGCGAGGCACGCCTATTGAGGCATGATCATGTATGTACAGCTATACAGACATTTTATGGCAAGTGTAGTGACAGTAGAAAATTGTTCATAGGCCCATGCTTGGAACTGTGCAATGGTGAAGATGCGAAACGGTTTGGTTGTAGTGCAGTGGTTCCCAACCTTTTAGACGCCGTTACCCACAAAGGGGGTTGCCCACCAGACTTTTACCCCCGAACTTTCGAAAGACTACTACGTAATAACTATTGCACATTTCACTCTAAAGTTCAAAAACAAATGTCCTATGTAGTTTCACGTGCTCATGCAATTGAAGGAAACACCCCTTCTCACTACATAATTATCCGACTTAAGTACGAGACGTGATCGGTATCCGGAATCTCCCTCGACAAATAAACGAAAGAAAACAGTACTTTTAATTCAAAATTCTATGCAAACAAGAGGCGATATACATCAATGAGACGGTTGGTATTGTATGGTGGTAACAACTTCTGGTATATTTGGTGCAGTTTCGGCCAATGCACATCGCAAGTGGTGCTCCAAGTTCATTCGATTCCTTGCTTTTGTTTTCATTACCATCATGGTCAAAAATGCACTTTCACATTTATACGTTGTTGCAAATGGGATCAATATTCTCAATGTGCTTTCCGACAGTAATAAATACTCTTCACCTATCTCTGCCCAAAATGTTACTAGTTGCTTGCTTCAGAAAGCTACCTTCAATCCGCTGTCCTCGCACATTCCTAGGAATTGTAACTTGATTTCGACTTCAGTATCTGGAAATATTCCTTCAGCTACTGTAAACGGTCCTAGCACCCAGGCACTTAATTGGCGAGTTTCCAAATCAGGAAAATATTTGCTGATGGAATTCATCACGGATGACAAGTGGTAAGATATTTCATTCGTGAATGCGCATTTTTAATTTCTTTCAACAAGCACCGTCTTTAGTTCTGGAAACATCGCCACGTCGTCAACATCAACTGAGCGCTGGTAAAGCTGCAGTTTGCGAAGGAAACCGGCTACTCTATCCAGAGCGACTAAAATGTTCATCATATTCCCTTGCAGGCTGAGGTTAAGCGCATTGATTTCTCCAAAGAAATCAGCAAGATAAGCAAGTTTCGAAATAAACACGCTGTCCATTTTAATAACGTGTAACTCGTTTCCCTTACCATTATGCATCTCTTTTCTTCGAAGAAAGATTGCAATTTCCTCTCGAAGCTGAAGCACTCGGTGCAACACTCTGCCTCGTGACAACCAACGCACTTCTGTGTGCAATAGTAGCACGTCGAATTTGACTCCAAATGCATTGCACAACTCTTTGATGGTTCTTGTGTGGGTCGCACTACCACGGATGACATTTACTATCTTTACTAGTTTGGTTAACACGTCATGTAAAGCAGGTGGAAGAGTTCTCACTGCTAAAGCATAACGATGTATGATGCAGTGACTAAAGGTAGCGTGGGAGCAACATTTTTGACCGATGTCTGGAATCCGGAACGGACGCCCAACATGGCTGGTGCTCCGTCTGTACAGACACCCACTAACTTCGACCACAGTAGCATATCTTCCTCGAAAAACTTCTTTACCATTCGGAAGACATCTTCGCTACGCGTAGTCGTGCTCAGGGCTTCTGAGAACAAATACACTTCTTTGAAGCTATCACTTTTTAGGTACCGAACATACACAAGTAGTTGGGAACAGGAAGCTACGTCGGTCGACTCATCTAACTGGATTGCAAAGAAGGGACTTGATCTTGTAGTGCAACAGAAAACATGCTCTTTCAGTATTTTGTAACATTGGATTTTATGGTTGTTTTAACCTTCGAAACGTCCATTTGTTTAACTGACTGCACATCCGTTGTCACAAACCGTTTTGGTGAGTTCTTTGCTGCACGTTTCCCGCTCTGTCTGATTCGCTTCCTATTCTTGTAGCCTGTACAATATCCGTTGGGTTCAGTTGCCTCCGACTTCTATACTGTCGTATTTGGCACGTCTTACGTGTCATTGCTTACCGACTAGTATCCCAGGCTCCGCCCAACAATTGGTGACCCCCTGTCAGGAACACGCCGTCCGCCATTGTAAATTTTCATTTTGGTGAGCTTGTTGCAGTGCTTTCCGATTCATTACTCGCTATCGTTTTGTTTTATTATTTGCCGCATATATTTATTCATTTCTCACGATGAATAGTCCTGATGATAAACCATCTACGTACGTGGTTAGTGCCGTAGAGCTAGCCTCCCCACCTTTTTGGGAGAATGACCCGTTGTTATGGTTTGCACATTTAGAATCCACTTTTTACAATTGTAAAATTTCATCTGATAATTCTAAATATCATCAGCTTATGTCCCGGCTTCGGCAAAGCGTATCCTCCCAGGTGAGGGACATCCCAGCTTGCCCGCCCCCGATGCGAAATACGATACTTTAAAGCAGGCGTTCATTCAGCGAATCACGCCCCCTGACAAGGTCCGACTTCAGCAACTGTTTAGGGAGCTGCAGCTAGGGGACATGATGCTTTCAGCTTTGTTACGACAGATGCAACAGCTCCTAGGCACATCCAGCATGGATGATGGTATTCTCCGTGAAATGTGGATGCAACGTCTCCCAGAAAGCACACAAGCCATCCTTGCGGTGGCAAGCGCCCTGCCACTCACAGCAGTTGCGGAAATAGCAGATCGTGTCATGGAACGATGTCAGCCAGCGAATGAATCCAGGACGTTCACTCGACTTAGCCCCGTCACAGCCCCGGCGACAGACGCTACTAGTGAGCCGTCGGCAATCGACGCTTTATCATCGCAGATAGCGTCATTACAACGCCAAGTCGAGAAACGCACCTTGATATCCTGCCGAACTTGTTCGCCCTATGTTAGCATAACTACTTCTATCTCTGACCAGTCCAATCTTATTGACTCCACTTTCCTTCTCAAATGAACCATAGGACTCAATCACAATGCGCCGACCAAGTCCAACCTTGGCAGATCGGTCTTCTTCTCTCCTACTTCTGCGACGCTGCCTGCCATACGCGGATGACTGAATGCTCGGTCACCATTACCTCGAGAGCCACGTCAACTGTGGCATTCCTTATCCGTAAACGTAAACTCTCGACTCTGTCCTCTCCTTATCACGGCCCGTCTTTATCACTTCTGCATCCGCATAGCGAACTCTCAGAGCCCTGCCCTATTATCCTCTTTGACTGCTTCCTAACTAGCGCAATGTAGTCTTAGGCTTTGTATCACCAACACACAACTTCCCTCACATTGCGAGCCTGCCTGACTTGCATACCTTATATTCATGTAGCCACTTGCATCCCAAACCTATCCGTCTCCGTTGAATCTTTATTTATTTTCCCACCTTAACTGTTCGACTTACTCCCAATGTGCCGACTAATCCAGTCTCGTCTGATCGGTCCCCTGCTCTCCGAATTCATTCAGGCTGCTGCGACGTTACCGGCATTCCATGAGAACACCGAACGCTCTGTCCCCATTACCTCTCGAACCCCATGGACTTTTCCACACCTTATAATTAAACCTTTCTCTATCCGGACCGTCTCCTCTCCTTATGGCGTTCTCTACTATCATTTCTTCTCTAAGCGGACTGCCAACTCCCCGTGCCTTGTAATAACCTAGTCTCATCTGACTGGTATGCTCTGTTGACATTTTTTAGAGTAGCAAGATATACCGATCTAATCTCTATAGACCCAAACGTATGTCTTGCTTACATTGACAGCCGGGCAGACTTGTTTACCCTTTATTAATTTAGGCACTTCCATCGGTAACCTGTACCCTCTATCCTGCAATCGGAAGACCGGCGCTTAGTGCCATGCCCTTCTTTGTCATCATCTGATCAGTGAAATGCTCTGATACTAGTACGAGGCCTAAGGATGTGTCGACTATTCAAGTCTCGTCTGTTCGGTCTCCGGCTCTCAGAGTTCTCTCTGACTACCGGGATATTACCGGTGATTTTTCAGAACTGATCGATTCATACTTCGCACGAGAGCGTCCTTGGCTTCACCACACCTTAGTAGTAAAACTTTTTCATCCTGACTATCGTCTCCTAATTGCTCTCATGATTTACTCTTCGCACTGCCGTCCGCATTCTTCCGCTCATAGCTGATTCTTTAAATTTCCTTTTCTTCTTAAAACGTTTCCTTACCTATGTTGCTTCCGCATTCGGTCTCAACCTAGTATTGCTGCACATTTCTCGCTCTGTCTGATTCGCTTCCTATTCTTGTAGCCTGTACAATATACGTTGGGTTTAGTTGCCTCCGACTTCTATACTGTCGTATTTTACACGTCTTACGTGTCATTGCTTACCGACTAGTATCCCATGCTCCGCCCAACAATCTTATTTCGTTGAGCACCGTGTTCAAAAGTTGTTTGCTCATGTCCCCGACACGACTTTTGATGGTGTTGTTCTAAAGTGATATCATATTAATCTTCTCCGCATGATGTTCTCCAAGAACGAGCTTAACCGCATCCATTATGCAAGGTTTGATGAGGTCCTCTCCTATGGTATGCGGCTTCTTGTTTTGGCGATTCGAAGCGCAATGCGATATGAAGCTTCAAGGCCAGCCTCATTTGCCTGAGAAAAGGAGCTCGATGTATCCAGGCGCGAAAGTTTTAGAGCAGCTTCTTTCCTTCTAAAGAATGTAATATCTGTTCCTATCAAATGGGCATGGCTTCGTTCGAAGTGCTCTTTCAAGTTGCTAGGTTTCATACTCTCCGCCGTGAGCACTTTGCTGCACAAAACGCATTGCGGTTTCTCAACATTTTTATCAGCGAAGTTAGTGAAGCCCCACTGCAGAAATGCTTCTTTGTAGGACCGCTTTTTTCTGGAAGACGTATTCCCTGCAAACAATTAAGTAGGTAGATGTTATAGATATATATCATTTATAGAAATTAATCTCGTTATTCCATGCTGGTTACATTATCGCAAACGTTCGCAGACAAGTATATTTTTGTCGGCATCAAAGCCACTGAATGAAAATGCTCACCTGCCATGACTTCTCGTCAAAAACAACTGCTCATGAAAGTGAGCAACATAACACCTAATGGTCACTGGCGTCCAATCTGCTGATTCTATGTTGGTTGTGACCCCAATTGTATCGTTTCTCTGCCCTTTTAACCGCCTACCGTTATCCCGATGCAGGCCCTCTCTTGAACCCATCGTGTCTGATTCCTAATCAAATATGAACATGTGTTTCATCCCTCCGTTCCACGTTATTCCTCGACATGTCCCGACATCATTCTGTATCCATACCTTGTGAACACTAATCACCCTTTCTTGCCGTTCCTACTGTCAAACATTCACCTGTAAACATAACTGGTACTTTGACCAACGCTGAAACGATCGGTTGCTATCCACCCCGTTATTCGATCCGGGGAACGACTGGCTTATTCGAAAACACGGCAGCAGTTGTGGCAGTCAACAAAGGCGCCATGCCGTAGTAGCTGCATTGAATGATGGCTAACTAAAACTGCTGAGCTAGTTGCGATGTGTGATTTCGTTATTAAGCTTATTTCGCGACTGATTTGTGACCAAATCCAATTATCGGTATTTACCCCTCGGAAAATGCCATTTTACCCCCTTGGGGGTAATTACCCCCAGGTTGGGAAACCCTGTTGTAGTGGGATCGGGACCCATTTGTTTGGACATAATCGCTCTGCCATATATGGCAGTCGTACCTCGAAAAATAATAGATTGAGAATCCTGAATGATCCATTGGAAGATAATTGAAGAGCACGCCAAAATGATGACGCTAATTGATATGCCAGTGTGAAGTTATGGGCTATGACTTTATTTGGTGGCGAGTCACATTCGCCACGTTGCAATGTTGTTAAACGGACATTTGTGGCTTTTTATAGGGAGAACGCTTGCCAGGCGAAAACCCACCACGTCCTGAAACTTTGCCGCCAATGCATTGAATGACAAGTTGTAACTGGCTGTTTCTTGTTGAACGTTTGTTTGCTGCGTTATTTGCAGTCAAGTTGCGTCTCATTTTTCTGCTGGCTGATGCGTTAGGCGAGTAGCCTTTGCCTGCCTGGGTCCATTCCTGTGACAGATCGGTAGGTCGGGAATTAAACATTCTTTCTGGATATGATGTGTTGATCAACTGCAGAACCACGTAAACCACGTGGTGCGGCTGACCTAATAGTTCTGTTTACACTACTTGGAGAGCTTCGTGGGCTTTTCCACTCTTTACCAATAAACCCTTTTCACCCCGACCCTAACCTTTTCTTCTCTCGCTTTCTGTTCTTAATCCTTTTTTAATTGGACGTCCGGATTTTCTGCATTGCCGTGATCTTGGCTCACCTGCCTAGTCTGTTTCCCTCAGTCTGCTACTGTGCCACTGAGAATTACGCGGTATACGCCCCGTAGTCTAAACATGATGTTTCCCTTAAATCTAGAGCCTGCTAGCCTTGCCCACCATTTACTGCTGGCTCCTTTCTTACCTTTACTACATGTCCTTATCCAAACGCGCCGACTAATCAAGGCCTACCCGATCGGCCTCTGGCTCTCCGGATTTATTCAGACTTCTGAGACGTCACCTCTCTTTGCTCGGCTGACTCAACTACCCGATTACATTACCTGGAGAGCCTCGTGGGCTTCTCCTATCCTTGGTCAACAATCCTTTCTCATCCTGTCGCTAACTTTTATTTTATTGCGCTCTGTTTTCAAGTCTTCTTCAACTGGCGGTGTGGGGATCTAGTCCACCGATCAGTTTCCTTCTCGCTGTCTGCTCCTATGCTACTCTGACTTAAGTGGTATACGCTACTCAGACTCAACGCTCTTGTTCCCCTACCTCGTGAGGCTGCTAGACTCGTTCACCTTTTGTTACAGCCGCTTTTCCTGCGTTTATTTTACGTGCTATTCCTACGCGCTGACTAACTCAGTCTCGCCAGACTGGCCACTAGTTTTCAGATTTCACTCAGAGTTCTTCGACGTTACAAATTGTAGAGTCTGCTAGACTAGTTCCGTCGTTAGTGTTATAGCACTTTTCATACCTTCGTTATAAGCCTCGCCTCAAAGTGCCGATTAATCCAATCCCGCTTAGTCGGCCCCATACTCAATGAATACACTTGGACCTCTGAGACGTCACTTCTGTTGGTTCGGCTAACCTATTGGTTCTGTAAACACTACGTGGAGAGGCTTGTGGGCCTTTCCACTCTTTACCAATGATCCCTTCTTATCTAGAACCTAACCTTTTTTATCGCTTTTTGTTTTCATCTTTTTTAACTCGGACGGCCGGCTTTACTGCCCTGCCGTTATCTTGTCTCACCCGACCCGTCTGTCTCTTTCTGCCTGCTTTTATTTTCCTATTATACATGGCCTTTCCTCTTATTGCGCTCCATTTTTATTCCCACGGCTTACACTTATTGCGCCTATCCAAGTTATCCTCATGCGCATGGTCTCCTTCGCTCAGAGCTCGCTCCTGATTATTGGCGGCACTCGGACCATTTCTAACGTTTTCTTGACTAATACTTCCATTAGTATGCTCAAATTACCACTCTTCATATTCCTATACTCTTTACCTTATGCTCGCATTTGTCTATTATTGAGACCGAACGTGTCACAACGACTCCCAATGCACGACAGCTTTGGCCCCCTGTGACCATTTTCCCAGATTCTGACGGTGTTTAGACTGTGGAATCATGAGCGCTTTAGCGTAATTACCCTTATGAACTACTCTTCGCACTGCCGTCAGTATTCGTTTGCTCCTAGGCGATTCCTTAAAATTCCTTTTCCTCTTGCTCCCGCATTCAGTCTCAACCTAGTTGTCCTTAGTTTTGCCTAAGATGTCTCTCGCATTCGAACTGCTGCCACCATCATCGTTTTACCGGTTTCTCACCAACCATCGCATCATTCGCTTAACTTCGGTTAAAACGTTTTGTTATATTAGTCTTTTGACATTGCGCGTGCAGAACCTTCTTCCCACTTAGTACCTGTAGTCTGAGTCACACCAGCGACGTAATGTATAGAACGCGCATGCAAATCATGTATACTAAACGAAATTACATAAGTTTTAATGTATCCTATCCGCCGGTGAGCGCAACCAGTCTGTGTTAGTGCTTCTTGATTCGTTGTTGTCTCTGCTTGGCCACCTCTTGTCCGTTGCCCGTTTTTCCCGAGATTCCCACAGGTACATCCGCCACAACAAGAAGGTTTATCCACTGGGACTGGTCGACCCATCCTCAAACGCTTGGTACTTTCTCCGGGAAATGAAAAACCTACACATTTGTCCAAATGGAGCCCCTTCCGCCATTCTGGAGACGCTACCGTCACAGGGTCTAAACAAATGGGTTTAGCTCGCCTCGTACTCATAGAGAACAATTTACTCACCTGGAATAATATATTTGCATGGATCCCCCGTTCCACACCCCAAAAACAAACAACTCTGGCGTGATTACCTTCACTGCCTCATACATTCCTATTCGCCAGTCACCTGGAGCTGTTCTGATGTCATTTCACGGACAGCGTTGCGCACATAAACGTGGCTTTTCCGATGGCCTAAAATGAAATTTTCACTTGACTATGGAAACAGTTACACTTACTTACATTTGAAGGAATCCCAAATCCACTTTGCGGAGAATGGCGTTTTTACCTATTAAGGACATATTCAGCCACAAGAAACAATATCACCCACCGTCCCCATGACAAGTCCAGCGTGGATACCTGGACACGGTTTGCGAGCCGAACAAGAATATAATAGAAAAGCCGGCCTCTATTAACAATGTGTTTACTCACCTGCATCATTATCATTCGACTCTTCGAATCTTGCTTCATTGACCGGCTTCAACGACTGCTACCGTATCAGTACTAAGCCATTCGGCCAACCAACGAAGAATTTTGGCTGTCAACCGACTGCGAATAATAGAGTGCAAAATCGGTCTATACGATGCATAGCTGACCAGCACTACTGTTCAACGAAAGCTACGGCAGTGTTCCAGGACGTGGTGGGTTTTCGGCTGGCAAGCGTTCTCCCTATAAAAGGCGACAAATATCCGCTTAACAACACTGCAACGTGGCGTATATGACTCGCCACAAAGTGAAGTCACAGCTAAGCATTTCACACTGACGCAGTCCTCAGCCCTCTTCATCTAACCTGTGCAACTAATTCTACCATGAAGAATGATTTGTTGGAGCACAGATCATCTTTATCTCGTACTGGTTGTTGGTTGCAACAAACTCTTGTTTAGGCTCCTGTGCTCACGGATCACCACCTGGCGAAATTACCCCCAACTTGTGTTTTAACGGATTTTTGCGCGCCACAGCGCCACTATGGCCCTTGATCGGACTATTACCTGACAATATGCTCACTCATATGGACTACATCTTTTCTTTTATACCTTTCATTAAAACGAAATGTTTTAACATTCCAAAGGAGCTATGCTTGTATGCATATTTGATCACGCCTTTACAGGTGTGTCTCGTTTTACCGAGAATATACCATTTATTAGTCGCACGCATCTTACTGGTGTTTAGACTAGAACGCTGAGTACAAAATATATGTAGCAATTTCCGATTAGTTGCTGGCGCTTCGCTATTACTACTGACAGTTTGGTCCAAAGACTGCAAGAACCAACAGGCAACACCAGCTAGTGGTCGTAGGCTCCATGCATCTCTGCACATATCCGGAGTTTGCTGAGCCACTCTCTTCTATCTGCAACCTTCATTCTCTGGGACAGTCTGCGTCACATACATTTGCTGTTTGTTAACTTATTTAGGGCCGGTAGGTATCCACTAGTAACTAGAAGGCTTCATCCAAATGCCACTGCTGGCCACTGCTACTCGCGCTCCTAGCGCCACTATCTGTTCTTCGTCTTATCTCTGGCACCTGTTTTGCAGCATCCATTCTTCGTAGGCTACAACTATCACTGCGCATATCCGGAGCCTGCTGAGAGCCACTTTTTTATTCCACCAACCTTTACTCTCTGGGACTGTCTGCGTCACATACATTTGTTGTTGGTTGACTTATTCTGGGACACTGTAGGTATCAACTAGCAACTAGAAGGCTTCACTCAACTGCCAGTGCTAGCCGTCCGTACTCTCTCTCCCTTAGTATCATTATCAGTTCTTCAGATTACATACGCCACCACTTTTCTACTGCAGCGAGTCATTGTAGTTAGCATGCATCTTTACGTAAGGAGTCATTACTTAGCTCCCCAACTCTTACTTTCTTGGATTGTTTGCACCACATAACTTCGCTGGTTTATTGACTTATACTGTCACTGTAGGTATCCGCTGGTGATTAAAAGATTTAATCCGAATGCATTTGCTGGCCACTGATACTCTCTCTCCAAGCGCCACTAGTTGTCGCTCTTCTTATCTTCCTCACCTATTTGCAGCGATTGGTCGTAGGCTCCATGCCCCCACTGCGCAGATCTTGAGCTTGCTAGGATACACTCCTTGTCTATCCAGCCTAGGTTTCCTTGGAAAGTCTGTATCACTTGCCTTCGCTGGCTTGTTGATGCATTCTGTGACCCTGTAGACATACACTAGTGACCAAGCGTCCTATTGGAATGGCTACATCTGGCCACTGTTAGTCCTTCTTAGCGCCACCATCTGCCGATCGTCTTAACTTCGGCACCTCTGTTTAGAAGCTGCTAGTGGTCGTAGACCCCATGCACCTGCGATTACCCAGAGCTGGTTAGGAGCCACTATTTATTTCAATAGGCTCTATTCTCTTAGAATGCTTGCATCCAATCTTACCGCTTCCTTACTCTCAATTTACCTTTAGATCTCTCTCGCGGTAAACTATTCATTTTCAACTTTCTTATTGTTGATCATGCATGGTTTGGTATGTCTCGACAAATTCAAGAATAATGTATTTACGCATTTATTTATTTATTTACTCTGCGCACCCTGTCGTATTAGGCTGGATACTTGCTGTTCCTGCACCATGCAAGCAGCACCAATCCTTTAAATTTCTTTCCTCTCTCCCCACGTAACTGATGTCTCATACTAAACTGGTTGTTCGTGCATTAACTTTCTGGTACAAGGCTCTTGTCTCTGCGCAGACGTTCGCAATCTACCCATACGGCTATTGATTCTATGGGACATTCAAACTGCACCTTCCGCATAATAATTGTTGCCCAGTGTACATGATTTTGTCTCAACGCCAAAGGTTGTAACATAAAACATTAACAATGTTTAACTCCAAACCTGTTCTTGCGGTCTTCTGTCGGTTGTCCCTCACTTTCTATTTTCTCCGTGGCCCGGAACTACTTTGAGACCTAGGACTGGACAGAGAAACAGTTTTCTTCCAAGACGGGCGTAATACACGAAAATGCTTTACATGGAGCATGGTTGTGTACCAATGGGACACAAATATAATCAACACAACCGTTGTCCAGGATGGAGAGCTGGACACGTCTTCACATTGCCGCAAATTATACATCTGACAAATCCAGTTGGCAGAAAGTTTGCAACTTTGCTCACTTGAACACACAAGACGAATATTCATGATGTTCCTATCCTCAACCAGCTTCAAGCATTATGGCGGCCCTGAGCAAACGGTCTATCCAGCCAGCAGCCGAATATGAAACTATTCGTCAAGCGGCTTTGCTAGTTATACATTAGTGTTCAAAATGGTTTACGGCAGCGTTGCAGGACGTGGTAGGTTCTCGCCTGCAAGCGTTTTCGCTATAAAAGGCCACCAATGTCTGTTTAACAACACTGCGACGTGGCGGATGCGACTCGCCACAGAATAGAGGCACTGCCCACAACTACGTACTTGCAAGTCGACTAAGCTCGTATCTCAACATTTGCCCGAGACGTGCAAGAAGATGATACGCTCCGATTGTATGTACCGTTTCACTGCACTTATGGGGTCTTGTCTCCTTAAACTACGCACGATTGAACTCATGGTATCGCTGTGATACACAACTGTCTGTAAACCTTGATCATGCCTACTTTGGTGTGTCTCTATAAATTTGTGAATAAACTACTCCTTTATTTTTTATTTACAGCTTAGCTTCTTCAATGGCCACTGCCTGCTTAAAAAGCTCAAGAAATAGATCAGCCTGCTCTACTGACAAACAGTTTTGCAGATCAGTAGGCACTGCTCAAATTAGATATCATAAGTCGACAACGAATCCATCCGAACAAGTAAATTTCCTCCCTCACATCTCATCTACACATGCTTTCCTTAACCTACAGCCTTGCCATGTACCACTTTCCAAACTATTAGAACACTTGGTACGTGAGAAGTCCTTCGAGATTACCTATGAGGCAGCCTATTAAAGCATTCTGCCCAACCTAAGGCTTGTTAAAAACGTTAGCGTCTGTTGTTTCTGTCGTTACACAGGGTGCACCTAATGTTAGCCATGAACTTGTCCAAAACATCATCTAAAGGCTGGCATTGAATGTAATTCTGTGCACCTTGATGTATGTCAGTTGCTACTTGGCCTTCTTTAATGTATTTCCTCAAGCCAAACTACTCGCCACTTTATTCTTTTGTTTCCTAATGTAATTGATATATCCACCACAAACTAATATATTTATTTGTATTCCACCTGCTCCAAAGTAAACACTGTAACAGTCATAGGCTATAGGCGGTGTTCCAGGACATGTACCCTATAAAAAGTCACAAATCTCTACTTAACAACACTGCGGCGTGGTGGACGTGACGTATTAGCGAATAAAGCCGCTGCTTTTTGCATCACAGTGGCAAGTTCCCTACTTCACACATCACTAATTTACATGCGTACGCTCACACGTATTTACGTACCCTCAATATTCATATCCAAGCCTACATTAACAACATAGTGTTAACTATGCTGCTACTCACAAGATGACTTTACATTTCACCTTCCTGCGTGTACACAACCCAGAACTTGGCAGAATGACATTGCTTATCCAATTTTGATCCTGTTCTTGTTGACTTGCCTCGAAACATTCGTTAACATAAACTTTATTCATTTATTTATTTAGTAAGCAGGCAGTTTGCTCTCTACATATTCTCATATACTTAGCTTTATCTAGGTTCTAGTAGGCAGGCGTCCTGAAAACCAGATCCCCACCTTCGACCGCTTTTTCTAGGAAAACATTCAAATTCCTAGCTTCCGTTTTATTAGCAGGAAAACTAATCAGCAACAGAGGGCCCCTGGCACCCTGGATATCTCGAAAAGTTTGACCACCGCTTTGCCTTGGTTTGGCTGTCCGTGTGTAAATGTATATTTAAGCTCGCTCAAAAGTTTACTGTGCTTTATGCATAATGGTGGAGAAAGAGCCCACTCCAAAGTTTTTGCGGACTTTTCCACTCTAGACTTAAGTTATCGCTTTTGCATAACGTGCTAAAACAACTCTCACCAGAAAATCCACTGACGTAACGTGTGCTGCAATATCACAGTCCTATTTAACCTTGATACATTGCTGAATACCGCTGGCACTCGATTCTGACTTTAAACTAGGAGAAAAAGCTCAAAAGGAATGAAATAAATACACATTAGTGTGTATTAACACATGACGCATTATAATCCTTCGTGTTCGAACATTCTCAACCCCAGAAGCCGAGTTGTTAATACCCCACCAACGCAGGCTTAAATGAATTGCACGTAATGAGACATTTTGCAAATCTTTCCTATACTCCTTTCTTTATTTTTAGCGAAAGGCTACTCTAGCTCACTAAGGTTGGTGCGATCCTTTTGGATATATAACATAGGCTTTAAGATGTTAAACTTGCCATACTTATCCAAAAATAGGTGCGTTTTTCAGACCCAAAAATATTAAACGATCTGAAAGATTTCCTGTGGTATACAGGTATACCTGTCTTCTTCGGCCCTGTTATAACTTTCGCAACTACTTTGAGGCTCAATGATACAGAACTCTATATTCATATTGGTTTAGGTGGCTCTGGCTTTGCTGAAAATAGCAAATTGTGGTCTTCTGACCGCGGGCTAATTACAGGTTGTCTTGAAGCCTTTCGCATAAATAAAATTTCTTACTTCAAAGCGTTTTCTCAAAATATTATCACTTATTTGCCTATGTCAGCTATGAATGCCCGAAAAGTTTGCTTTGTGACCAGTTATATGGTACCTACGCATGGGTTATGTTCTGCTATATAAGTCACTTCTAGATATTTGTGCTCATTTAAAGCTTATATGGCATCGTCACATTTTACACGTTCTTTCCTTTTTTGCTGCTACCTGATTGCAAAGCAAAAAGCAAATTTTAGCGAAACAAAATAATGGCGTTATCCGTAGGCCGCCATCCAAGCGCGAATAACTCGCGCATTTAGCACACTGCTTTTACTTTTAACCTAAGCAGCGCTTAAAGTTTGTACACTTAACTTAGTATTCTTCTACCTTTTGCAGCATTCTAGCTTTAGGATTGGTTTGCTCTACTGAGAGTTACTCAGTTTGAATTTTTGGGTAGCGGGGAATTCTTCTACTTCGCGAACTTTGGACCGCGCACGGCAAGCAACAAAGCTCAAAATTGTTCTGTCACATTTTCTCACTTAACGGCAACGTATATGAACACTTTAATGCCGTAATTGACCAATGGGCCTCCCATTAAACCACCTAAACCAGAAGCAGCAAGCCTTTAAGTGCTTATTACGCGTGAGCCTTCATAGTTACTGAAGGCTAGGTATGCAAAATAGCAGCTTGCTAGGGTCTTAGGAAAACGAAATGATGGGCTGCTGACATGCACATAAACCTCGTAAGCAAAGTTGCGCAACCGTGTGGGTTGGTGTTCCATCCTAGACTAAAATACTGTGCAAGCATGACATTAGAATGCAGAGGCCTTCCTGTAGGCGTACAAGCGTATAATCATGTTAAACTTTTAAATTTTGCTTATCATCCTTGGGCATTGGTCAACACAAGCTTCTCTATATAGTTCCAACTTTGGTATATGTACCACCGGAGCGAATACAAAAGACAGTGCAACCGGCATTTGAACTCCGGCCGCACTACAGACAATCCGGCAGGCTACCACTACACTATAGTTGGGTTTTGCGTGTTGCTTTTATCTTAGCTGAAAAACCTTCTGTCAAAAGGACCTCAATAGCAAAGAGCAACAATCAAAGCGTCCCTCACAAGTTTTAAGGGTTTTATTTGTTTAGCATTTAGCTCGCCCGCGTCTTGCATAATTTGATTGGTACAGGCAATTGAACGATGGTCCACTAAAGAATTTTTGTGTTAAGGAGCAAATTAAGCGCAACATTTTCTTTTTATCATAGGTAAGTTTGTATTTTCTAGTTGACTACACCGCCTTAGGTTGTTCCATCTAAACTTGTTTTGCTTTTAGTTGCGTTGCTAGAAACAATTTTTAACCCGTACTATTTCTTTTTCATTCGGCCGCTCTTATTTCTTTCTATGTGCGCACCACTGAATGGGAAGACTGATCATGCCGAAATAGTCCAAAGATTTTAAAGTGGAGATAGTAGTGAGTTGGATCTTATTTATACAGAAAACATTCACTAATGCGGCTCTGTGCAACGTCTCGCCACTACTAAATCATGGTGCACAAAGTTTGCCGGAAAGAGCCCGACGAACTTTACGGTATGCCTGTTGAATCCCTGTGCATTCGAAATTTTGAATAAGGTACATATACCCTCAACGCATTCCAACCATATGCAAGAGCACGCAACTTGGATACATTTTACTATAATCCCTTGCATGCACAGCATCTATCCAGTTAGCACGCGTGATCGATAACTGACCGATCGAGGACCGAATTCCTTCTTATCCATGACTGATAAGTGTTGCACGTGCGTCAAATATTCCCGCAAAAACGCGCCAGAAACCCCAGCAGAATGGCTGTGGAAAGCGAGGGCCAATTCCTCCCCACAACGCAGCAGAGCTCAGCCACTCCGAGACGCGGCCCAAACTGCGCACCTTCTGACAATGGCCATTTACAAACTACCACCTCTTCGTGGTGACAGTTTTCCTTAACTTAATAACCCATAGCACTGCCTGTGATTGCCCTTTGTCGGTCGTAAAAGAGCCTACAGAGGACCACTTGTCTTTTCTTTCTCTTCGCCTCAGTTGGGAGTCGGTCGGATCGCGTGATTGCGTGTGAATCGTTAGCTGGTCAGCCTTCGCGTCTAAGTCATTAGCGCGCGTCTATCGTAACCCCCCTCTCGTCTGCGTCCGTCCGAGGCTCGGCGTCTATCCGAACACGTGCGGCTAGGATCGTTCGCAAGCTCGCTCAATTATCCGCCTCACCGGCTAAGCCAGCGTCATCAGGACAGCGCAATTCCGTTCGAGTGGTCAGCGTAGCAAGCAATTATCGTAGGCGTGCCAGCGACCCACTTATCAGGCAATTACGCAATTATCTCAAGAGGCGGCGTTCCCTCAATTATAACAGCGGCGACGACTAAGGCAATCTACTCAATCATAACAGTGGCTACGCAATTATAACAATAAGTGACCGAAAATGCCCGCGCGGGACAAGGTTTAACCACCTATCGGGCACGTATGAAAAAGTATTGGTAACATAACCCCGCTTGCTTTTATACGTTTTTCTCTATTTCCCATTATGCTAGTACCCCCAGGTCCCCTCTTCCCTGCTAACTGCCGACGCGCTATGCGTTGTTCTGTACTCATTTTTCAACAATCTACTGGTCACCCAAGTATAAAACTTGCAGTGTTAACCTTGCTCGTGTAAAGTTTTCATAGTTTCCCCTGGGTTAACGCACCACCGTACATTTTTCCCTACTAAATGCCCACACGGTTGGAGATTCACTATATTCATTTGCGCCGAAAAGCACGTATTTAACATAAAGTGTAGTACAGCTTTACGGATACTACAGTAGTTACTCTCATTGCGTACTGCAATCGCGCTTTGACTCGCCGGATCCATTGCTTACTCCTTGCTTGCAGCAAAACTGTAGCGCGGTGTAAAAACTGTACGTAGCATTATTACATATGCACACAGGTTACTGGTAACTGCGGGATAAAGTACAAAAGACGTAGGCGATATTTATCCTTCACATTGCCCCAAAGTGGTTCCTCAACAAGATGTCGGCGACGCAAACAATCGTTTGGTACGGCTTCGAACCTCCAGCAGTGGTTTGAGCGAAACGGCAAGAAGTAATGTTTCAGCTGGTCGAGTTCATAGCACGGGAAGAGTAATGAAATTATTCTTATGTGCACCGTTTAACTGGACACACAGAAAAAGCAAAGTAAATTGCGCATTTTTTAAATACGGCCATAAAAATTGAATCAGTAGCTGTTAGCAAAATTTCACTTTCACTCCTTGCAACTGACCAAAATGCTTCGATTAAGCGACCCAGGGAGACACAGGATGAAGAAAAGTAGGTCATAAAGTGAAACTTTCAGTGCGGTGTAATGATTTTGGCATCAACTTTTGAGGTATTACCGAGTTTTGTGACCCGGAACTATACCTCCACAGCACGGGTTAGGGCAACGCCGCAAATAAACAAACACCCAGTGTGCTCCATCGGTCATTCCATTAGACCCTTCTTGGTCACACTTGCTATTTGAGAAAGCAGGTACGGTAGCTTAAAATAAAAGAATAATGACAGTGAACTGAGTCTTTTGAATTGAATCAGAAGTTGGAACTTAAAATAATAGATTTGAAACTGCAACTAGAGCTTCGAACACCAACGTTGGCGTTAACCTCACGTTCTTGTGTCGCGCTTGTTAGCATCATCGCTATTATCTTATTCATTTTGCCCGCCTTCTGGACCGTACTTATAAGAGCTTCATGCAGGTCCGACTACGTTGCGAACAATACGCCGCGGGCTTCACTGTTTCAGAAAGTCTGTACGCTCGCATAGCCTCCTCAGTCAGTATTATCGGTTTTATAACATTCTTCCTACATCCCCTTGCTCTTTACCACGACCTTCAGCCTACACCTTAGCCTAAGTTTGCTGGTCCTTATGCAAAGCTTATAATGCTAGTGATGCTTAGGACAGTCATTTTACTGCCTGTATACTCCCCAGCCTATTAAGGGCCTCTTGCTCACTGACGCATTTGTCAGCCTGGTCCCACCAGCGCTGCTGACTTCCCGTATCCTACTTGAGTGACATTATATCATCCCACCGCCTTCCCCCATAATATACCCACCACCATAGGTATCATACATGCCCTCACCCTAACTTATGCAAAGATTAAGAATATGATGCATTAAAGTACCGCTTGCTTACCGAATACTTCCGGACCAATGCAGTATATTATCTGTGCTTAGTTGCCGGCACGGACCAAGATTTTCCATAGCTGGCCACTACGTTTAACGTAATGGTAAGAGCATACAATGCCATAGGTCTTTCTTATCAATCGTTGCTTCACTGCTTATCCCTACTTTTCCTCTCTTTCAATCGGTTGCGTGCTTTGCCTAATACTGCCCAAAGTATTATTACGAGGTGGCCAAAAGCCCACAGAGTTAATTCCGCCGTCCCTGACGGGGCTCGATAGCTAAGGAACATACACGCAAACTCGTCGACAAAGAGCTCAATAGTAGGGCTACGTTTCCAAGAACCAAGCAAATTGCTTCACGCGTTATACTTCTTGGCTTAATATACTTAAATAAATAAACAAACCTTTATTCTCGGCTTTGCAAAGCATGCCCACGTGGGCAGGATCAAAAAGTGCTATTTCACGGACTTGTCATTGCACTTCTACACTTGACGGCAAGCTCGTGCGTAAAACCTCAAGTAACTGGCTATGTTGCCTACTTATATATATATTGCTAAGCTGGCATCGTTCCTTCTTATAATTGTTACATTATGACCCAAAACACCATTGCATATTCCCTTTTAACCCTACTTTCATCTATCGCATATTCTTACTACTTTTATTAAAGTTTGGCTCTGGCTACCCTCTTCTCCTATGCACCACCTTCGTACGGTCCTCCAACGACTTATCTTTCACGCTTTAGCTCCACACTTATGTGTGTAAGGCATTGAAATCTGGCTATGATGCATACCTATAACCTTATCTCGTCCTACTTCTTCAATTATCTCGTTGACCCTGGCTATGCTCTCCACGTATGGACCACCTAGCTAGGATGTTCCACCGACTTACATTTCACACTGTAGCTCCGCACTTTGGTGCGTAAGACTTCAAGAATCTGGCCATGCTGCTTGACCAGCCCATTTCTAGTCCTAATCCTTCGTTTATCACTTTTGCTTTGGCTCGTTCCGTCTTACTAACCAGGAGGCTCCGATGCTCCATGGACTTAAGTACCACATGGTAGCACCGCAATTTTCTGCGTAGAGCCAAAAGTAACAGGCTATGTTGCCAGGTATATACTTATCGCTAAGCTGACCTCGTTCTTTCTTGTACTTGTTACCATATGAACAAAAACACCATTGAATATTCGCTTCTAATCCCGTTTTCATCAATCGCATATTCCTACCACTTCTGTTACCTGTTTGGCTCAGTCTTTCCTTACCGCCAAGGCAACTCCAATCTACAGGCCTCCAACGAATTAGCTTTCACACTGTAGCACCGCACTTTTGTGCGGAAGATCTTAAGTATCTGGATACGATGCCTACCTATAACCTTACCTCGTCCTACTGCTACACTTATCTCTTTGACCACGGCTTTCCTCACCAGTTATGTACCATCTACCTCTGGTGCTCCATCGACTTATCTTCCACACTACGCACTTTGGTGCGTAGGACTTCAAGTAGCAGACTGTGTTTTCCACTTATATCCTTATCGCAAAGCTGATTTAATAGTTTCTTCCTCAGATGTAACCCGGCTCCCAGTATCGCAATTTTCTGCTGTCTATTTGACTTGTTTACTGCGCTGTAGAAGTTCCTGCCTTTTCTGATGTTCCAGGTACCATAAGGTTGGCCTTGCAACCGTATTCTCGCTAGAGCTGTAGTATATAGCTCCCAGTCTCGTCACATCTTTGACACACCATCTCACTCCTTCACCCAGCTGTTTCGCTGAAGCCGCTTATTGAACATTTTACGCTATTAGTTTCGTGGGTCTCAAACCCGGCGTAGTAACTCCACTGGCTCTCATTCACGTTCGGACGATGGGCTCTAACACTGTCAACCAATCGCACAACCTATATCTTAAGCGCATATTAAACCTTACTATGTTCTTCTGATTCCCCTAGCTAATTTACCAGTTAAAAACGCCTGATACGCTCGGTTTTCACATAGGACAACGTTTGCGTACTCTAGGTAACTTCGGAGAGCATTTGTCTCTCACGTTCAGCAAATACAGGGTCTCGTACTTGCACGCAAAGGTACGGATATGATGTATAACATATTCGGTCATTCCATTGCTTTTAACCAGCACAACCTTAACCTACAGTTTATATTTATACATTAACATAGTCTTGTTTAATTTCCTTGGCAGCTTGCTCGGTCCGCTTTTCTTTTCTCCCGTGTTCTATGGGATGACACTACCTGCACGGAACACATCTGAGGACATAACTGTAACGTTCCCCTGGACACGGAATCAACACAGAACGAAGAAATCATTTGCATTTCGTAATCCTGGCACACCAAAGGAACCCAGAATCTAAATCAAATCAATGCAAGTCGCCTGAGTCATCCGACTTTAGCAGCTCAAATTACTTGCGGTGGACTCCGAAGGGGACTACACAACCATGGGAAACAAATAGGCGAACCTTGACTGCGAGCATTCGCAAGGGTAATCGGTCTGATTCAATCCCATCAACGTCATATCACCATTAGCCAGGGATCCAGGACGTGGTGGATTTTCGGCTGGCAAGCTTTGTCCTTACAAAAAGCCATATATGTCTGTTTAACAACACTGCGACGTGGCGGATGTGTTTCGACACTCATTAAATTCACCGTCACAATCACACGTTGGCAAGTTGACTGATACCACGTTTACAAATTCTGTGCATATATTTGCGCTCATACGAACACGCCTAAATATTTCATCAGTTACATGCCACTATTCTTAAATATGTTTGCAGCCTCTTTCGCATGCTTCACTCACCTGACTCGCCTTGTGTGCACAACCTCGTCGGCCTAGCTCCTCATCAACATACTCCACATTGGTCAGCTGATTCTGTGGACATAGACTTTGTAAAACCTTTGGGCCATGTGGGCCACATTACTGACTCCAGCTGTACTACTCCCGCTCTTGGTGCTGCTAAGCATGCTATCATTTATAATATTGCAATATGCTGATCATGCCCAAATGGTGTGCCTCGCCTTATTGAGAATAAAATACTTATTTATTTATTTATTTAGTTTGGACTGTACAAATAGGAAGTGAAAACGAAGAATGCCTATTGTCATGACTTCGGCACGTTCGTATGAGCATAGCTAATTTGCCATAACGTGCAATAACAATACAGCCACGAAAGGATCAGGATCTAGAGCTGAGCAACGGGAAACTAACTGGTGAAGAACAAGGTTAACGGTGCTTACACGATACCTTGGGCACCTGTGAGTGTACAGTAAAGCAAAACGGTGAAGGTGCAGAAAGTGACGTAGCGACGAAATATGCAGATAGAAACTTGTCGCGGCATAACAAGCGCGGTAATATGTGGTCCTGGTAAGCTTGCCAGTGTGAACTAATTGGCTTTGACTTTATTCGTTGCCGGGACGCATCCACCAGTTCGTGATGTTGTTAAATGAACGCTTGTGTCTTTTATTGGGAGACCGCTTGCCAAACAAAAATCCACCACTTCCTGGAACACTGTCATCTATTTATTCAAACGATTAGCTGTAGCTGGCAAGGCTTCTTATTGACAGATTATTATTTTTTTTATTCGTAGTCAGGATGTATCCAAAACTTTTGGTGTCTGAGGCATGATGTGCTTTATCCATGGGTCCTGACACGTCCTGACGGAATGGCGCGGCCATTTTGGTAGGTAAACTATGAATTGCACACTTTGTAACGTTTTGTAGTTGTCGTCTGTAGAACCGCGTGATGTCTCTTGGGAGTATCCAACTAATATCGCGTAGAAGTACTATTGGAGCACGGAATATGGCCAAACCCAATTGTTCAGGCCCCAGAGTGCAGCAAGTTGCCCAAAATAACGAACCGGAATTCCTTCAGGGGTAAGTTGTCTTGCTTAAGCACACTGGCGTCCACAGCCAAGTTGACGGAAAAAGTACTGTGGGCTGATCCAGTTGTAAATAAATAAATAAATGGTATATTTTCGGTAAAACGTGACACACCTGTAAAGGCGTGATCAAATATGCATACAAGCACAGCTTCTTTGGAATGTTAAAACATTTCTTTTTAATGAAAGGTATAAAAGAAAAGATGTAGTCCATATGAGTGAGCATATTGTCAGGTAATAGTCCGATCAAGGGCCATAGTGGCGCTGTGGCGCGCAAAAATCCGTTAAAACACAAGTTGGGGGTAATTTCGCCAGGTGGTGATCCGTGAGCACAGGAGCATAAACAAGATTTTGTTGCAACCAACAACCATTACGAAATAGGGATGAGCTGGGCTCCAACAAAGCATTCTTCATGGTAGAATTAGTTGCACAGGTTGGATGTAGAGGGCTGAGGACTGCGTCAGTGTGAAATGCTTAGCTTGTGGTAAGTGAAGCTTATTTGTCCAATACTGAAAAGGCTTGAACCTATCTGTACTTGCCTTAGGGAAAGGTAGCCTGGTATTGTGATATTTGCAGCTTAGTGGTGTTGGATTGGCAAGAAACTCTCTTCTCAGACGTCGAATGAAATATCTCAATTGACATTAAATGTCAGCGAGAAAGCTCTGAGTAAGCATTATGGGAAGAAAAGGCTAGCCGAACTCAATTGTTCAGACCTCAATATAATGGCATCCATCCAAGCTAAGGAAACAGTGGTTTGTCTATCCGTTAAGTAATAAAATGACGGAATGATTATCTATTTATTTCCAGCTGAAGGAACATTGTTCTTTGTTGCAGTGCTGATGCCAATGTAGTGGACTTTACTTGGGTTGCTTGCCACCGATGTTGTGGAAAAATCGAAAAAAGCTAACGAACAAAGGCAGCTACACAAACGGACAACGACGATGTATCCGGAACTCAGAAAAAAGTAAGATCCGTCCTATGAGTGTTTGAACTAATAAACCTCACATTATACGTATCAATATAAATTAAATATCTTAAGTAAAGGTTTTCCATAAAATACTTTAGCTTATCCGAACTGTAATCAGTGAGGTCTCAGTAGACTCCGCGAAGCCAAAGAGAAAGAGACCGATCCGGCGAGATTGTATTGGTCAGTGAATTGCGACTAATTAGTTTAATTACGTTGGGAAGACGAATGTTGAGGTCAGGGTTGGGGATGAAGGAAGCTATGCTAATAATGCGTGAGAATTTCCAGCAAAATTCTCAGGATAAACGGAACCAGTGTTTTGGGCATACAGCACTCAGCTCATGTGCGTGGTATAGTTCTAGTGAAAAAGCAAAAAATGGCCAGATGAGGATAGATCAAGATAAAGCACAGCGCTGGTAATTCAGTAAGGAAGGCAAACAGTACCCGCAGCAAAGCAACTGCAGGGTGGATATGCGAATGGCTTTATTGAAAAAGAGTGGAAAAGTCAACGGGGCTTCTGAAATAAAGTGCACTGTTTATTAGGAAATCCGTACCAAGCAAGGTAACGGCTCAGAATTTTGGGTGAATTCGGAGAGCAAAAGGCCGCTCCAGCATTACTGGATTGGTCGGCTCTTCGAGGTTGTGGCGCACGATAACAGTGTGAAAAAGGCGATATCAATGAAGAGTGCACAAGTCTATCTGTTTGTCCAGGTAGAGACAGTTACACTTACATTTAAAGGAATTACTCATCCACTTTGCAGAGAATGGCCTTTTCACCTGTTATGGACATATTCAGCCACATAAAACAACATCGCTCACCGTCCCCATGACAAGTCCAGCGTGGATACCTGGACACGGTTTGCGAGACCAACAAGAATATACTAGAAAAGCCGGCCTCTATCAGCAATGTGCTTACTCACTTGCGTCATTTAGCATCCGACTCCGCGACTCTTTCGCATCATTGACCGGCTTCAACGACTGCTACCGTATCAGTACTAAGCCATTCGGCCAACCAGCGAAGAATTTTGGCTGTCAACCGACTGCGAATAATAAAGTGCAAAATCGGTCTATACGATGCATAGCCGACCAGCACTACTGTTCAACGGAAGCTACGCCAGTGTTCCAGGACGCGGTGGGTTTTCGCCTCGCAAGCGTTTTCCCTTTAGTATTCACAAATGTCCGCTTAACAACACCGCAACGTGGCGTATATGACTCGCCACAAAGTGAAGTCACAGCTAAACATTTCACACTGACGCAGTCCTCAGCCATCTACATACAACCTGTGCAACTGATTTTACTACGATGAATGCTTTGATGGAGCACAGATCATCTTGATTTCGTAAGGGTCGTTGGTTGCACCAAAACCTTGTTTAGGCTCCCATGCTCACGGATCACTACCTGGCGACATTACCCCCAAGTTGTATCTTGACGGATTTTTGCGCGCCACGGCGCCATCATGTTCCTTGGTCTGACTATTATCTTACAATATGCTCACTCATGTGAACTACATCTTTTCGTTTATACCTTTCATTAAAACAAAATGTTTTATCATTTCAACGAAGCTATGCTTGCAAATAAATAAATAAATAAATAAATAGTATTTTCTCGAATTTCCGAGACACACCTGACCAGGCATGATCAACGTTTACAAGCAATTTATGTTTCGCAACAAACACGTTGCTATGTATGTAAACGGCAGTAAGCCGAAAGTTGTCCAAGCTTTGGAAATTGTAAAATTAATCTTGAGGTATAAATTCGTCAAAACATGACGACAAGTTGGGTTCTAATGGGCGTAGTGTAAACATGCTGTGCATTCAGTTTGTAGAGAAAACTTGTCAGGAAAATATTTCATTAGGATTCAGGTCGGCTTGCCAGTATGTAGTTGTAGGCAGTGACTTTATGCAGTGGCGAGTCACATCCGCCACGTCGCAGTGTTGTTAAGCGGACATTTGTGGCTTTTTATAGGGAGAACGCTTGCCAGGCGAAAACCCACCACGTCCTGAAACACTGTCAGAAATCCGTTTGTACACTAAGGTAAAACTGGTAGAGCAGCTCGTCGACTGATATAACCCTCAGTTAACCGCCGTCAATTGCCTTCTAATTTCCTCTGTTAGCTGAACAGGTTATTTTTGGTCGGGGCGGCCATAATGGCTGAGGCCTATGGAGGGTTAGACCTTCGTCACCTTCGTGTCCAGGTGAGCAAAACTTCCGTTTCTTGCTTCTAGAATTTACAGGATTATGTGTACTTCGCAGGAGTGTGAAGGCGTCATGTCCAGCTACCATTACTGGACGACGGTCGTGGTAGTGAGTGCATTTTTATCCACTTGTTGTACAGCCGTGTTCTATGTAGGTCCTTGGGTGTTTCCATGTCCTGTCCCAGGCACAAGCTCTTTCACATTCCGATCTCAGATCCCCAAGAAGTTCCAGACCTCGGAGAAAGGGAAGGTGAGAGACAAACAGGGCCGCAAAGAACAGACGTGGAAACGAGCATTATATATATCCTATGGTCTAACATTTAGAGGAAACATATGATGTACAATGTGTAACAATGATTATGCTAAAAGTGTCTTTTGAATATTCATCGGAAGCAAAGCCCTATAGGTTGGTTGCTACCGTATACCTTGGATGCAGAGCGTTGCGCCGTTAAGCAAATAAAACACAGGATCCGTTTGCTATGATGCAACTGTTGCGTGGGAATATTCGCTGGGGAGCGTAGAATATGCTGACCCAGGGAAAGCCAGTGAGTCTTTTGGACTCATACATGGGTAAGTTTCGCAAAAATAGCAGCGAATAATTGAGGAATGAACACCTGTAAATGAGAAGCTAAGGGCGTCTCTGTACTGACCAGGTGAGAGAGTGCCGAATTAAAAAGCTAAGAAGGGGTAATTGACGGTAAGACCGCGAATAGCCAGAATAAATGCGTACATTCAGGTTGCTGTGGACATCAGAACCTGAGACCTAACCGCAGCAGCCAGAGTGCTAGGGTAATAGTGCCAAGCTGGATAGAGGCATGGACTGCTAGCCCGAGACTTGGAGTATTGCAGGTAAAAAATGCCTAAGACAATACAGCAAGTAGTGGGTAGATAAGGGTCTAGAAATGTGTGGCAGAAGAGCGGCTTATGCTGAATACCTGGATATGTTTGCACGACAGAAGAAAGCTAAGAGAGGTTTCGTGATAGAATGGCAGCAGACAAGTAAAGCGCAAGCATACAAAGAGGTTGTATGAGAGTTAGAGCATAATAGCCTACGACGCATCAACGTGCAGCTAATCAAATCATGCGGTGGTGTTAATGGAGTATAATTAAGGAGGCCTGAGCCGGGAGAAGCCCGTGTGAGAGCTGTACTACGGCCAATTAGGTGTCGCGGATGAGCAATGGCATTTAGGTGTGACCTTATAATTGCTAGTGGACACCTGATTGGGGCAAGAGACAGCAAGTGTATGTGATGCACGCAGTCCCTGGGATTAAAGCTTGGAGGGAAAAAGTGTGGACCTTGGCAGCTCAGTATATGCACAAAGATGATAGTAGCTTATGAAGAAGGACTGCTGCTAAGCACGGGAGCCAGAGGTAAGACGAGGAACAGTTAGGGTTGCTGTAAGTGTGAGTATCAGTGATCAGCAATGGAATTTGCATGAAGCCTCTTAGTTGCTAGTGTATGCCCTTAATTACCTATAGTAAATCAGCAAAAAGCGGATGTACGTGACGCAGACAGCCACAAAGTATGTTCGAGATAGAAGAGAGCAGCTCTTAGCAAGCTCCAGAAATGCGTGGAGCCTACGATTACTAGCTGCTGCTAAGCAGAAGTGCTTAGGTTTAAGAGGATGGACAGAACATGGCGCTGCGAGAAAATTTCGGTGGCCTGTTGTAGCCAGTCCATTAGGCTATTTGGTTACAAGTGGATTGCTAATGTCACAGAACATATCAACAAGCCAGCGAAGGTAAGTGATACAGACAATCTGGGAGATTACAGGATGGAGAAACGAGGAATGTCTCCTAGTAGCTCCAGATAACCTCAGAGATGTGTGGAGCCTACAATGAATCTCTGCAGTAAACGTAATGAAGATAAGAAGAACGAAGGGTAATTGTGCAAGGGAGAGAACCGGCGGGCAGCATCTGAATTACATTGAACCTTCTAGTTATTTATTAGATACAGTGACAGAAGAAGTCAGCAAACCAGTGAAGGTATGTGATGCTAACAATTCAAGAGAGTAAGTGGGAGAGATACAGAGTGGCTACTAGCGTAGATATGTGTGCTAACTACTATGACTGGCTGCAGCTAAAAGGTGGTGACATAAGTAATACGAAGAACTGATAATGATACAAGGTGAGATAGCGAGTATCCGCAACTAGCAGTGGCATTGGGGTGTAGGCTTCTAGCGGCTAGTGGATACCTAAAGTGTCCCAGAATAAGTCAACGGTCAGCAAATGAATGTGACGCAGACAGCCATAAAGAATGAATGTTGGGGATGCAAGAGGGTTACACTTGGCAGGCTCCGGATATGTGCAGAGATGCATAGAGCCTACGACCACTAGTTGCTACTAAGTAGAAGTGCTGAGGTGAAGAGGATCGACAGAAACTGGTACTACGAGAAACATTCGGTGGCCAGAAGTAGCCATTCCATTAGACACTTTGGTCACAAGTGGGTTCCTACAGTGTCACAGAACACATCAACAAGCCAGCGAAGGTAAGTGATACAGACATTCTGAGAGATTACAGGATGAAGAAACGAGGAATGTCTCCTAGTATCTCCAGATAAGCTCAAAGATATATGGAGCCTACAATGAGTCTCTGCAGTAAACGTAATGAAGATAAGAACGAAGGATACTTGTGCTAATGGAGAGAACCAGTGGGCAGCAACGTGGGCAGCAACGGAATTCTATTGAACCATTTAGTTTTTTATTAGATACTTACAGTGACAGAAGGGCAACAAACCAGTGAAGGTATGTTATGCTAACCATTCAAGAGAGTAAGTTGGAGAGATGCAGAGTGGCTTCTAGCGTAGATATGTATGCTACCTGCAATGACTAGCTGCAGCTGGAAATTGGTGACGTAGGTAACGCGAAGAACTGATAATGATACAAGGTGAGATAGAGAGTATCAGCAACTAGCAATGGCATTGGGGTGGAGCCTTCTAGTGGCTAGTGGATAGCTGAAGTGTCGTGGATAAATCAACGGACTGCAAATGAATGTGAGCAGACAGTCAAGAAGAATGAAGGTTGGGGATGAAAGAGGGTGGCACTTAGCAAGCTCCAGGTATGCCGAGAGATACGCGGAGCTTTCGTCCACTAGTTGTGTTGCGGGCCCGTCAAAAATCCCCGCAAAAACGCGCCAGTAACTCCGGCATAATGGCTGTGGGAAGCGGAGTCCAATTTCTCCCCACAACGCAGCAGTGTTCAGCCACTCCGAGGAGCGTCCCAACTGCGAACCTTTTGACAATGCTCATTTGCAAACTACCACCTCTGCGTGGTGACTGTTTTCCTTAACTTAATAACCCAAAGCACTCACTGTGATTGCCCTTTGTTGGTCGTAAAAGAGCCTACAGAGGACCACTTGTCTTTTCTTTCTCTTCGCCTCAGTTGGGAGTCGGTCGGATCGCGTGATTGCGTGTGCATCGTTAGCTGGCCAGCCTTCGCGTCTAAGTCATTAGCGCGCGTCTATCGTACCCCCCTCTCGTGTGCGCCCGTTCCGAGGGGTCAGCGTCTATCCGAACACTTGCGGCTAAGATCGGTCACACGCTCGCTCAATTTTCCGTCTCACCCGGCTAAGCTAGCGTCATCAGGTCAGCGCAACTCCGTTCGATTGGCCAGCGTTACAAGCAATTATCGTAGGCGTGCTCCAATCGGGCCAGCGACAATCTTATCAGGTGTTACGCAATCCATATCGAGAGGCGGCGTTCCCTCAATTATAACAGCGGCGACGACTAAGGCAATCTACGCAATCTATAACAGTGGCGACAGAGTTGGTGAACCATGACTGACGAATATGCCGATTTAAAATTGATGCTGCAGCAACAGCTTAAATTGATGTCCGCGCTAACCGAAAAACCTTCCAGTTCTTCCCTTCATGCAGGTCCGAGCGCCAATTCTCAGTCAATGGACCATGTGGTTAGCGGCATCAGCGAATTCTTGTACGACGCCAAGGCCGGGGTAACGTTCGAATCCTGGTACAAGCGGTACGAGGACCTGTTCACCGTTGACTTGGCTTGCCAGGACGACGCGTGGAAGGTCCGGCTGCTTCTTCGCAAACTTGGTACCCTCGAACACCAGCGCTACACCAATTTCATCTTGCCGAGGAACCCACGGGACGTTACCTTTGACGACACGGTCCGAACGTTGTCACAGATTTTTGGCGAGCAGTCCTCTCTGTTCAATGCTCGTTACCAATGTCTGCAGCTGGTCAAACGTGATGCCGACGACTTCATCACGTACGCGGGCATGGTCAACCGTGAATGCCAACGTTTTCAACTTGGCTCGCTCACCGAGGACCAATTCAAATGCCTGATCTTCGTCTCTGGCCTCCAATCTCCACACGATGCCGATATCCGGACGCGCCTCCTGTCCAAGCTACAACAGGATGGATCAGTCACACTCCAGAACCTGGCCGAGGAGTGTCAAACGCTGCTCAACCTGAAGCACGACTCTGCCATGATCCAGAACGCCGCCGCACCTGGTATGGTCCAGGCAGTCACAGCACCGAGGGCGCAATCGTCCGCGCGCCCCACCCAATCCGACCGAGCGAAGTCCCCACCCTACGCATGCCGATTCTGTGGTGCCTGGCACTTCCACCGGGACTGCAATTTCCGCCAGCATCGTTGTCAACGTTGTGGCAGGGTGGGGCATCGGGATGGTTACTGCCATCCTCCATCTCCCAAGGGGGCCAAAACTGGGCTGGCCCCCACCCGCGATCCAAAGAAGAGGTCCCGACCCAGACGCACACCCAAACCTGGTCCGGTTGGCAGCTCCCTGAGCCTGCTGGCCACGTTCCAAATCAACGCTGCGGATCGGAGAAAGTTCGTCGACGTCCTGATCAATGGTCAGTCGGTCCGATTGCAGTTGGACACTGCGTCGGACATCACAATCATCTCCGAGGATCTCTGGCGATCCCTTGGCAAACCACCTTTCGAACCGACCTCCCAATCTGCCACCAGCGCCTGTGGTGGTCGCGTGCAGCTAACTGGGCAGCTGCACTGCTCCGTCTCCTTCCGAGACGTCACGTTCAACGCGATCTGCTACATCACAAAGGCGAAGCTCAACGTGCTTGGTCTCGACTGGCTCGAAACCCTTGGCTTGGCCGATCTTCCTCTTCGGGCCATCTGCAACGTGGTACATTCTCCGACAGTACCAAACGACCGAACCGACGACGAAGCCAGTCAATCCGCCCCCGTGTCCCAGGATTGTCAACAAGCCTCAAAGATGCCACCACACCAATCACCAGTTCAATGGCATCCGCCAGCAAAACCGTGGTCTCGAGTGCACATCGATTACGCTGGTCCAATCGATGGCATTTCCTACCTGGTCATGGTCGACGCCTATTCCAGATGGCCGGAAGTGGTCGCCGTCAACCCACCAACCGCATCCGCCACTCTGGCTTGTCTCCAACGAATCTTCAGTCAACATGGCCTTCCCGAGGTCTTGGTGTCCGACAATGGTACCCAGTTTACGTCTTCCGTCTTCGAAGACTTTTGCCGCCGACACTGCATCGAACACCTCCGCTCACCGCCGTACCATCCCCAATCCAACGGTCAAGCGGAGCGATTTGTCGACACCTTCAAGAGGGCGCTTTTGAAATCTCGCGGGGAGGGGACCGTGGATGAGTGTCTTCAGGCCTTCCTGCTCTCGTACCGGTCCACACCGAATCCAGCTACGCCAGGAGGCCAGTCACCAGCTGAAGCATTGATGGGCCGCAAGCTACGCACAACCAACGAAGCGCTCATTCCGACTGAGAAGCCACCTATTCACTCTGGTCCCTGCACCAAGCGCAAAGAATTCGCCGTCGGAGCCCCGGTCTACGCTCGTGATTACCGAGCAGGTCATCCTCGCTGGATCAAAGCAACAGTGACGGCCAGGCGAGGTGACATGCTGTACGATGTCTCCGTAGGTGATGACACCTGGGTTCGCCATCGCAATCAACTTCGTCCGCGCCACGGAGAAACCTCCATGCCAGCCAGCCATCCCGTGCGCCTGCCGCTGCACATCCTGCTGGATACTTTCGGATTGGCCACACAACGACAGAGCACGGTCGAAGCCGCTCAATCGTCGCCGCATCTGGAGAACCTGCCTTGCCGACGAACAGGAAGAATCCGGAGGTCGCCGAAATCCCTCCAGGTCAATCCTCGTCAGAAGCGGTACGTTTTCTCTTCAAAGGGAGGTGTTGCGGGCCCGTCAAATATTCCCGCAAAAACGCGCCAGTAACTCCGGCATAATGGCTGTGGGAAGCGGAGTCCAATTTCTCCCCACAACGCAGCAGTGTTCAGCCACTCCGAGGCGCGTCCCAACTGCGAACCTTTTGACAATGCTCATTTACAAACTACCACCTCTTCGTGGTGACAGTTTTCCTTAACTTAATAACCCATAGCACTCACTGTGATTGCCCTTTGTCGGTCGTAAAAGAGCCTACAGAGGACCACTTGTCTTTTCTTTCTCTTCGCCTCAGTTGGGAGTCGGTCGGATCGCGTGATTGCGTGTGAGTCGTTAGCTGGCCAGCCTTCGCGTCTAAGTCATTAGCGCGCGTCTATCGTACCCCCCTCTCGTGTGCGCCCGTTCCGAGGGGTCAGCGTCTATCCGAACACTTGCGGCTAAGATCGGTCACACGCTCGCTCAATTTTCCGTCTCACCCGGCTAAGCTAGCGTCATCAGGTCAGCGCAACTCCGTTCGATTGGCCAGCGTTACAAGCAATTATCGTAGGCGTGCTCCAATCGGGCCAGCGACAATCTTATCAGGTGTTACGCAATCCATATCGAGAGGCGGCGTTCCCTCAATTATAACAGCGGCGACGACTAAGGCAATCTACGCA
>OX104061.1:67929464-67954900 GCA_944474145.2 Dicrocoelium dendriticum
CTACTTACACGACAGAGCAATCAAGGTAAGAGTAGCTGACACCTATTCCGAATGCCTTTACGTTTCCAGTGGTGTACCACAAGGATCCGTCCTCGGCCCGCTACTATTTTTAGTCTACATCAATGACCTTCCAGCAGACATTCTATCTCCAATGCAAATATTTGCAGACGACGCTAAAATATGGAGAACTATTCGCTCAGCATCCGACCATGTCTACCCCTAGGAAGATCTGACCCGGATTAACGAATGGGCAGAAAAGAACCAGCTCCCACTGAAACCTGCAAGTGCCACCTGCTGACGGTACACCACAGCTTCGTTAACACATACCTTTTGCGGCAACACGTCATGCAACACGTGACTAGTGAACCCGACTTAGGTATAGTCGTGCAAGACAGTCTTGGAAATTCGTTCCAATGTTCGAAAGCAGCAAGTGTAGCGAACTTGAACTTGAGACTTTTGTGGCGAGCTCTCGGCACTTTTGAGCGACAGCTAGTACTATTGTTGATTAACTCCTACATTCGTCCTCATGTTGAATATGCAATTCAGGCCTGGTGTCCATGGTTAAAACGAGACATCCGCCTCTTGGAACAGCCGCAAAGAAGAGCCACAAAAGCAACGCGTGGACTATCCGGTATAAGTTACGAAATGCGTCTTCGTGTACTTGGGGTGTTCTCATTAGAATACCGACGGCTTCGCGGTGATCTTACTATCACATACCGGAAATTAACCGAAAGCGAGCATCCATGTACATCGCTGTTGACTCTAGACCCATACAAACAAAACCGAGGCAACCACCTGAAACTAATGACGCAACACTCTCGTTTGAATTGTAGAAAGTATTTTTACTGACTTCGAATCTGTTCTCTCACTGGAATGCATTACCAAACTATGTGGTGAACGCACCAGACATGACGACATTCGAAAGACTCTTAGATTTTCATCTTAGTGATAAACGATACACAACACTTTGTTAAAGTGCAATGATTTAACCACTGATACTTTACGTTCCACGTTGGCACATTTTGATTTTAATTTTCTTTTGCATATCCATCCTGTGGGTCTTGTAAAGTTATGCTTTTTATCCCATCATACACCACTGATCCATTGAACCATACGTATCAATATAAATTAAATATCTTAAGTAAAGGTTTTCCATAAAATACTTTAGCTTATCCGAACTGTAATCAGTGAGGTCTCAGTAGACTCCGCGAAGCCAAAGAGAAAGAGACCGATCCGGCGAGATTGTATTGGTCGGTGAATTGCGACTAATTAGTTTAATTACGTTGGGAAGACGAATGTTGAGGTCAGGGTTGGGGATGAAGGAAGCTATGCTAATAATGCGTGAGAATTTCCAGCAAAATTCTCAGGATAAACGGAACCAGTGTTTTGGGCATACAGCACTCAGCTCATATGCGTAGTATAGTTCTAGTGAAAAAGCAAAGAATGGCCAGATAAGGATAGATCAAGATAAAGCACAGCGCTGGTAATTCAGTTAGGAAGGCAAACAGTACCCGCAGTAAAGCAACTGCAGGGTGGATATGCGAATGGCTTTATTGAAAAAGAGTGGAAAAGTCAACGGGGCTTCTGAAATAAAGTGCACTGTTTATTAGGAAATCCGTACCAAGCAAGGTAACGGCTCAGAATTTTGGGTGCATTCGGAGAGCAAAAGGCCGCTCCAGCACGACTGGATTAGTCGGCTCGTCGAGGTTATGGCGCACGATAACAGTGTGAAAAAGGCGATATCAATGAAGAGTGCACAAGTCTATCTGTTTGTCCAGGTAGAGACAGTTACACTTACATTTAAAGGAATTACTCATCCACTTTGCAGAGAATGGCCTTTTCACCTGTTATGGACATATTCAGCCACAAGAAACAACATCGCTCACCGTCCCCATGACAAGTCCAGCTGGATACCTGGACACGGTTTGCGAGACCAACAAGAATATACTAGAAAAGCCGGCCTCTATCAACAATGTGTTTACTCACCTGCGTCATTAGCATTCGACTCCGCGAATCTTGCTTCACTGACCGGCTTCAACGACTGCTACCGTATCAGTACTAAGCCATTCGGCCAACCAGCGAAGAATTTTGGCTGTCAACCGACTGCGAATAATAGAGTGCAAAATCGGTCTATACGATGCATAGCCGACCAGCACTACTGTTCAACGGAAGCTACGCCAGTGTTCCAGGACGTGGTGGGTTTTCGCCTGGCAAGCGTTTTCCCTTTAGTATTCAAAATGTCCGCTTAGCAACACCGCAACGTGGCGTATATGACTCGCCACAAAGTGAAGTCACAGCTAAACATTTCACACTGACGCAGTCCTCAGCCATCTACATACAACCTGTGCAACTGATTTTACTACCATGAACGCTTTGATGGAGCACAGATCATCTTGATTTCGTAAGGATCGTTGGTTGCACCAAAACCTTGTTTAGGCTCCCGTGCTCACGGATCACTACCTGGCGACATTACCCCCAACTTGTATCTTGACGGATTTTTGCGCGCCACGGCGCCATCATGTTCCTTGGTCTGACTATTATCTTACAATATGCTCACTCATGTGAACTACATCTTTTCGTTTATACCTTTCATTAAAACGAAATGTTTTATCATTTCAACGAAGCTATGCTTGTATGCATATTTGATTGTGCCTTTACAGGTGTGTCTAGTTTTACCGAAAATATACCATTTGTTTTCTTATTTACAGCTGGGATTGCAGTACCTGTACCGCTTACGCCTCAGTAGCAAAGGAGCAGTGAGAGAGAAGTAGACAGGTCCGCTAAGACTAAATCACTGTAGGACGGCGCACGCTGGCCATCCGATTGAAAAGGAATGGCAACAGAGTGCGTGCTAACAAAAGGTTAGGGTTGTAATGAGAAGTGTTTATTAATAAAGTAGAAAAGCCCCGCGAGGCTCTCCAGGTAATATAAACAGACCCATAACGTCAGCTGAACCAAGAGATGTAACTTCTCCGAAATCTGAGTGAATTCGGTGAGCAGGTGACCCAGCAGGTGAGACCAAATTAGTCGTTGCTTTGGATTAGAATATCCAATAAAGGTAGAAAGAAAATGCTATAACATTCAGGAGTGAACCAGTGAACCAGCCCTTGAGGGTTACACGTATGCTGAACACTATTGGAAACACTAGTTGCGCGCCAGTAGGAAAATCCATTCCCTTTATTCGACCTCATTTACTATCACAATTTTCACTATTCTATATCCCATTTCGCTGAAACGAAAGATAACTACGCCCTTGTCACGCCGGCTAACTGGACATCCAGAAACTTTTAACCAACGGTTTACCCTAGCTTGACCGTCCGTGCATACTTTTCTCTGTTAGCTTGCTCCAAAGTCTGCCACGCGTTATGCGAAGGGTTGGGCGAATAACCAGCTCCTGTAGGGGCTAATCGGTAGCTTCATCCTCAACAATGTCTTCATCAGTTGCCACCCCTGTTCGTATCAAATGTTTTACCGCAAGCGTAACCCCCCAAGGTGGTCTCACCTGGATCAGTCGCACGAATCTTACAAGTGATAAGACTGGAATTCTGAATACAAAATATATTTTGCTATTTCTGTTTAGTGCCTGACTCGCTTCGGTTCCACCACTAACAAATTGGTACAAAGGTTGCAAAGACAACACAGTGTCTGCACACCGCTGGCTTCTCTACGTTGATGGCCACTTTTTCAACGTTCAAAGACCTTAACAGTGAGCACAGCCTGGCCTACTGACTGGTCAATTCGTAATCCGCAGGTTTTCCTAATATAAATAAATAGACAACTGAATAAATGTTTTATTCTCCATAAAGCGAGGCACGCCTTTTGGGCATAATCAGCAAGGCATGCTCAGCAGGGCCATAACGAATCCATCCACGTAGGCCAACTTTGGTCCTTCAATCGTATTTACACCTTCATTCTTCGGATTTTGGCGCTACCATTTATTTCTTTCCACAAACTCATGCCACTGAGTCCATGAAAATTATTAGGCTTATGACCTTTGCGGTGCGCCTAGTAAACGCATTCTATCTGTTCTAAGCCCTGTGCAAGTGCTTATGGCTTAGTATTGCTCTTAATACACCTAAGACACCTAAGGCAGCATTAGAATTGTCTAGAACATCGGCTAAATACCTGCTTCATATGTACTTCTATGAACTTTAGTAGGTGTCAGTTGCTAGTTGGCCTTAACTTATGCGTATGCCTTAAACCCGCGTACTCCCTAATTTACTCCGCCGTTGCCACTGTTATCGGTGTGCATATCGCAAAATAAAAGATACACACATATTTGGTCGATAAAGTGACCACTAGCAAAGCCAAAAGCTGGCTGGCCGAACAACCTCGTGGTGTCAGCCGGGTGGTTCGGGTTAAACCCGTTCCAGCGATTAGTTCCGCGATAGTGTTCCAGGACGTGGTGGGTTTCGTCTGGCAAGCGTTCTCCCTATAAAAAGCCACAAATGTCTGCTTAATAACACTGTGACGTGGCGGTCGTGACTCGCCACAAAATAAAGTCACTGCCTCGCGGATATCCGGATAATTCTCCCCAACCCAAGGACACAAATCTCCTACTCGCATATTGATGACAATATCAAACATTGAAGATTGGAGCAGCACAACTACAAGCACAAAATACATAGCTACATACACATACACACAAAATGACATACATACATACCCCTTACACAAACACAACTGCAATGGCAAACATATCGGATGTTTGCACATTCTTGATCATGCATTGTTATGTTAAAATGATCATGCCTGTAAAGGCGTGCCTCACCTTCTTGAGAATAAAAGATTTATTTATTTATTTATTTATTTAAGCAGCCAGGCATTGTGCTCTATACTTTTCTTCTCTTTGCCCCATATGCTTAGTACAGTCTGAGTTTTTCATTTGCTAATCACTATTAGCAACACTAGTGGACAGGCAACATGTAAACCAGAACCGCTTTTCCAACAGCTTTTGCTTGTAAAAGATTTGAATCTCCAGATTCCGTTTCACTGGCACGGAAGCTAACCAGCGATAGAGAGGCCGCTGTCACACTGGCTGGCTGGACATCTAAAATGTTTGACCACCACCTCGCCTTATTTCCGCCGTCCATTGGTAATATTAGCTTTTAGCTGTCTTCAAAAACTACCATGCGTTCTGCGTAGTAGCGGGAGAATATCTAGTTCCCGCGTTGTTACTTTCCTACGCTTGGTTTACGTTATCATTCTGCGATGGGTGCTAAAACAGCTGTTATCAGAGAAACCATCCAACTACTAGCAGCTGTGATATTACAGCAATAGTTAACTATGTCACTTAGGTGAAGACCACTTGCAATTGCTTCAGAACATAAAATTAAAGGGAAAAATTTTGAAATTAGGCAAAGACATGTAACATCGTGTGTACCAACACATGTGGCACAGTAGTCCTTCATGTTCAAGCTACCTCAAGCTTCAGAAGCTAAGTTATCAATGCCACACGGACGCAGACCCACATGGAATTCACACTACAAAACATTTTGCTAGGTTTTGCTAAATTTCCGATAGTTCATGCTTTAGTGTTAGCGATAGGTAGATCTAACTCACTGGTTTTGGAGACATACCCATTTGCATATTGAACCGGGCTCTAAAAGATAATCCCTGCAATATTGGTCTAATAAATATGTGCGTTTTTCAGGCAAACCGTGTCAAATGATCCTAAAGGTCTTTTTATTGTCCAGATAGACTTGGCGCATGCAGTCTTCTTGTAATCTTTGCCAACCCTTAGAAGCTTAAAAGACACTGAACTCTAAATTCTTCGTGGTTTATGTGGCTCAGTATCTTCTAAAAATAGTACACTGCGACCTACTGATGGTGGGCTAATTATAGATAATCCGGAGATCGCTTGCATATATACCAAAAGTTACGAAATTCCTAGCGTTTTCGCAACACATTATCCTTTACTTGCATATAATTGCTAAGTAGGTCTAAAAATGTCTTTTCTGACACTTAGGTTGTACCTAGTTACTGCGGGGAAGTCTAGCCTGTGTATTGCATTAATATATAAGTGTGCTTATTTAGAACTTTTACCGCTTCGCCACATTTTACATATTTCGTTCCTTTTTCGACACCTGTTTGCAGAGCCGAAAAACTTTGTCGAAGACGTTTCTGCAGTTGTGTGGAAACTGCCATTCAATCACGAATATTTTGCTAAGTTCTGCACGTATCGCATTGCTTTTACTTTTAACGTAATCCGAAGTTAAAAGTCTTGATGAATAGCTTATTTTCGTGCTACTTTTTGCAACATTCTAACCGTAGAGTAGGTTTTCCTTTTTCTGAGATTTACCCAGTTGAAATTTTCGCGCCATCAATCAAACTTAGCCCAAGCAGGTTAGGTTGTCTTTTTCATTATTTTGCAGATTTTATTTAAGTACGCCGCCTAAACATGTCTCTTCAAAACAAGCTTTAATTTTAGCCACATTTCTAGAAAGTATTCTTTAACCCTTTCTCGATCTTTGTTATGCCCATGCTCTTGTTTTTATCATGTGCGCATCACGAAATGTGCCGACTAAGCGTGCCGAAATAGTTGAAAGAATTTTTAGTGAATATCGGGTGAATTAGATCCGGCATCTAGAAAAGTTGCACAACTACGGCACTGTGCAAACTTTCGCCACTAATAAAATCAAGGAACACTAAGATCGCCTGAAGAGGCCAGAAGCATTTCAAGTCCAGCGAAGTTATAAGGAGGTTCCTGGAGCAATGAACCTTGCATTCAAAGGAAATGTGCACAAATGGGACCCCGCAGGACATTTTACTACTAAGTACCTCAAGGGTCAACAAACTGCCTGATGGAACTGGATGAACTTCATGGTGGGCGCGTACAAACCGAGAAATTGTACGCGCAAAGGGGTCTTGCATTCATAAGTGCCAACAAGGTGCATATACTCTCACTCTTCTCGCACTCCATGCAAGAGAATGAATTTGAGTAAAAATTGCTCCCATCCCTTGCGGGCACAGCATCTGGCAAGTCTAGAAACATCCCTTTATTTATTTATTTATTCAAAATAAGTGACGACCCTTTACCAAATGTAGAGCAAGCCTTAACCGACCAGGTCGCGCTTTGTGCAACTCTTGTTTGGCGCGAAAGGATTAGCACTTGGAAGTGTCAAGCTATAGCTGCAGGAACGAAAGATTCGCATCGAAGGAACCGACAATAAAGTAGCACCGTTTGAGACCTGAAGAGCTTGTAAGAATGCAAGAGAGGCGTTAATTTGTGCATCCTACTAGTAATAATTCTCAGGAGCCGCTAAACTACCTTCTTGAAGCGGACCATGCATGACGACCACTCCAGTACCTAGTATGGTCTAATAAAGGCTAAGAACAATGCAAGGAACATACCTCTGTTAAGGTATCGAAGGATCTACGAATCAACCACAGTATTTATAAACCTTTGTGGTTAGCGCTCGTCCAGTTTTACAAGGATTTAATGTCCACGACAACGAAATGCTTAAAACATCCTGGTGGGTAAACATGCAAGAGCACCGTTCTTGCAAGTGCTAGGTTGTGATATATAAGCCCCAGCAATATAAATCTTCTCTGTATTTGTTAAGGTTTGTAAAAACCGATACAGTCAATACAAAGATTTTAAGTTAGAAGCCTACAACCAAATTTTTCCGAGTGATTTATTGACATAAATTTTAGGCATTTGTATTGGAAATGCCAGACGTCATTTCGCCTTTTGTTGTAATCAAAGTATCCTCAGTAGCAGTCGATGACCTCAAGACGGCCTACAAACATCGGCGTGGTGGACCACAGAGCACACTGCAACTAAGATGAAATATCCTTCATTCCCTTTAGATTTATTATACCCCATGGATAGTGAAATGCTTTATTAACGATGGAAGCATGTAATACCGTCGTTCAAGCCCAGTTGGTCACCACAAACAACACTAAGTTTATATGCATATGGCAGTCCACCCGTGATTCGAAAAATAGGTATCCTAAACTTTCCACTTTCTTGAACAAACCCAACCCGTGGCTGACTTATCACAATTACCCAGTAAGAGAGCATAATGGAGGTAACGTGCCACGGGATAAAATATAGTGGCGCACTGGTTTTAGTGGTTACAGCTGCCTAGGTTATCGATCTTGGGCCTTGTGGGTGGTAAACATAAGCATTGGTGATTGCTGTAGGCAAACGTAAAGGTTAAGGAAAGAGAAGACGCTAAAGTGTGTTAAACCAAATTATAATAGTCACCTTAACTTATGCCTACTATGTCATACACGCACTTGATACGTCGTCTATTCCGACAGGTCCGGTGGGACTCATTTCATGCAGAAGCATTAATACCTAAACCCCTGCTTTGGAACCTTCGTCCAAAACAAACCTACTGGTATCTATGGCTTTACGTCTGTATCCGGCAACGGTTCACAACCTTGCATAGTTTCTGCAAGTAAACATGCTTTACCCTGATCAGCTGATAATGCAGTCTTACTAAACCCTAAGAGTCCAAGGATCGGTGAACTGGCATAGAATCGTCCTCGACTTTCCACCTAATGAATTCCACGCGGACGATGAGTGTACTTCAGTTACACGTCTTGAAGCAACCGAACAATGCTTTATGACGACCACAAAGGCAACCCTCGTTGCTACCTATTAGAGTATATTGCTCCGGAATGGGACCTCTGCATGCTTCGTAGAACCACTTACCAAAACCACCAAATGGCGTACCATCCGACAAGATGGTAACAAATGCACAGCACCACCAAATGCCAGCAAACAACTGAATCAGTCAGCTGAACACCCCACCCTGACCGCACGATTGATCAACATGCGTCCGTTAAAGTGACTTTGGTCGTTCCTGAGTGACAGCTTTTGTGAGACAGCCGTCCCAAAAAAACAACATTTACACGACTGTTGGTCACGTAGAACACTTTCCCAACCTGAGCTTAGTATGTACCTTTATTGCGCTTTTCTAAGTTGCAACTACCGTCAACCATACAACGAAATCCATTCCTGAATTGCACTTAGGCAATAGAACAACCCTGAAGCTAAACCAAAAATGTTTCTGTATGAGAGAAATTCATCCCAATTACGACGACTTTTGGTTACCTAAGGTGTTATTTAACCCACCTTTGTAATATACCCTAACAACATCTTTTATGACGGCACATGCTGTCAAAATTAAGCAGGAATCGTTTTCCAAATTGTAAGCACCTAACATCCTGCCCGTTAAGCTAAACTGAAAATATTTTCGAGCGAACAAAATTCACCTGTGTCCAATTGGGACGGCCGTAGCACAAACATTGGTTCAGGGAACTCCAATAATCACTCGCGCTAGAAGCAGCTACGATTTGCTCAACTGATAACGCCTGTAAGACAAAGTATGGAAGTGGCAAAAATGTACACTCTTAGTTAACGGCGTATCTAGATAGACCACGCCATTTATTTGCAGAGTAATTTTACTCCTGCGGGTGACTAAAACTCGCAAAAATAGGACGGTTGGCCGTCCGCCTGTGCATACAGGGGTGACTGCAATACCTCGACAGCGAAAAAGCGCAATGGAATAGTGGAACTATAGACCGGCCTTAGTAAGCCATCATACGATGTGTTACAATGCATCCAGCAAATTCACTATTACGTAGCACCAAAAATAACACGCTCCCACTTTCCAAACATGAAGTTGCTGAAAGCGGACAGAACGGGCTTTGAAAGCAGAAGCGACCACATGCACACTTTATAATTCCACACTGTCCTCACTACCGAAGAACGAAGTACGAGGAAACAACGGACTGTGGGCTTCCTACATCGCGGTTGGTTTAGAAAATTAGAACCATGAAGAAAACACTGCATGTGTGGCGAAAATTCCGAGAAGGTGCATTTTAATACTTAGGGGAGGAGAAATTATTATGTCCAAGTGGTCGATGTGTTAACCCAACGATAGGCCACTATAGGAATTCCTATAGATATTTCCTGATATTTTAAAGCGCTAGAAAGTATAAACAGCCTTACAAGGTTCCAAACAGCCCATGTGTTGGTAAGATAACTTTCACGTTTCGTTGCACCGGCTCAAACGTCATGCAAATGACAAAGTAGACACCTCGTTTAGCGAAATGACCAGGTCTCCCGTGTTTCCGTAACACCGGCCTTATAAATCTAGTCACGAGTGCTTAGGCAACATAAATTGGATACCTCCACAGACAAGTTGAAACAAAAAATTGAGACAGTTATGCGACCAATAACTATAAGATAAAGATAAGCTTGTGGTGGAAAGATAAGACATCCGCGTATGTACAATAAGCTTGCATAGTAATGTATTATTACACCCCTGACCAAACTTAGTCTGGTATCGGTCACTTAAGTGACTGATAGTGCTAGTTGGGTTGCAAGTCTAGAAGTATACTTTTATTTAGGTATATACGGCTTTTAGCATTTGCCTTGCACTTTATAAGTTTCTCTATTAGTTCGCGTGACTAGCAATACCGGAAACTTTACTACAGGAACTATGGGCAGCTACCGTTTGGTCAGCGTGACTTACGTGCCGCGGTTAGCATAGGAGGAGGATAGCGGTACGCTTCTGGCAGCAAGGGACTTAAGCTGCAATTTCGGTATGGACTATTGTTTAATACCAAGTGTAAATTCCTCTAATGTACTTCCATCACTGGCGCTAAAAATTTAGAATTATGAACCTACTGACCTTAAAAGTGACAATGGTACTGCATTAGTTGCTATCCAGACAACAGCAACCCACCTGGACAGCACTGATGCAAAGAATATATTTGTAACTCTGATGCAGCGGTTGCAAGCGAACCGGCTGAATTGGAACTGCAATCGTACTTGCCCGATTACACGCACAGCAAGCGATGTTATGGATGTCTGTCCATAGTCTGCTTAGATCTGCTATGCAGTTCTAACTAGGTTTGCTCAGCACGGATCTACCATTGGGCGACATGTTGAGCATGTATGCAATAAGTAGTGCTACCTAGGACGAATACAAAACCTGAGGTGAAGTACAAACAACGAGCTGTTTTGCTCCGGATTTGCGAAAGTGATGGGCAAAGCTTGCGAACACGGAGGGTGTATTCTACTTTAAAAGTGGCCCTGTTCGTTTTGGCTAAAAATAGTTTCAACCAGAACATAAAGCTATTCGACTGATGTGGCTGTTAGCAACTGTTGGAAAGTAAATCCAAATCAGTGAACCGGAATCTAGTAAATTGTCTGCTCAGTCCTTCCTCAGCTGCAAGGCGCTGATGATCCGGCTAGTTGAGGAATAGGAAAAGCTTTTGTTAGCAAGTGCCAAAGTCTGGCGGCAAGAAATGCTCGTTAGAATATAAGAAATCAGCAGGTTTCTCGCCAAACAAATCATGACATTGTATGAGCACCGAGAAGACATCAAGGCGAACAAATACAGCCAGGCAAGTAGAGGGGATTTTCAGACTTTGCACGCGTTCAGGCCACGTAAGAAGGAATTTTCGTGCACAGTTGGTGACGGTTCTGAGGAGAAGAAGCACCAGCCTTTTGCTTGGTCGCCACACGCTTAAAATAAATTAGTGCGCATATATCTAAGGTAACTGATAAAGAATATCACAGATCAGGTCAAGGAAAGCAATAAGGTTTGCTCTATGTTTGGTAGAACTGCGGAGATAGCTTACGAAAATCAGCTTAGTGAAAATGCAGTGACTTAAAAAGCAGTTTTCAGCGTTCTTGTGAACAACAGCGGCAAGCCAGTGTACATTACTGGACTGGTGAAGTGAGAAACACTGGAGGTCATAATTCAGCTAGATGCCTGCAAAAGCCACACATTTACAACGCTGTTATTCGGTGGAGATACCGAGCAGGTGTGTAGGGATACTTGCAAAATCAGCCTGAGGTACTCTTGTGCCATACGCAAACTGGCTTTGGTAATTAACACTTCTGCGATGGTACGTTTTGTTATATTTTTGTTCAACGGTGAGGGTACTATCAATCAGTTTTTATTAAAAATTACTGCAATGTGAATGTACCTCAACCGTATTACTTAACAGTGGCTTCAAATGCAAGTACAGTAGTCCAGAGAGTATAGTGCATGTTATGCAAAACTATGGTGAACTCGTTTTCTCATTGGAATAAATAACCTTTAAAAGAGAAAATGCAAACACAAGGTCAGCTTGACCTTTGTTTCTGATTGCTTTGTTGCTGAGCAGCTAAAGCTGTGCTCTCCCGAAGAGCGAGGAGGTGCGGACAAGTTTAAACGGAAGAACCAACTCGCAGAAAATATCTGCCAAGCGTAAAATGTTAAGGCTTTACCCTGTACCGTTGCTAGAGTCACTATATCTGCTTAGCAGCAACTGGTCGCTGTGGGCTCTATTTAGCTCTGCGGATACCCGGAGCGCGCTAAGTGTCACTCCTTTCCTACAACGTTTATTCTCTTGGTATATTTTGATCACAGCTCAGCTGATTTGTTGACTTATCCTTTGAATCTGTAGTTATTTATTAGTAACTATAATGATTAACCTAACAAGCACTTTGGGAACTGAAACTCGGTCCATTAGTGCCATCACTTGATCGTCTTACCTTCAACACTTAGTCTTCCTTTCATATCCATTTACTCCTAGCCCGCTTCTAGTATGCTCAGCTTCCTATCTTCTTACACCCATGTACATAATATTTATTATGTGTCTTAGATAATCCTCATCCCGTGGAGTACATATAAATATGGCCACCCCGTCACTGTATCTTTTGGTTTCCGATAACAACCAATCGTGACTACATACCCACCTTCTGATCTTAGGTTGAATCCTAACGCCGTTAGCTAACACCTTATGAATTTCGTTTTGGAACCCTGCTCTTCATCCGCATGTACAGGAAAGTATTTTACCCATTAGGCCATGCCTTCTGCATAATTAAAAGGCATTTTCAGCCCAATAACTGTTACAAATTTTACACCAATTGTCTCAAGTAAATATCTTAGAGTAGGATTTCCCCAATGCCTGGCATAATTACTGTCCTTTTTGGTCTTCTCTCGGCCTTTTCCTCTCTTCCTTTTTTCTGTGGTGATGAACATTTGGAAGATCCGAGATTGTATTGCGGAACTGCCTCCGTCTGGGATGGGATGAAATAACCAGCAAGGACCTGGACCACGGCTCCACTTCCATACTAACAATCTACTTCTAACAACTCAAGCACGGATGTCTAATGAGGGCAGCTGAACAAACTTTCTTCGCTCCCTGGCAAATATACATAATCAGAGAAGGTGAGACCCCATACTCTGGAAATTCTACTTACCTGCAAAGTCATACTTTCTCCTCGACTGACCCCAACGTCCATGTTGGAATCTGACGGTGCCATTTGTCTGGCCAACAGGAGAGTCATTCCCCTGCGAATAACTGAAGGAACTAATGCTTTATAGCCCGCTTTGCCAGTTGTACAGGACTGCTCATAGCAATCGACAACCGTGTTCCGGGACGAGGTGGGTTTTTGCCTGGCAAGCGTTCACCCTATAAGAAGCCACAAAGGTCCGTTTCTCAACACTGTGACTTCGCGAATGTGACTCGCCACTGAATAAAGTCACCGCCCACTGTTACACACTGGAATATCGACTAGTCATTTTCGATATTCTACTGACACCTACAACAGAGTTACTCTTTCTTCACATACTGTCCCATCTCTAACTACTGTGCTAATTTTATTTACTCTACGCACATTTGAAACCATTTTACCGACACTCCACTGTTGACTTTGCTCCTCATAAGTGCTTCGAAGGTTTCTGCAAATTGTACAAATTTGACCCCAGCCAATTACGTGCGTTTTAACGTATCGGTTGCGCCACATAATGGTTTGTAAGTTTTGATTATACCTGAGTTAAATAAATAAATAAATAAATAAACTTTTAATCTCGACCATGCGAGACACACCATTACAGGCATGATCATGTTTAGCTAACAGTGTGATCAATAACGTACAAAAGTACATGTTTGGCATAACAATATATGTAAGTGTATGAGTGTGTATGCGTATGTAATTGTGTATGAATGTAGCTTGTGTCTTTGAATGTGCCGCAGCATTTTTGAATGTTTGTTGTCGTCAGGAATGTGAGCATAAGCGATTGATGTCCTTGGGTTGGATAGCACTTTCCGTATATCCACGGGCCAGTGACTTTATTTTGTGGCGAGTCACATCCGCCACGTCACAGTGTTGAGAAACAGACATTTGTGGCTTATTATAGGGAGAACGCTTGCCAGGCGAAAACCCACCACGTCCTGGAACACTGCCGCCGAACTATTTGCTGGAACGGATTAAACCCGAACCACCCAGCTGGCACCACGAGGAGGTTGTTCGACTAGCCAGCTCGATGCATTCGAGAAGAAAATATTTATTTATTTTAACTTTATTCATGGCAATGGATGATTTCAGAAACACCATTCACAATTGGGAATAAGCATGAAGCTCAGAAACTACCAAAAGAAACGAATGAACAGTGACGAATTGTTCCCTTAGGTATTGGAGTGTTATGCTGTTAAAACAAAGACTTGACTCTCCATAATCCACCGTGCGTCATGCACAGTGGTAAGTGGAAAACCAGCTCTTATTTTCTGCGCGCTATGCTGTTCCTTACTTTTACTATTATCCATTTGCTAAAGTACGCCCAACTTGTATATCGGCACAACAGTTACGACTGGGTTTTACGCGCCCCAGCGACTTCATGTTCCATGGTCGACCTGACAAAATGCTCACTCGTATGGACTAGATATTTTTGGTTATAAATTTCATTAAAAAGAAATGTTTTTGCTATTACAAAGAAGCTGTGCTTATATGCACACTTGATCGCGCCTTTACAGGTACAGCACGTTTCAACGAGAATATACCATTTGTATATTTATTCCGTCTTTCCAACTGGAACCGGTCTCGCAAGAATATAACCGACGTGCTAGCTTGCCTGACAGTAAAGCCTTATTTACATCCATGGCACCTACACTGGACTACCAAATTTAGCGATATAGCGAATAAAGTGCAATGAGTTGCACAGTAGACAGTCCCAACTTATGGGACATAAAGATGAATCATTACTGGAATACCCTTACTCTTGAAACCTACGTGCTTGAGGCCCTAGTAATGCGGACTCTAGCGAAATATCCGCTTAGAAGCTTTCTGCCATTTTCTGGATTCTCATGTCTTTAGGCTTGATGAGAGACTAAAGTATCCTCTTGGTAGCAGTGGTCCATTCACAGAGATGAAAAAATGAGCTAACATTAACTAAGCATACAGAATTTGCCTCATAATTTTACGCTGAATTAACACTGAGCTGTCCTGGGTTATTCATGTAGATCAGACACACCTAGTCTTGGAACGACATTCACAACCGTTTAAAGTCAAATAGTTTCGGTGAGTTTGCTTATATAGTGGTTTCTTCTACCAACTTGGCTATGAGAACGACATACTGAGGTCATTTACCATAACCTAATTACAATAGGTCACGCAATTTCGTGCAAGCCAAAGGTTCTATAGTGGCTTTCGAGCGCTTTGCCGTATAATTTTCTCATATTCGTCCATGTTTTATTACTTACGCTTGAAAAGTGCGTTTAGCGGACACAGCATCGTACATCGTAACTACTGCTACCTCGGTGCAGTATTCTACACTTCCAGATACGCGACCCCAGTAAAATTCTATAGCACTGAGCCACCTTCTACCATTGCTTCTAATTTGCTCCGCAGTTGTTTGCAATGAATTACGGCATTTGTAGGCAGGTTATTGGCCACGGTATTAACAGTTGCTCCAGCACTCGTGAAATACTTCACGTATTGCGGACTTTTGCCCGGATCGTGTGCAGTGAGTAAACGATGTTCTGACTAGCCCAGCTGGTATTTATTTTTGTTGACACGTTCGATTCAAAGTGGGTTTTACCTTGGGCTCTGCTTAAAGCCAGCTGAGTTTGGCGCCCGAGGTCATGCATTAAGCAGATGTATTTGTTTTATATAACGCTTATGGTTTCCAGCTAACCACGTCAATTTGCCTTCCACATTTTAGGTATTTATTTCACAGTATTTTAGCCTATCTTTACTGCAAAGCATTATAATTCTCCCTCTTTGGACATATCTGATGCCCTCGCACTTCACGCTTTATATGAGGCCGGCAATATTTGGGACACGTAATCTAGCAACAATGGCTAAGATAGCTGGAATGAATATGATTTAAAAACCGTGCACACAGCGTTGGCGCATGGTGCTTATAAGGGGCACAAGCGGGCGCTTGGGAAGTGGAACGCAGCCGATTATATTGCGAAGCATGAGGATTGTCTGTGATATCCATCTACTATAGCACGACACGCTTTGTTGCTCGTTGTTTTTTGCAGGTGGCCGAGGCAATCGCCTTTTGATCAGTCAAGTCCCACACCAGCCAGTTAAGCCGGCGTGGTAAAGTACTCGTGATCAAGAAGTAGTTAATTTTAACTCCATTATTACTTTTGCGAGAGCACGTGCTTACTGTAATTAATGCCCTGACCCCTCGGGGGCACAGCTTCTCACCAAGCCTAGAAATGTACCTTTATTTACCTTTTGCACTGACCGATCCTTGCGCTGCATTGTGATCCAGCTGGCCTCAGCTCCACCTGGGCCGATAATAATTGGCTGCCGGCTTCATCAAAGACAAATTTCGTTCTTTGATCTATGCATCTTTTCAATTATCGTACAATTTTCTGTACCTTGTGCACACGTCTATCTCACTTTGGACCATGCACACTACAGAACTTAATTCGTACGTTGTAAATATAATTTGTATCACACCTGAAGCGTGATGTAAGAAGACCGGTGTGTTCATATATACTAAACAATATTACCCCGTGACACGAAACTAGGTACCACTGCATGCAGTAAGTCATTGTATAGTTTTAGCTATGCGCACCAGACTGTATTTTTGCTCGATTGCTTCTAGTTCATCGCTTCTTTTCCCCAAAATCTCCACAGAAGCAGCGGCCAGCACATGACGGTTCATCGGCTGGCACTGGTTAATTTAGCCTTACCAATCAGCTGATTAGAAACCATTGCTCGCTTCTCCGGGTCCTCAACAGCGCTTCGGTATGCTTACAATTCTAAGTACCTTTCTAATGGACCCTCCTTTTGGCAGTTTGGGGAGATGTTGCTTGCACGGGTCTACACAAATAAGTTCAGTTCGCCTCGCAACCACATTGCTACACCTTCCTCACTAGAATCATATCTTTACATTGACTCCTAGTTTCACTATGGATGGCAGGTTTTTCTACCACAGTTACTTTACCTTGACCTGAACAGCTTTGCTGCCTCCACTGGTATCCAAATAATTGGGTTCGACGCCTTACGTTTATGCAAGAACTTGTTGCTACTCCACTTACGTTGTGCTTTCCTGCTGGCCTATTATGGAGTCATAACTCAAAAGCTAAATAATTAAATTATTCCAGAAGACGTCGAGGCAGGCCTTATCCGGCACGATCAAAGTTTAACAGAACATACTTCGTAGTAGACACATTGCATTGCATACATAAATGGGGCACGTACCTTTGGGGAAGACTTTAAAGAGGATGTTGAGTTTGTTCGCGGCTGGCTAGCCAAACAATCTTAGCGTGGTGCTAGCTAGGTGTCTCGGGTTTAACCCGTTCCAACAAATAGTTCGGCGGCACTGCTTGAGGACGTGGTGGATTGTTGCCTGGCAAGCGCTTTTTCAATAACACCCACATATGTCCGTTTAACAATGCTGTGACGTAGCGGATGTGACCCGCCGCAAACCTGAGGCACTGTCCCGTAGATATCAGCATACTTCTAGCCAGTGCACGGACCTCACTATTTTAGTTGCAAATTCCTGAAGATATCAAACAGTAAGCAAGCCATCAGCACACTTACAGGCACAGGCTACACAGCTACATACAGAAAATTACATACGTATATACACCCCTACACACATTCACTGTTATATGAAACATGTATTTGGTACATTTTGTCCACACGTGGTTATGGTAACCTGAGCACCTAGTGGTCTGTGTATCTGCTGAACTCGGCAGTTTGGCTTCAAACGTTTCGGTACAATACGAGTTGACGTCGTCAGTGCGCCTGTATACAGCCGAACGGTGCGATACGAAGCGTCAGGGTGTGTGGGTGAGCAAAGCTCTAGCCAACAGTCTAACTTTGGGTCATTCCGCGGGCACAGGACCATGGAAATCGATCTCTGATTCTTGCATCGCAGCGTACGCTTGCGTGCTGCCTTGGTTGTGGTCCTCATTTGATGAATTTGTAAACTGACATCTAATTGCTAGAGCTGGACAGGGCATTATGCATGCTGAAAATCCCTCAACAAACTAAGTGGGTTAAGGTAGTGGAAGATGAAATCATGCTGTCAGTTGGCGCCACCGCACTGTTTACGTCGCTCGGTCCTGAAAGTGTAAAAGAAACCATGATGGAAGTAATTTGAAACCAACGGAACGCAACAAGAAACCTCAAGGCAAAGCTTATTTGGAAACTGGAACTTCTGCATGGCTGCTTATTTTAATTTACAGGCGTACCAACAACTGTAAAGGGCACCCATGTGATCGCCCATCTCAGAAGTTATTGCAGCAGCCATGGTGTAAAAGCTGGAGAGTAGCACAATACAGTTAAGCATACCAAACTTGTGATTCTGATACGCAAACGACACGCTTGACCTCATCCAAAAAGATTCCTTATAAAGTACCCATCAGCTAATCAACACCTTCCAGGATATCACCTTTACCACTGAACTCGAAGAAGACAACCAATTTTCATTCTGACTTTCAACTTTATTGCCCTACCCTGATCTAGCCTCAATCAATCTCTCAGGTTCTCTCTAGCTACTCTTCTGTAACAGACTTCAGTGATTTAGGCATTGCAGTTTCGGAAAACGTTTACCCTACCTCTAGGGCCTGCTGGCGTTGTTCACTTTTTATTGTTCTAGCCATTTTCTTAATTTTACTGTAAGTCCCAATCCGAGCGCACTGATCACTCCGGTCTCGCTTGGTCGACCCACTGCCCTTCGAATTCACTTCGAAATATGTGACGTAACCTCCCTTGGTTCGGCCGTCCTAATGGATCGCTTACTTCCCCAAAAGCCTCGTTGACTTCTCCACTCTCACAATAAAAGCATTTCTTAACCCTACTCTGTCTTTTCTTTATCTCAGTCTCAGATTGCTTTCCAACTCGATGGCCATCGCTGTGCTTTGCTTAAGCTATTCTTTTCTAACCGTAGTTGTGCTTTATTACTGCATCCAATCTACTAAGGCGTAAATGTTCTAGGTGTTGCCTACCCAAAGCATTGTTTACCCGACAAGTTTGCTGAACCTGCTCATGCTTGCTTACCACAGCTTATTTCATTGCTAACCTTGATCCTCTCTATTCATCTTCCCTATTTAATTAAACGAATAAGTCGCAATGCGTCGACTAATCTAAACTCTTCGAATCGGCCGCTCGCTCTCCGACATCGCGCAGTCCACTGAGGTGTCACTTTTCACGGCACGGCTAATCTACTTTTTGCGGAACGCAGGTACTTTAAATAATTAGTTTAAAATGATACCCAGGATGTGTGGTTCGTTAGTAAAAGCACTTTGACGACTGTTTTTTCTCTCTAAGTTCCGGATGCCTCGTTGTTGTCTGCTTGTGTGGTTGCCTTTGTTCGTTGTCTTTTTCTCCCAGATTTCCACGGAACCGTTGGCTAGAAACCCAGAATACTTCTATTTCGTTGACCTCAAAACTTCAACGACGCACAATATTCCCTTATCTGGAAATGGGTGGATAATTATTGTGTTGCCTTGTTATTTACCGGATGGACTAAACCTTTATTTGTTATCTTAGATGGATGCCACTATATCAATGCACCAGCAGCTGGGTTCAGCTTACGTCCTCTTCTTCACATGCTTCTTACTCTGAGTTTACTTGCTGATATTTAATGTCAACTCGAACATTTCAGCTGACCGGAGGGCAGATTTTCCTGCCTGTGCTATGCACTTAACCTGGAAATATCCCAACACAATACTTTTACACGATAATTTTACCGTGGCCAGCATAAATGGGTTCGGCTCTTTACCCTACTGAAATTCGTTGCACTTACCACATCTAGAGCAGCCCACACTACTTTTACTGTCCATTTGGTCGTGGATGCCAGTGGTCCCAAGCAACAGAACTTAAAGTGGGTGGCTTTCCGGTTCATCGTTTCGGACTCACTTGCAGCTTCGTTGGACCTGAACGATTGCGTTTGGCAAGTCTCCATCCTATAAGAATTGCTTCAACAACATATTACTGGATACCCCACGGAGACTTTACGCGGTTCTATTGACGACAAATACAAGACATTCTAGCGGGTTCAATTTATAGTTTACCTACCTTACGGGCGTGCAATTCCGTCAGGAAGTGACAGGACCCATGGATGATAAAATCCCGCGCTTATCATGTATCAGCCAGCGACATTATGGGTGTAGACTGACTAAGAATAACAAATCCAATAATTGGTCAATAAAAAGCAGTGCCGATTGCAGCCTGTCTTTCGAACGCATCGATAGCAGTGTTCCAGAACGTGGTGGGTTGGCGTCTGGCAAGCGCTCTTCCTATAAATGCCACTAAAGTCCGTCCAACAACACCGCTACGTGGCGGAGGTGACACACCAATCCATAGCCACAGCCAATCAGCTCAAATTGACAAGCTGACCATGTCTACATACTACCATGGTTGATACGTCCCGACACATTCTTTTCCGCACAGTTCGTCGCCAAGTCCTTTTCTGTGCATTCACCTTTGTTCTTTACTCTACACTCACGTGAATCCAACGTATTGTGTAATCGCGAGTGAGCGTGCTCATCACCAGCCCTTTTATAATTGATCAGTTCTAGTTCATAATCTACTCCCGCCTAAATTGTTGCTACACTTTATAGCTGACCGACTATGCCCAAATGAACGTGCCCGAACTAAATACAATGGGCATTCTTCATTTGTATTCCTGCCCTATTAGTACCGTTTCAAATTGGAACGTCTGAACACTCTCCCATCGTCACTGTTACAATTTCCATGATATGGCTGTATAATTGCACTTATTTGGTCATGCTCTCGTGGGCGTGTCTGGCATAGCCGAGAACAAAGGCTTATTTAATTAACATTCGTAGATGTACTGGTCCACAGAAACACGGACGGAAGGCTTCAGACATAATTATATCAAAAGTAGACCCATAGAGACCAAATGTTGAACTTCCTCAGCAACCAGCAACTGAGCTACAAGAAAACCTATATTTGAAGTCTTTTTCTCAGGGCCGACACATACTGCAGCATGACAGGTTTGCGAAAGAAGAAAGAGAATCATCTATACCGTGTGTTGCGAAAAAATGGTGTAACGAGGTTTAGGAAACCATCCCCGTATGCTCGACCTTAACACCTAAGCGCAGGTTACCGGAGTCAGCGGATCAGTTCGATCGAGAGAACGCGTGAACCCACCGGGAGACACCACGATGGCTGGACAGCGAATCACGAGTGGCACACGTATCCAGAAACCGACAAACCGGATTGGACAATAGAACATGGAGGGCGGATTGGCAACTCGAGAATTGCTATTAACGGCAAGTTTCAGAGTGCAATGCCAAATATGAGCGGTCCAAAGAAATACGGCCAATCAGATGCCAAGCGCGAAAGACGTGCACATTGCGCGAGATAGGAAGACAGCGATCGAAGAGGAATAACATAACCCAATTAAATAAAAAGGGAACGCGACCAATGAGGTGAGCTGAAAAACAGGTGACGCACTGAGAAAGCTGGAAGATTACCAGTGTTTATTTCCTTTAAATAGGCTACACTATACGGAATAAAAGCCTGTTTTCCGCCCGCCGCCATCGTGACTTTTGATCGTGTCCGTGTCACTTGACAACGTGTATCCCAGCAACTTCAGCAGCAGTAGCCTAAAAAGTTGGTACATCAAAAACAGCGGGAAAACTATTTTAACGGGTAACACTTCCATATACCAAGTAGTGTCTGAACTAACCAGTGATGGCTACTAGTACGTGGAACCTTGGTAGCAAACAAAATAACTGCTATTTTGCAAAGGTTGCTTCCAAGACTGAAAGACATGGTCAGACAAGCAGTCGGAATAATGTCATCTACAACATTAACTGCAAAGTACGGGACAGACACTACGTCGGGCAAACAGGAAGCACACTTCCAACACGAATTAATGAACAAACGGTGGCCCCACTTACATACGATCCGCATTCACCAAGTTCAATGCATGGACGCAAAGAAGGCAACTACGTTGACCTAGCAAACGTAAAGGTTTCAGGCCGTAAAGTTTGAGACAAGATGGAGAATTCTTGGAAGCACGGTAGGCTAGAAACTTTAGAAGGTTGCGTGTTCGTGTCACGTCGGGGTCACCAATCTAGAGGGTTGCCTGTACCGGGAGCACAGAGAGCGATTCGAGAAGACGGTTCGAGTTGCAACTCGCAACTGCCCTGTGTGCTGTGTTTGCTCCATTCCCCTAGCTAGAGCGTCCACGGTGTCGTTCTTTTATAGCTAGGTGACAGGGAAGCTTTTACTTGACCAATAGTAGTTCCCCTGCAACTCGATCCGTCTTCTGGAATCGCTCTCTGGGCTCCCGGTGTAGGCGACCCTCTAAATTGGTGACCCCAACGGGACACGAACACGCAACCTTGTAAATTGGTGACCCCGAATCCGGATCAACCTCAGGGCCGGATAGTTGGAACTTTTCTCTGGTGAGCTCATTCCATTTATTTTTCATATTTTCCGGTTTATTTTTTGCATACGGTAGCCTATTTTTGCGTTAATTTTTAAGCCATGGATTCTGTAGACCATAAGGTAGAGTCTCTGCTAAGTGTTGTATCTCTCTCTGTATCACCTTTTGGGACATGGATCCTCTCTTGTGGTTCGCTCATCTTGCGGCTGAGTTTTATAACCACAGAATCACTTCCAACTACGCGAGGTATTGCAAGCTCCTGTTCTATCTCTCCAAGGAGATATCAATGCAGGTTCGTGACGTCATCATTTCTCAGACCGATAACCGCTATGATGCTCGCAAGGAGGTCACGATTAAGCGTGTTATGCCCTCTGAGAAAGTTCGCCTGCAGCAGCTTTTCAGTGATCTGAAACTAGGCGACAGACTGCCCTCAACCCTGCTACGAGAGATGCAGCAACTCCTTTGTTCTTCAACCATGGATGAGACGTTACTTCGCGAACTGTGGCTACAACGGCTACCGGAAAACACGTAAGCGATTTTTGCTACAGTGAGCTCCGTTTCGTTCACTCAACTAGCAGAGTTAGCGGATCGACTTATTGAACGATCACAAGCACAAGCCAACGCCAGCAAGGTTAATGCCGTCGCGTCCCAGGGCACTTCTATCACTGGCTTACAGTCAACTATAGAAGCCCTCCAAACACAAGTTGCGACACGTAGTCGCCAGGTGCAACAGCTTACTATGAACCCTCGTTGTCTAGCCGCTCAAAATCGCCCTTCAAACATTCCAAGTCTAGCAACAGGCAGGTTAGCTGTTGGTACCACCAGCGTTTTGGTACCGCAGCTCGTAAATGTGTCAAACCTTGCAACTTTGCCGAGAAGCAGGGTAACCTCGGTCGGTCTGTAACGGCGACGGACGCGACTGACCAACACCAAAGTCGCCCCATCCGCGTTAGGGATTTAACTTCCGGCACCGAGTTTCTAGTCGACACTGGGGCCGAAGTTAGCGTCATAACCCGTAGCCCAGATGAGGTCGTCTCACCATCGCCGACCAAGCTGCGTGCCGCCAATGGCACACCAATCGCAACTTTCGGCGAAAAGTTGCTAACGCTCAATTTAGGCCTTCGGCGAACCTTTCGCTGGCCTTTCATAATCGCTGTTGTGCCTTTCGCCATCATTGGCATTGACTTTCTTCAACGCTTTGACCTCATCGTCGACGCTAAAAGAAAAAAGCTTATCGACTCTAGGACACAACTCAGTGTTATCGGGACTAGCGCCAACGTGGCTGCTATCACTTACATTCGTGTCCTACCTCAAGCTTCACAGCCTTTTCTAGAACTTTTTAGCAAAAGCACTAAACTCGTTCGCGTCCTGAACGACTTGTCTCCTGTGACGTCAAATGTCATGCATTACATTTGCACTAAGGGCCCGCCTGTTTGGGCCCGCCCTCGCCGACTAGCCCCGGACAAGCTCATAGCTGCTAAGGCGGAATTCGAGCAAATGCTCGAACTGGGAATCATCCGCCCGTCCAGAAGTCCATGGGCATCACCATTACACATGGTGTCTAAGAAATCCGGTGACTGGCGCCCCTGTGGTGACTACAGGGCGCTTAACAAAGTTACCGTCCCGGATAAATACAATATTCCGCACATGCACGACTTGACCTCAGCTCTAGCTGGCAAGTCTATCTTCATCAAAGTCGACTTAGCTCGTGCCTACCACCAGATACCTGTCGCACCAGATGACATTGCTAAAACAGCAGTCTTCACGCCATTTGGTCTATTCGAGCACCACAGAATGCCTTTCGGCCTCAGCAACGATGCCCAAACTTTTCAGCGTTTCATTCATGAGATAAAGTGAGGACTCGAAGGTGTTTATCCTTATTTAGATGACATACTCATCGCCAGCTCTTTTTACGAGGAGCATCTTCGTCACCTCGACGCTCTCTTCCAGCGCTTAACACAGCATGGGGTTACAGTCAACTCCGATAAATGCGAGCTTGGCCAAAGTTTCATCGACTTTATTGGCCACCGCATACCTGCTTCTGGTATCGAAGCTCTGCCAGCCAAAATTCAGGCACTGGCTGGCTAGCCGAACAACCTCCTCGTGGTGCCAGCTGGGTGGTTCGGGTTTAACCCGTTCCAGCAAATAGTTCGGCGGCAGTGTTCCAGGACGTGGTGGGTTTTCGTCCGGCAAGCGTTCTCCCTATAAAAGGCCACAAATGTCTGCTTATCAACACTGTGACGTGGCGGATGTGACTCGCCACAAAATAAAGTCACTGGGCCGTGGACATCCGGAAAATGGTATCCAACTCACGGACATCGATCGCTTATTCTCACATTCCTACCGATAACAAACAGTCAAGAATTCTGCGGCACCTTCAAAAATACAAGCTACATTCATAGACAATTACATACATATATACACCCATACACTTACATTCACTGTTATGCCAAACATGTACTCTGTACATTTTGATCACACTATGTTAGCTAGTCATGATCATGCCTGTACTGGTGTGTCTCGCATTGTCGAGAATAAACGTTTATTTATTTATTTATTTATTCTGCTCCCAGTTCCTTCAAGCAGTTACGCCGATTCCTTGGCCTGGTCAACTATTATCAACGTTTTATCCCTAACTGCGCGAGCATTGTCCAACCCATGACTGACTTGCTTCCCGGTAAACAACGGTCTTTTCACTTTGCAGACGACGCTAGACTGTCTTACGAGAAGCTCAAAGACGCTACCTCCAACATAGCGCTTCTCGCCCATCTAGACACATCTGCACCAATCTCCCTGACAACTGAC
>OX104061.1:67955033-68008554 GCA_944474145.2 Dicrocoelium dendriticum
AGCAGTACATAAGCCATTTGAACTGATGCTTCACAGCAATGCAAGCATAATGGCTTACAGAACGAAAAATAGTGAGAGGGAAAGAAGAGCGACTTAACGGAAACCACTAATGCCATAAGCAAACATTCAGGGTGAAGGCGCATGCACCTGCACAACAACAAACGGTCACCAAAAGCTGGCTATCGTGTAAAGATAAGATGGCATCGGCGAGACAGCTTCCTTGCGACTTCCACTACCACGCGTCATAATCAGCCATTACTCCGCAGATAACTCAGCACATAACACACGTTACACAGGCAGCCCGAGGAGCAGACGGCAGCAGATGCGCCACTGTTGCCGACTGGGGGCCATGTCCTGTAAAGTCTCGAGCCAAGCACAAGGCGAGTTACATGGACGCGATCTTGGAAGGTGAAAAGGGCTGACGGCACTAAGTTTGGCCGTCAATGACACTATTTCACTCCGCCAAAGCAACTTTTGTCAAACTAGTCTTGAGCCACCCTACATCTGGCATACAAAACAAGGCCCTCCTGGGTAAGCGGTGACCAGGTATAGGTGGTATGTGACCAAGTCAATGCAACTTATTCAGTGCTACCTGTTATTCTAAGGAGTTAGCCTGAGTATCACTGCCTGGCACTGGCCTGTGCACATCATCGTTGCGGACACGCTGATGCCACCCGACACCAGCAATGATTAAATACTTGAAGGTGCTTCAGATCCTCAAGGGCCGTCTCACTCCCATACAGTAGGACGGCACTTAATGTAGGTTTGTAAACACGGCCTTTAAATGAACGGAAACCCTTTTTGTCGCCATAGATATAGCGGTTCACCCGCTCTTCCTGCACCAAATACACGAGGCCGAACCAATGCATTGTTCATGTTTTGCTCCTACCAAACATCAGCCAGGCTGCAAAGTTAGCGATAAACAAAGGTGACCAGCCTCTTTATGTCTGTCGGCCGTATGAGCCGGATTTCGCAACCATACAGTAGGGTTGAACGAATCCCTAGATTGTTTTTCACCTTCAACCAATGTGTAATAATGATTGTTTCATTTCAACCCTCACCGTTACATTGTTTGCTCTCAGACCGGGCAATTAGCACAAGGTGACAAACACTCATGCCAACTTGATTCATTCCCCAGCCCCAGGGGCACAACCGTCATAGGTGTCCCCTTCATCCTACAATCGTCCCGAGACACATTACTCACATCACTCATTACGCACTGTATAACGAAACAATGGAGTAGGGTTAGTGGACCCGTTGGATTCTGCTGCCGGACGCTGTGTCGTGTGATCATGCTGTACGGTTATTTACATTTATTTTGGGCCTTGTAAAGGTGTGGCTGTTACCGAACCGAACGGGTACAGTTAGATACTGCAAGCAAAAGACTCGCTTGGGCCTCGGAAACTTCGTGATTAACTTCCGGCCTAGTCTTGATTTAACACTAGTATTACGAGCTGCTCGAGTACCGAAAGAATGTATCGCTTATGTGCCGTTCCCGACCTATTCATATAGTGAATCTAGACGTTCTCAGCCGTCCAAACGACAGTGGCCATTTACGTTGTGATGAGGCCGTTCATACTGTATGGATCAGAGCTGGCACGTTCGCGGTGAAGACATTAAACGCTTGGCCGTGTCTGACCAACGGTGGTTGCGGAATATTGCTCACGCCCGGTGGGAACACCAGGTGAACAAGGTTGAAATCAGCCAGGTGGTTTTTTTGCACGAAAACTTCGGTGCCTCCTCCAGGTGATTGCTAAATCTTAATCGCTTACGTTGGTTAGGTCATATCCTCCGTATTCTAGTTGATCGGCCCCCTCGGCGTGCATTGTGCGCTGTGAATGAACGAAGTTGGGCGAAACCGCGGTGGCCAGTCTAGGACGAGGCATATTAGCATGAAGAAACTGAGTGAGAGAACTGGTCAGGCAAGTGCGTGTCGTCTTCGTGGATGGGGGCCTCGCGATGGTCCATACCGATGGTTGGCGACCGTACCATAGACGTCGCAGTCATTCGCGTCCATGCATACGGTTTATTGCGCAGCAGACTGAAGATTTCCCGGTTTGTCTGTATAGCAGCCTAACTAAAATTATTAGTTCATTGTACACTTAGGCGACCGGTGCAGTGACTGAGTTCGATCGCTTAAGTTGAACATAGCCATTTTGCTTGGTGCTCGTTTCCGTTGCAACGCGTGGTTGCTTTGCCTTTTGCGTTCCCCTAGCTGTAGCGCGAACGGTGTCGTACTTTTTATAGCTAAGCAATATGGAACCTTTTGCTGTACAAATAAAAGTTTCCCTTTAACCTGATCTGTCTTTCCGAATCGCTATCCGTGCTCCCGCTAGAGGCCACTCGTTAAATTGGTGACCCCGACTTCGGAACAAACTCAAGGCCAGATACTACAACTTTTTTTCCCCGACTAGCACGTTCCACTTATTTTGCCATAATTTCCGATTTATGTGTGCACACGGAGGCAACTTTTAGTATCCATTTTTAAACTATGGATTCCATAGACCATAAGGTAGTGTCTTCCGTTAGTGTTGTGTCTCTCTGTCCCACCTTTCAGAGACCTGAATCCTCTTTTGTGGTTTGTGCATTTAGAAGCAGAATTTTATAACCACAGAGTCACTCCCGACTACACAAAGTACAGCAAGCTTATGTCCTACCTCCCCAAGGAGATATCGATGCAGGTTCGAAACATTATCCTTTCTCAAACCGAAAACCGCTAAGAGAGGCTATGGTAAAGTGTGTCATGCCCTCTGAGAAAGTTCGCCTGCAGCAGTTTTTCAGGGATCTGCAGCTGGACGACAAACCGAACTGCTACGTAAAATACAGTAGCTACTTGGTTCAGCAACCATGGATGAGACATTACGCCGCGACCAATGGCTACAGCAAAACGTCCAAGCCATTCTCGCTATCTTGAGCTCTGTATCGTTCACTCAACTAGCTGAGTTAGCAAACCGAGTCAGTGAACGATCACAGCCACAAACCGACGCCAGCAAGGTTAACGCCGTGGCGTCTCATCGCACTTCTATCACTGGATTACAGTCAACTTTAGAACCCCTGCAAGCAAAAGTTGCGACACTTAGTTGTCAGGTTCAACAACACACTATGCGCAGTTGTCGCCACAGCCGATCAAAATCACCCTCCAAGTCCGACAACAGCTTTGGTAGCACAACTCTTAAGTGTGTAAAACCATGCACCATTCGCAGCGAAATTTCTTGTCCGCCCGTAACGGCGACGGACGCGACTGACCAACACCAAAGTCGCCCCATCCGCGTTAGGGATTTAACTTCCGGCACCGAGTTTCTAGTCGACACTGGGGCCGAAGTTAGCGTCATAACCCGTAGCCCAGATGAGGTCGTCTCACCATCGCCGACCAAGCTGCGTGCCGCCAATGGCACACCAATCGCAACTTTCGGCGAAAAGTTGCTAACACTCAATTTAAACCTTCGGCGAACCTTTCGCTGGCCTTTCATAATCGCTGTTGTGCCTTTCGCCATCATTGGCATAGACTTTCTTCAACGCTTCGACCTCATCCTCGAAGCTAAAAGGAAAAAGCTTATCGACTGTAGGACACAACTCAGTGTTATCGGGACTAGTGCCAACGTGGCTGCTATCACTTACATTCGTGTCCTACCTCAAGCTTCACAGCCTTTTCTAGAACTTCTTAGCAAGAGCACTAAACTCGTTCGCGTCCTGAACGACTTACCTCCTGTGACGTCAAATGTCATGCATTACATTTGCACTAACGGCCCGCCAGTTTCGGCCCGCCCTCGCCGACTAGCCCCGGACAAGTTTAAAGCTGCTAAGGCGGAATTCGAGCAAATGCTCGAACTGGGAATCATGCGCCCGTCCAGAAGTCCATGGGCATCACCATTACACATGGTGTCTAAGAAATCCGGTGACTGGCGCCCCTGTGGTGACTACAGGGCGCTTAACAAAGTTACCGTCCCGGATAAATACAATATTCCGCACATCCACTACTTAACCTCAGCTCTAGCTGGCAAGTCTATCTTCATCAAAGTCGACTTGGCTCGTGCCTACCACCAGATACCTGTCGCACCAGATGACATTGGTAAAACAGCAGTCTTCACGCCATTTGGTCTATTCGAGCACCACAGAATGCCTTTCGGCCTCAGCAACGCTGCCCAAACTTTTCAGCGTTTCATTCATGAGATAACGTGAGGACTCGAAGGTGTTTATCCTTATTTAGATGACATACTCATCGCCAGCTCTTCTTACGAGGAGCATGTTCGTCACCTCGACGCTCTCATCCAGCGCTTAACACAGCATGGGGTTACAGTCAACTCCGATAAATGCGAGCTTGGCCAAAGTTTCATCGACTTTATTGGCCACCGCATACCTGCTTCTGGTATCGAAGCTCTGCCAGCCAAAATCCAGGCACTGAAGGACCATCCTGCTCCCAGTTCCTTCAAGCAGTTACGCCGATTCCTTGGCCTTGTCAACTATTATCAACGTTTTATCCCTAACTGCGCGAGCATTGTCCAACCCATGACTGACTTGCTTCGCGGTAAACAACGGTCTTTTCACTTTGCAGACGACGCTAGACTGTCTTTCGAGAAGCTCAAAGACGCTACCTCCAACATAGCGCTTCTCGCCCATCTAGACACATCTGCACCACTCTCCCTGACAACTGACGTCTCTGACACCGCCGTCGGTGCAGTTCTTCAACAACTAATCGACCATCGATGTATACCTCTAGGTTTCTTCTCGAAACGCTTACAACCTGCCGAATCGCGTTACTGCACCTTCGGTAGAGAACTGTTAGCTATCTACCTAGGTATCCGACATTTTCGTCATTATCTCGAAGGCCGACCTTTTACAGTCTTCACCGACCACAAGCCATTGATCTACGCAATCAATGGCGCAACGGACAAGTACGCTCCGCGGGAAACTAGACACCTAGACTACGTTTCTCAGTTTACGACAGACGTACGACATGTCTCAGGTGCTCCCAATCCCTTCGCGGATGCGCTTTCACGCATTCAGCAGATCAGCTTATCGCCTGGCAACAACATTGATCTAGCCGCTATGGCTGCTGTCCAACAAGCTGATCCCGACATAGGCAAGCTACGACGCAGCACCACTGAGACGATCACCATTGATCGACTCAAGCCAGCATTCCTCGACAAGTCTGAATCTTCGATGTAACAAGCACCTTCACAGCCTGTGCCATCACAGCTCGCACTGCAACCTCAGATGAGTCAGTCCGCTCCAGCAGAACCGACAACCTCAACTGATAGCACTCCTACGCGCCCTACCATCAATCGACGCGGTGGGAAGCTCAAACCTCCAGTTCGTTTTTCGGACTTCGTTAGCACTCACTATTTTACCTAGAACGTGCCTTCGAAATTTTCTGCTCTTACCAAACGTTTTTGAAAATCCACAAAAAGAAGATCAAAACCTTTTGAAATTACCAATAAAGAGCAAAATCTTTTGAAAACCCAAAAACAGCTTTGCACGTTTTCGCTTTACACTCTTTTTTGTATGGCTATGCACTTACGCTGCTTTTTCATTTTAATTTCCATATACACCACCGGTTGCTTGCACCTCGGTTTCACTAGTCGCTGCATCCCCGCACGTCAACTGGAAGTGGAAACAACTTCCGGCTCAACCGCCTACGTGAACTTTACTAACTGTCCCCCCACAAACAGTTTTTTACCGTTTCGACACCGTAGGGAGGACACGGGTGGGAGCCCGCTAGGGTCCAATTGTATGGTTCTTCCCCAGCAGCTGAATCAACTTTTACAACCTGGTCTCGCAGAAGGCTGGCCCGCGACGGACAGTCCTCAAGTAGATCGAAGGACTGCTTACACAGTCCCTTCTGGGAGAGAGCTATGTGGCAGTCTGGAGATTCCCCGGTTTGCTTGTGTAAAATTCTAACCAAAATTCTATAATTGTACACCAAGGCAACCGGTGTGGTTTGTTGAACTGCTTGCAGAGTTCGAATGCTTTACTTGCTCATCGCTATTTTGCTTGGCGCTTGTTTCGGTTGCCACTCGCAGCTGCCCTGTGTGCTGTGTTTGCTCCATTACCCTAGCTAGAGCGTCCACGGTGTCGTTCTTTTACAGCTAGATAACACGGAATCTTTTACTGTACCAATAAAAGTTCCCCTACAACTCGATCCGTCTTCTGGAATCGCTCTCTGGGCTCCCGGTACAGGCTACCCTCTAAAAAACACTTCAATATACCGACAGACTGAAAAGAGGCTGTGTATGCAGCGCTACGGATAAAAGATCACCGAATTAGCAACCTGAATGTACCGGAACCGATCGCCGGACAAATGCGTCTAACGACGGCGACAATGAAAGCGATACGTATGGGTACTCAAGGAGGCGACCCCCAGAGATCGATTTCGATGGTCTTGTGCCCGTCGAACAATCCAAACTCAGACTGACGGTTAGAATCTCTGTCATTCACACTACATGGCACTTCGTGACGCACCGCTGTACTTTATAAACGCGTACCGACGTAGTCAACTAGGGTGGTGACGAAACGCTTGCAGCCAAACTGCCGAGCTCAGTGAACACAGACTACCTACGGCACAGTTTGATCTACCATCAATTGCTAGCCGAACAACCTCCTCTTGGTGCCAGCTGGGTGGTTCGGGTTTAACCCGTTCCAGTAAATAGTTCGGCGGCAGTGTTCCTGGACGTGGGGGGTATCGCCTGGCAAGCGTTCTCCCTATAAAAAGCCACAAATGTCTGTTTAACAACACTGCGACGCGGCGGATGTGACTTGCCACAAAATAAAGTCACTGGCCCGTGGATATTCGGAAAGTGCTATCCAACCCACAGACATCAATCGCTTATGCTCACATTCCTGAGGAGAACAAACAGTCAAATATGCTCCGGCATATTCAGACACAAGCTACATTCATACAAAATTACATACGTATATACACTCACACACTTACATACACTGTTATGTCAAACATGTACTTTTTGTACATTTTTGACCACACTATGTTAGCTAAGCATGATCATGCCTGTAAAGGTGTGCCTAGCTTTGTCGAGAATAAAAGTTTATTTATTTATTTATTATCGTGCCTGTTAATGTGTACCTCGCACTGTCGTGAATAAACGGTTATGTATTTTTTCTGTGGATTTACCGTAGTATGGAAATCCGTCTGTTGCGACATATGTCGCAATAATAATAATAATAATATAATAATAATAATATAATAATAATAATATTCCTTGGCTAGTCACATCCTTTGCTCAGTAACTTAGTTTAATGAAGTTTTGCCAAGCAATATTCCAGACGTTCCCGAACACTGCCGTCGAGCGTTTGAACAGCATTATGTAACTGCGTTCATATGCGTGCGGCATACCACCAAATCCAGGGTCATGTAGGTGCAATGACGTACAATAATTTGGTGAACGCTTAAACAAGCTTTGAATTTTGGCAAATAATGACAACTGATGGCAGAAAGGCAGCTTGTGTGGTGCAAAAAGGATGCGCTCATTTGGTTTCTTTGGACCATATGTTGCCAAATTAGGTGCTTTATTTCAATATACGGTTTGCAGCGGAATGGTAGAACGGCGACCAGGTGAACAGTGTGCTTGATGAATGTAAGTTTACTCAAAGCTTGGGATCGTCTGTGGCTGAAACAAGCTTCTGCAGGTTGCAGTCAGCGAGCATCAATTTCGGTTGTTGGTGTGAAGTAGTTGGTTGGATCTGGAGACAACGATCGGCAAGTGTCAAGTTGATGAACTCATGCGTAGATGTTTGACGTAATTAAGTGAGGTTTTTCGCAGCCATTTTCCAAATCATATAGTCGTCCACATGCCCGAAAAAGCATTAGACTGCAGTTTTTGCCTGTTGGGCATCGTTAGTAGTGCGCATCCATCGGATCCATCCGGATTCAAACCCATGACCACCAGTGGCTTGAACCGCCAGTCAGCAGCATATGCCACTGGGCCACGGGCGGCATGTGGACGACTAGCTGATTTGGAAAATGGCTGCGAAGAACCTCACTTGTCCAATTGTCCTACTCTGGACATGGAGGCAATTTATCTTGACCATATCTTGCCTGTGAAGAAACTCTATTTCCTTACTGCTGACACTCTGTACTCGGTTTACGGCCCAATTGCCCCCATACTTCCACCCATGATCTAAAAAGAGTTAATTTGTGCTTCCTGCCGATCATGCATTTGAATCAGAAGTCGCATTTTCAACATTGGTGGGCCTAAGGTAACCAAAAATATTAACTTCACTCACCAATTAAAACCCCTAGGCTGGATACCTAGACAAGAATTCGTCACGGCAGCACTAGTGTGCCACAAAGGAAAAGCCGCCCATTACTTCGAAACCTTTACTCGCCTGCAGGATCTTTCACCAATGTTCTGGAACTTTCAATTTTCGACCGCAGTAAAGGACCCATGGCCGACCTTGGCTAAGCAATTAGGTTAGCCAACGCAGACCTGCAGTTAATATGAATGCGAATAGCTGAGGGTACAATCGGTCTGCAAGTTATGTTGCTCGTTATCCCTTACCATTCAAACGGATCGACCGCAGTGCTCCGCAGCGTAGTGAGTGCCTCCTGACAAGCGTCCTCCCTATAAAAAGCCACAAATGCCCGTTTATTAACTGCGACCTAGTGAAAGTGAAGCACCACTGAATCAAGTTACCGCACACACAGTCACCCCAGAAAGTTAACCATAACCAGCCCTTTCACATCATTACAATATTCGTTGGGCACTACCCGTTTTCTACCTTCCGTCACCACACTAGTTATTACGCTTTTACTCATTCCTGAACCCAGAATTATGCCACAGCATTAAAGATTTCATTCCTGACTAGTGCATCCGATACCTTGGTTACTTCTAAAGGTTGTGCGAGCAGTGCATTTTACACAAAGCATCGTGATTGCTGCGAAGCCCTTGCTTGTATCGCCTTTATCATGCCAGGTTTCTTGCGCCTCAAAGTATGCGAGAAAAAATTAGTTATTTATTAATTCACGGGTTGCCGATTGGCACCGATGCCATCAGCGACTATTGCATCACGATTCACGCCTGGTGGCTGCCGCTTATCAATCCAACGCCCATTCCGGAGATGGATTCTAACTTTATGAGTGCCTTGTACAGGATAACACGCAAACATGCCGCCGCATTGTAGCGCCGGTGACTTCAATGTAAGCAACCTCGAATTCCATTATCTGCCACGGAACAGTTCAACGCGGAGTTGCATGAACTTATGGTTAATTATTCCTCGTACAATCATGTCACTTTGATCGCTAGATTCAGGACAACATGCACAACGTCTTTACCGGACCTTGTGCTCATGGATGAAGAGTGCTTGCAAAACAACTTATTGATGTAAGGTCCATTAGGTCTCAGCTGCCATGTCTTTTTAGCATTTGACTATAATTTTTATGCATAGTATCCGTCGTTACACTCGGGACTAAATCGTGCAATTACACGCTGCCGTACACTGAAATAATTCGTCAATACCTTTGCTTGAAACTTACAAACAAACGTCCCCTGTGTAACGGGACCGTTCGTTGGAAGGCTATGTAACCTAACTAACAGAACATGAAAGGCCAAGCCGTCTCGTTTCGCAAAAGTGCCAGCAAGCCTAAGAAGCGGATTAAAAATTCATTGCAAAGAATTGACGTACTATAGCGCACCTACCATAATAAGTCAGGCTCGGAGAATTTAGACAACTTTCTGACCCCTGACAACCAACGCGCCACACTAGTCCGTATGGATACAGCAACGTATCAACAGCGCCTAGCCAAACGTTTCTGGTAAATGACCACCAACTTTATAGACCTATCAGCAGTCTTCGTAATGTAAAGCACAACATCCATCCACGTTTCAAAACAGGCGGCGGTGCGCAAGCGACAACGAAGCAATCAGTGCCCTGCAAGTACAATATGCCCCAAGGTTCTAACACGCATTCTCCATCTGTCATCTACTATCAATCACCTTACCGACTCTAGGGCTTAAGCGAGTAAGGTTTAACCAAGCAGCCGTGCTAAGGAATTTGCTCTCCTTGCGCCATCATAGCTAGCTGAGAGCCGACGGGGCAGTAAAGCAACCTTCTCGTAATGCCAGCTGGATGGATTGGGTTAACCCATTACTGGGAATAGTTCGGTGACAGTGCTGCGGGACGCAGGGCAGTTTAGCGTATAGCGTTCTCCCTACAAAGAACCACAAATATCTGCTTGAAAACACTTGGATGTGGCGGCCTTGACTCGCCACCACCTAACGTCACTGCCCCGTGGGTTTCCGGACAATCCTTTTCAACCCAAATATCTTCTATTTGCACATGGTCGAGGATTTTAAGTGAGCAAGCGTGGTGCGACACATTTACAAGCATACGTTACACAGCTACATAAAAAGTACTTAAGTAAATACACTTTACATAATCATACCCTATTATGGCAAACTTCTTAAATTCACACCTGGCTAGACTTTCCGCAACTGAGACTCGTGTAGACGCACAGGTGTGCTGATACTCCGTGGAGTCCATTTCACAGCTGACCTTAGAAGAGCGTAACAGAAGCCATCGGTATTATACAGAGCAAATCTACACTTTTAATCCTACATTTATTTTCCTACGTGGGTGCTGATTATCAATATGGCTGGCTAGCCGAACAACCTCCTCGTGGTGCCAGCTGGGTAGTTCGGGTTTTACCCGTTCCAGCTAATAGTTCGGCGGCAGTGTTCCAGGACGTGGTGGGTTTTTGTCTGGCAGGCGCTCTCCCTATAAAAAGCTACAAGTGTCTGCTTAACAACACTGTGACGTGGCGGTCGTGGCTCGCCACAAAATAAAGTCACTGCCCCGTGGATATCTGGATAATCCTTTCCAACCCACGGACACAAATCTTCCAATCGCACCTTGCAGACGATAGCAAACATTCAAGAATGGAGCAGCACAGTTACAAGCGCAAATAACACAGCTACATAAACGCACACACAATTACGTACTTACATTCCCCCTACACAAACAAGCACTGTTATGGCAAACATATCGAATTTCTGCAACTTCTTGATCACGCATTGTTTTGTCAAAATGAGCAGGCCTGTAAAGGTGTGTCTCGCCTTGCCGAGAATAAACGCTTTATTTATTTATTTATTTATTTATTTCCCATTTCTTGCACTAGCCATCTACATATCCCTTAGTAATGCCCCATTCGTTCAAACATTGGCTCTACGAATATGGCTGCTACTAACAAAATTGCAGACTTGGATACTGGCTAAATAAACAATTAAATGGTAGACTTTTGGTAAAACGGCGCATACCTGTGAAGATGTGATCAAATATGCATGCAAGCATGGCTGCTTTGGAATGGTAAGACATTTCGTTTCATTGTAAGTTATAACCAAATTTCTCGTAGTTTATACGCGTGAGCGTTTCGTCAAGTAATAGTCAGACCAAGGAATATGATGGCACTGGGGAGCGTAAAAATCAGTCATAACTTTTGTGTCAATATAGAAACCCGGCGTGATTTCTCTCTGCAGTAATCTATGAGCACAGGAGCCAAATAAGTTATTGTTCAATGGCGATCCACTAAGTGCTTGGAATGTGCGGTGCTCCACCAAAGCTTTCTAGCTAGCAAAATCGGTTGCACCGGTTGTATGTAGAAAGCTGTTGACTGCGTCAGTGTAAAAGCTTCAGCTGTAAATTTGTTCAGTGTCGAGGCACATCAGCCTTGTTAAGCGGTTTTTGGTTGTTATATAGATAACTCTTGAAAGGCGGTAAGCCACTAGGTTATGGAATACTTCCATACGTTCTCTTGAGCAGTACTGTAAGCCGGCGATGCGCCTTACATATCGATTATAAGCACTATTATTCGCAGTCATTTAACAGCGAAATACCTTCGCTGGTTGACAGTTTGGCGGTGCCACGTAGTGGCAACCATAGAACTGCAAGAAATGTGGGCAATAAAAAAATAAGTTGCATCAATTTTACGGCATAAAATACGACTATGTCTGGTATTTTCCAAAAAACGGCTGATATCTCTGCACATGAGGTTAGTTGCTACTTTAAGTGAGGTCTAATGAAATAGGTCGTATTTGGCTGTTATTTCGAATTGCAACCATGGAGGCTGACTTCAGAAGCACCTTTGTTGGACATTCGTTTCATAGCTTTGATGAATTCTATTCCCTGTTTACCTCATTTATGCATCGGAACAACGTCAATTTTGTTTGCTGTAACAGCAAAAGAAGCAAGTATCATAGCGTGAGGTATGATCACATCGTTTATAAATGCGTGCGCTGTAAGCGCCGCAAAACAAGGAGCAAAGGAATACGGCGAGTCTAGTATGTGGTTTATAATGTTGTTAACCTTCCAATTTAGTTCTCGAGACACCGATTGCAGTGCCCGTGTCAATGTTGCTCGGGATGGACGTAAGCTAAAAGTGCTAACGTTCCAGCTCTCCCACAACCATCCATGCAACCGGTTTCTTTTCGAAAGGCACCCTATAAACCGGCGACTTACTGAGGAGGAGTGCAATCAAGCTGCTGATTTATTTCGATACAACACCCCTACGTCCGACATAAAGCAATACATCGAGAATGCATTCGGGAAACACGTCACAAGCGACGACGTCCGTAATGTACGCCGCAGGTTGCGTTCGCCCGTGTCATGTAGGCGAAATGTCATGTTATTATTGCTAGTCAATTTGCGGCAGGCCCTGCAGAGCATGGAACAGGATGGTTTCGTGGAAACCATTTCTGAAGATGGCTTACTTACGCATGTGTGCTTTGCTCGTAATCAGCAAGTGCAAATGTTTCGGCGATTTCCACACGTTGTGTGCGTGGACGCAACGCATGGTACAAACCGCCTTGGGTACGTATGACATTCGTCGTTAAATTTCGCTACAGTTTCAAGCTTTACCAGTTCTTGGTAACCGACGGCATGGGTTACGGACGACCAGTTTTTTATGGGTTTGTGCGTAAGGAAACGTTCACATCGCTCGTGAAATTATTTGGTTTATTCCGTGATGCAATGGGCCATGACTTCTCCGTACGAACTTTCGTTATGGATAAAATGGCTGCTTAAGTGCGCGCAGCACAAGCAGTATTCCAGTGTGACATTCTGCTGTGCTACTTTCATATCCGCGAGGCCGTTCAAAAACACGTGAGTTAGGCGAGTTGTTTCACTCCGATCTGTAGACTAATAGCTTTCGCTCACGTTATTTATTTCACCGGATAGCTACAATTGATACGGAGACCGAGTATGCTACTTTTCCAAAATTTACACTGCTCTAGGTTCCAGCAGGATCTTTGCCTACTTCAGAGGACGGATCCTCAGTTTGTACGGTATCTAACCTCTCATTGGATGTTCATCAAGCGGTCGTGGGCGACCTACGCTCAAGCAGGATTAGTGCACTTCGGGAACACCACGAACAACCGTGTCGAGAATGCCAATCTTAGATTAAAGAAAATAACCCATGCTTCCGACCGCCTTGCTGTGGCTGTGAGTAGTGTGGAAGCTGTCTGAGGTTCTACTGAAAGAATTTCAGATGCAGTGTACATACTTCTGTGACAGACACCAGGCGTTTGAAGATGAAGGTAACACCTACGTGCAGATGCTGACATGCCGTCTAACAACGTACGCTGGTACCCTGGTTATGCGTCATCTGGCAACACCGAAGCTAGGTGCGGTGTACTCAGACATTGGAGCGGGACTGGTATGCCCTCTTTTATGTTTCTACTTTTACAGTTTGTTGTTCAAGATCAACACCATCGATATGACATCGACTGCGCAAATGGCACATGTACTTGCGCATTTTACGGGCACATGTGGCTACCGTGCGTCCATTTACTGATGTTATATAAGAAGAATCAACATCCGGCGGGTAAAACAGCGATTATGTTTCATTCCCTTTTTAGAAAACATACCTATCCGTAGTCGGTGGTTAGCGAATTACAACATGCCAGAGGATTCCATGTTGCTTCGGACTCTGAAGGTAGCCACCTCAAGGCAGCCCAATTCCAACGTAGCGAAACTGCTTGCTCGGCTGAAGTGCCTGGAAGACGTGAACCCCAGTGCGATATCCGGGTTCATCGATAGCCTCATTCAACAAACTGATGAGCTTATAGACGTAGCACCAGGTGCGCCCGTCGTAAGTGATAAGCCACACTGCCAACCACCGCGTAAGCAACCGCGGTGGCACAAAGCCGGTACGTTGACTACATTTTGCTTCGCTTGCGGTGAACCGGTTGCAGGTACCGGCGTTCATTGCGTGCACAACCGGCTACTCTACCACCGTAAATGCTTGGTGGAGAACAAAACCGACGGTTGCAAAGTTTGCTCCAGTGACATAGCAGCAGTTACATTTCCCAAAAAGCCGTCACATAGCAGTAACATACGTGAGTTGGAATCAAGTAATTTAGTTTTAGCTTCGCGCCGTACACCATCTCCGAATATCTCGATATCATCTACCCCATCTACTTCCCCGGCTTACGAAGGCAAGCGCTTTTAAATAGCTTTTCACCTCCGCTCAGACACTTCGGATGGTTGTGACGCGGTACCCTGTTGCAGCTATGCAAATGTGTCACATAATACGTACAACGCACCCGCTATGCTTATGCGCTTACAAAATGCGACGAACACTTCGGCGGAGTTGCAGCCTATCTGCAAACCTGCGTTTGAGTATGTCATCATATATTGTTACCTGCATCCTCCTCAGTGTAGATCTGGATTCCACTGCAAATGAACCCTTTGCTGGAAAGACGACCGTTTTAAGAAGCACTTTCATGATCTGCTTGCCAGACAGTAAGTTCTGTACCATTGTTATTAGACCACTGCAGCTAATGATTAAGACTTTGCCTAACTGCTTAAAGGCCAGCCTGTGAGAACGCAACCTCGGCCCTTTTTAGGGCCACCTCCTGGTTCGTTACCGTGTGCTTCCCTCTTGCCAACCCGACTCAACTGCTCGGTTGACGGCATTGATTGGAACATTCGGTAAATGAATCGGACGGTGGCTCTGTAATCCTCGCAGGAATGGCCCAATTGCTGTTTCACTGGACCTACAAGCCCATGCATTCCTTGTTCACCATGCTTTCCTTTAGGTACATTACTTTTACCCCACTCCTTAGTGATCCGCTGTGTTGACGTGACGCATATGACGTGTCCGGCACATTTGCGTGAGCACTTTGAATGGGTCTGAACAACAACGTTCCCGGAAATGTTATCTGTGCCCATAGGTTTGTTGACAATTACGTTATCATTTGCATATAACCATATCCGCATCGTCCCAGTGCTGTTAAATAGCTACCTATTGATGCCTCATGGTGGGCATTTTCGGTGCTCTTGCTATGACCTTTTGGCCCCCTGTCTGGACGGGTAGACGAAGACATATGTAAGCTACTGTATCACCAGTGCAGCAGGTCTGTGCTGATATGTATTGAAGCTCCGAGACCTACGCCATTGCTGCTAGTGCTAAGAGACCTACGTAGGCTACTGTATCACCAGTGCAACTGGCCTGTGCTGATATGTATAGAGACTTCAAGACCTACGCCATTGCTGCTAGTGCTAAGTGAGCTATATAGGCTATTTTATCGCCAGCGCAACAGGCCTGTAATGATATGTATTGAGGCTCCGAGAATGACATTCTTGGTTATAGTGCTAAGAAACCTATGTACCTTGTGAAGCCCTACTGCTCTCAAGCTTCCGAATTTCCGTTTACATCCTGGCAACTGGCTCATCACCTCATCCCAAATGCCCTCCACTAGGCTTGTGATGCCCCGTGACCCATAAACATCTAACATGCCAACATGTTCATTCCTTCATCATATGCTTGAAGTGACTGTGGACATGCATTGTTATCATTACACTCAACATGTGGGCATGGGTCCTGTGGACTGCGGTGTGCACTTCCTCTACTCAGTTTAGTTGTTTTGGCATATTGAGTATATTCTTACTGAGGTTGGCAATAGGTGTCCATTTAATACCCGGTGACGTTACTCTATATGATGTCAGCTACGCTGGTCACATTAATATAGGGATTGTCTGTTCTACGCGCTCCTTCCTTGAAGCTGAACAAACCGTGGTCCGATTGGATTAGGACAGAAATCCGGCTGTCACGCCGAGTTTTCGAACGCTGGAACATGCTTCCGGAAAGTGTTATCAGAGAATCTACGGTTAAGGGGTTTGAGCGGCAACTTGACACTCTTGGGTGGCAACATGAAACCTTTCCATTTTCCTGACTAACTCACATATTCGTACTTCGCTTTTCTTTTCTCTACTTCTCTTCACGCACTGGTATTATTTTCTTATTTAGGTGCACTTCCTTATTCGTCTTATTGATTTATTAAATCTCAGGTTTTTTCTTGACGCTCTTATTACTTTCGTACTTCTCTTTCTTATTTCACATGACCGGTGCGGCGGGGACAGCCAGTGCAGGTCGCGTGGGTATTAATTGGTTGACCGTGATGTGATTCGCGCGCGCTGATCTGACTCTTCTGGATTCCAGTTATCGCGGACGAATAATACCCTGGATCAACGACGCGTCACGGAGGGAACATTCACGGGGATTTATCCTACTGTTCTGGTCTCACTTGAACTTGAACTTGAACTTATTCTGTATCTTCGATTTCTCTTCCCATTCTTTGCTTAATTCACGTGCCTGCCACAGCAAAGACTGCTAGGGCAGGAAACGTGGGCATTAATTGGTTGGCCAGGGTGCGAAACGGGTGTTCCGTTTTAGATCCATCTATAACTGAGCACTTCATCAACTCTTGGCTCAACAATTCACTCAAGCTGGAACACTCATGGGATTCTCCTATCGTTCTAGCCCCATCTGAACTGAACTGAGCACACGGGCGCATCCTCTTTGGATAGGTCGTACCGGTAAATACCTGCTCACGAAGCGCTCTAAGTGCTGCCGAATTTACCAGACGGCTTCATCAAACAAAACCTACGGAAGCTACCAAGCGGTTAGAAATACATGTAAGCTACATATCAGGACGGCTGGTCTTTAATTACGGTTGAAATCGTAGGGGATATCTGTATCCTAGCAATCCATTAGATGCCAGTGTTTAGTACTGTGGTACTGTGTCGCATCCATTTGCATCATTTAATGCAAGTTGTTTACCAACCCTACTTCTCCCACATTGTATATCTATTTCATTAGCAACCACCTCAAGTTCAGGTTCAAGTGGGATTGGAACGATAGGATGAATCCCGTAAGTGTTCCTTCTTGGGCGGGTCGTCGATCCATTTACTCACCTCCCGTACAGCATCAAATACATTTACATTTACGAATAGCACGATGTATTCCGATCACAGCGACAGTTAATTTTCTAACTGTTAATGCAATTAATCTTTGAGTTCACTGAGCAGTAGAGAGCAGAAGAGAAGCTCCGTGAAAGCTACTTCACTTCGTCGTGAACCGATATATCTCTCCGTGTCTAGACAGCTAGTGAATTACTTTCATTATTTAACATTTTACTGTAATCTGATAAACTCTATAACCCTTTTATGTATCATAACACGACCACAGAGCTTTCCAGAGTAGCGATCTGAACCTTCTCCATGCGAAATGGATCCCACTAGTGCAGCAATACGTTTGACTGTTAATAAGCTAATCACAGCTGCCAGAGATATACCAGCTTATTGCTTCCTTTTCTAAAGAAGGAACAATGATATTGTGCGATTTTCACCTACCAGATGATGATGCATCGTCCTACTAAATAAATAAATAAATACTTTATTCTCGACTACGCGAGGCACGCCCATGGAGGCATGATCACATTTGTACAACTGTACAAACATTTTATGGCAGCTGTGACAGTAACTAGAAAATTGGTCGTATGTCCACGATAATATAAATAAATAGATAGTTTATCCTCAGTTTCATAGAGACCCACCAACTTAGGCATGATCAAGGTTTAAAAACTGTTGTGTATCACGATGATACTCCGGGTTCAATCGTGTGTAGTTAAAACAGTGTCAAGAAGAGTTGATATGTGCATCTAGTCGACTGGCCAGTATGTAGTTGTGGGCTGTGACTTTATTCAGTGGCGAGTCACATCCGCCACGTCGCAGTGTTGTTAAACAGCCATTTGTGGCTTTTTATAGGGAGAACGCTTGCCAGGCGAAAACCCACCACGTCCTGCAACACTGCCGTAAAGCATTTTGAACATTAATGTTGAACTGGCAAAGCCGCTTGACGACTGGTTTCACCTTCGGTTTTTCGCGGGGTAATGGCTTCTAATTTCCTTTGTTAGGTGGACGGGTATTTTGATCTGGGTCGCCATGATTTTTGAGGTCGGTGGAGGAGAGGGACTTCGCGATTTTTCTTCTTGTTGTATGTCCAGGTGAGCAAAAGGTTCAATTTTTTCACTGTCCAGATTTTTCAGATGTATAATGTATGGGAGTATGAGGATATGTCTAGTTCTGCATACTGGACAAGGGTTATGGTGATTGTGGGTCGGTCCTTGTGGGGTTTTACCATCCTCCATGTCAGTCCTTGTGGGTTGTTTCGTCTTCTTGGGCCAAAACTGTTCCTCAGTCCAATCCCAGATCTCCAAGATGTCCCGGACCTCAGAGAACAGGAAAGTGTGGGACAACCGAGAGAAGACCGCAAGAACAGGCATGGAGCTGAACATTGTTAATGTCTTGTGTTATAACAGTTGGGCTTGAGTCAAAAGCATGTACATTGTGCAACAATAATTATGCTGAAAGTGTCTTTTGAGTATCCTATAGAATCATTAGCCGTATAGGTGGATTGCTATCGCCTGCGTAGAGACAAGAGCGTTGCACCAGTAAGTAAAGTACGAGTATCCGTTTGACATGAGTCGATAGTTTTCGGACCGGGATTCTAACCAAAGTGTTTTGCTGATAATTTGGTGAGGGCGGTTTGGTACGCCATGCTTCATGTGGACCATGTTGCTTATTGATGTTGTGTGGTGTATAATGAAGAGTTTTAGGAGCATTTATGGTACGTGGTAATATTAAAGTTTGTAGATTTTAACACTGTTGTTGTTCAAGTAGCTAACGAAGTGCAGTTATGAGCCGCGGCGCGTCGTTGGAAGCTGCCATCATGGTGGACGATCTCCCTTCGTTTAATCGTTTGGTAAAATTATATATTCGCGAACATTTGCGGACATGGAACAGGATGTGAAGAAATTTCAGCAGGCGACTGCGACGGCCTTTTATAAGCTGGCAGTAGTTACTCGAACTCCGTACAAAATTTACTTAACTTAACTTTACCTCCCTATAAATATACTAAGTGCATTCCATTTTAGTATTCAAAGCTTTTTGATTATTTCTTAACGCTCGTCATTGCCAAATTGACACGTGCTGTTCCGTTTAACCTCGGCCCGTAACCAAAATTCCGCCCTTGGTTAGAGCCCAGCTCCCGATAGTTTTATTGACATTGTTCATTTTTGTGCCAACGGTTACCAATAGTAATCGTCATACTGGCGCATTCAAACACACATTTTCAGGTTAAGCTGACTAGAAAATACACATCTCCACGCAATTCTAATCATTTCCATGCAGCCAATCGGATAGCTTCGCCATCTTGAATTCACACCGTTTGCCTTGCCAATAGTGGCCATCCCGTTTGGCTTCGTAAAAATCCGGCAGTGGTCGTTGCAATCGCTCAAAGATTCAAAAGGAGTCGTAGAGTTCAATGATGCGTGGCACAGGTGAGCAAAATTATGGTTAACAGAGTCTGGCTTCTTCTGTTATATGCTCGTCTGATTGCGCAAACCGTGTCCCGCTATGCACGCTGGATTTTTCATGAGGATATTAATTGCAGTTGCTTCTTGTAGCTAAATAACTCCAAGACAGGCGAAATGTCAGTCCATTTTCAAAAGCAGGATGGTTACGAAGTTCTTAGTCCGCAAAATAGGATTAGAGTTCTTTCAAAAATAAGTAACCCATGAGCCTAATTGTCTCCAAGGTCAAGTTCAAAGTCCAGAAAGGGCCATGGGATAGGCCGCAGATAACCGGAGATAAAAATGTTCTCGTTAAAATGAAAGAGGTCGAGCCAATTTGTTCGAGTGTTATTGCGGAGCAGCAAAGCTGTCCACGAAATGACATCGGAAAAGTCAGTTGAATGAAGAATCAGAATGTTCGTCCGTATATACAACGCACCGAAACCAAGTATTTGAACGCCAGTGAGAATCAGCGAAGATGTCCGTGACGGTGTAGTTAATTACGACAGAATACTTTGTGTTCTATTGGGGAACGTAGGAGCCAACTAAACCCTATCCCATGTGAGTAAATTCTGATACGGTGGGTAAGAGGCGACCTAACCACAGTTGTTTAGACGCCGTAACAATGGCGTTTCCAGAAGGGTGAAAAGCGGTCCATTTGGTACCATGAGTGGGTTCTTCATATCCCGGAACAATAATCAAGTGTTTAAGCTAGCCAGGTATTGAGAATGGGTCAGCCATTTCTAGGGGATAAATCTTCTTGCGTCGGCCGATGAAACGGTGGAAATCTCGGGCATAAACGAGCAGCGGACAAGGTATCCGCACAAACAGAAATCAACGAAACAAAAGCACTATCAAAAGACTGAGGGCATGCAACGGAAAGTATGATAGTCTAAAACCTATGTACTTTTACTTGGGATACATGACTTACAAGCGGGTTACTTACATCACGTCACTGTTGTGTCTCAGACTGCACCCACTACATAGAAAGAAGGTTCTGTACGCGCAGTGTCATAAGACCGACATAAAAATCGGGTTTACAAAATTGAGCAACTAACACGATTGTTGGAGCGAAACAAAGATCAACCGTTAACGATGACAGCAGTCCTAAAAGGAGAGGCAGCATAGGTAAAACTAAGGCCAACAATATGGAGATCGAAAGCGGGAGCAAGCAGTACGTAAAGCAACGTTCTACGAGAAGAAGATAATGCAGGGAATCGGCAAGGAACGGATGCATGCGGTCGGCAGTTCGAAGACCAGATTGTGGGATTAATTACGCTACTCCTAATTCCGTAGTCTGAAATCCTGCAGAATCTAAAGCAAAGGGTCACGAGGATCAACACTGCCGTGCGTTTAGAGTCGGTAGCCAGCGTACGGTCAGACTAATAATCAAATGTGAACGTGAGGCAAAGAGTAAGTTAGCATTGCAAGGCCGCCGTTGCTAGAAGCATACATTATACTAACCTGGGTCCCTGCGGAAAGTTAGCAAAATGAAGTAGCCCCAAAATTTCTGAGCCGAACCTACTATATAAATAACTAAATATTTCATTCTCGACAAAGTGAGGCACACCTTTTAGACATGAGCAGTATAGTGCAATATTGTACACGATATCAGGATCAACAGGACCATGGGCGGGGGTTGCACAGATGTGGTCAGCAGTGTAGGCCCACATGGTCCAAATTTGGAAGGAATCCTATCCTCATTGAATGCGAGATATAGAGCAGGAATGAGATCCTTTAACTGGAGTATGCTGGTGAGGAACTATTCCTTTTCTAGTGCCACTATCTCTGCTTAGCAGCAGCTAGTCGCCATAGCCTCAATCCAACTTTGCGGATACCCGGAGCTCTCTAGGAGCTGCTCATTTCTTATAATGTTCATTCTCTTGATTGCTTGCGTCACAGCTCAGCTGTTTGTTGACATTTTCTATGCCGCCGTAGGATCCACTAGTACTTGAAGCCTCAATCGGAATTCTATGGCTAGCCACTTATCTCAATCCTAGCGCGCCGTTCTTCTTAGTAGAGTCAATTTTCTTGGCAGTAGCTAGCCATTATTGGCCCCATGTAACCTGCAAAGAGTCACTTCTTGACTCTCCAGCTTTCATTTTCCTCTGACGTTTGTTTCCTTATTCGGCGCTCATCTGTTGACCTATTCATTGAAACTGTAGGTATCCAGTAGTTGTCAAACTTCCTAATCATATGGCTTCACCAGCCACTGTTACATCCTTTTCTAGTGCCACTATCTCTGCTTAGCAGCAGCTAGTCGCCATAGGTTCCATTTAACTTTGCGGATACCCTGAGCTCCCTAGGAGCTGCTCATTTCTTATAATGTTCATTCTCTTGGATTGTTTGCGCCACAGCTCAACTGTTTGTTGACCTATTCTGTGCCACCGTAGGATACACTAGTACCTGAGGCCTTAATCCGAATTCTATGGCTGGCCACTTATCTCACTGCTAGCGCGCCGTTCTTCTTAGTCGCGTCATTCTTCTTGGCAGTAGGTAGACATTGTTGGCCCCATGAAACCTACAAAGAGCAACTACCTGACGCTCCAGCTTTCATTTTCCTCCGACGTCTGTCTCTTTATTCAGCGCTCGTCTGTTGACCTATTCATTAAAACTATAACTATCATATGGCTTCACCAGCCACTAATACTTCCTTTTCTAGAGCCACTATCTCTGCTTAGCAGCAGCTAGTCGCCATAGCTTCAATTCAACTTTGCTGACACCCGGTGCTCTCTAGGAGCTGCTCATTTCTTACAATGTTCATTCCCTTTGATTGTTTGCGTCACAGCTCAGCTGTTTGTTGACCTATTCTGTGCCACCGTAGGATCCACTAGTAACTGATACCTTAATCCGAATTCTGTGGCTGGCCATTCATCTCTCTCCTAGCGCGCAGTTATCCGTTTTTCGTCTTACTCTCGTGCAATTTTCTTTGGCAGTAGCTAGTCGTTGTTGGCCTCATGTAGCCTGGAAGGAGCAACTTCTTGACACTCCAGCGTTCATTTTCTTTTGAAGTCTTTCTCCTTATTCAGCGCTCGTCTGTTGCTTTATTCACTGAAACTGTAGTCATCCAGTACTGGTCAAACTTCCTAATCATATGGCTACACCAGCCTCTGATACATACTTTTCTTGAGCCACTATCTCTGCTTAGCAGCAGCTAGTCGCCATAGGTTCCATTTAACTTTGCGGATACCCGGAGCTTGCTCCGTTCTTACCATGTTCATCTATTTGATTGTTTGCGTCACAGCTCAGCTGTTTGTTGACCTATTCTGTGCCACCGTAGGACCCGCAGGTAGCTGAAGCCTTATTTCGAACTTTATTGCTGGCCATTCATCTCTCCTAGCGCGCCGTTATCCGTCGTCTGTCTTACTCGCGTTTACTTGACATGTGGTCTAAAGTCTTAATGATATGGTTGAATCAGCCACTGATACCTCCATTCCTTTAGCCACTATCTCTGCTCTGCGGCAGCTGTTTGCTGTATGCTCTATGCAACTTTGGGAATACTCCTTAGCTTGCTAGGCGTCAGTCCTTCTGTAGATTGTTTATTCTCCTGGTATAGTTTTTTCACAGCTCAGCTGGTTTGCTGTCCGATCCTTTGACACGGTTGTTATTCATTGGCACCTCGAATGATTAACCCAACAGGCACCCTTGTCCACTGATACCCGGTCCAGTATCGATACCTTCTAATCGTCTTACCTTCAACACTTAGTCTTCCTTTGATATCCATTTAATCTTAGCCAGCTTCTAATATGCTCAGCTTCCTATATTCATATACCTATGTACATTGTAGTTATGGTGTCTTAGGTAATCCTTATCCCGTGAGCATATATAAATACGGCCACATCGTCACTGTCCTTGGGCTTCCGATAACAACCAATCGTGACTACACACCCACTTTCTAGTCTCAGGTAGAATTCGAACATTGTCAGCTTACACCTCATGAATATCTTACCGGAATCCTGCTCTTCATCCCTATGCACATGAAAGTATTCTACCCATCAGGCCATGCCTTCCGCATAAGTAAAAACATCTTTAGCGTAATATCTGTTACACCTTGTACACCAGTTGTCTCAAATAAATGTCTTAATGTAGGATTTTGATCAAACGCTAGGTACATCGACTGTTCCTTTTCGGTCTTCTCTCGGCTTGTTCCTCTCTCCCTTTTCTCTGAGGTCGTGAACATCGGAGAGCTTCGGCATTGAACTGAGGAACTGCCTCCGTCTGGGATGGGACGAAATAACCAACAAGTACTTACCGGACCATGGCCTCACTTCCACTCTAACTATTTGCACCCAACCACCGATGTCCAGTGAGGGTAGCTGGACACGAATTCTTCGCTCCCCGGCAAATATACATAATCAGAGATGACTTCATGTGGTTCTGCGAAGGATCAACACATTATATTTAATAAGAACGTTTAGTACCCGACCTACCAACGGACAGGACCCAGGAACGCAATAGGCAACCAGTTATTGCATCAACCAGCGGAAAAAATGGGACGCAACCTGACTGCGAATAACCGCGCAAGCAGGCTTTTAACAAGAAACATAGCCAGTTACAATTTGCCATTCAATGGATTGATGGCAGTGTTCCAGGACGTGGTGGGTTTTCGCCTGGCAAGCGTTCTCCCTACAAAAAGCCACAAATGTCCGTTTAACAACACTGCAACGTGGCGTATGTGACTCGCCACCGAATAAAGTCACAGCCCATAACTTTACACTGGCAGGTCAACTAGCGTCACAATTCTACACAGGATCGTTACACTGGGACTTCTACATCTGTATATACTTTTGTCGTTTTACATCCTACCATACGTTGCCCTTTTCCTTCCTTGTGTGCGGGCTCTTCCATTACCTTTCAGTGGATCATTCAGGTTTCTCAATCTCTTATTAGCTGAGGTCCCGTATCTCATGACAGTTAACATATTGTTTCGCATTTTCAACATTGTACAGTTCCAATCATGGATATATGAACACTTTTCTGCGTTACTGTTACAATTGCATTATAATGTTTGTACCGTTGTACATATCTGATCATGCCTCCATGAGCGTGCCTCGCATAGTCGAGAATAAAATATTTATTTATTTATTTATTTATTTATTTATAAGCTAGGATATATAGTGTGGGTCAGGCGAGTGAAGTAAGCGTAAAACCTGCAAAGGTATTTTAAGGATATTGGCACCTCACTGATCAAATATCTAGGAGTAGTTTTATGAGAGCATATGTGTGCACAGACTTTGTAAAATATGGTATTGAGCAAACTACCAATACGTGGTTGGGGCAGTAATATTTTAAGTGGCTAGTCACATACGCCAAATCACAGTGTTGTTAAACAGACAAGCGTAGCTTTTGTAGGATAAGTCGTTGCCCGACCAAACTAACGACGTCTTAGAACTCCGTTGGAAAAGTCCGTTGAGTGACGGCCTCCTACGCCAGACATTTTGCTCTCCAATTTAGATTCTCCAGGGCCCATATCTCAGCTTTTATCTGAGTTAAACTTTCGCTAATCACTGGTGGGAGCACTGGCAGACTAGCGTCATGATGAACCAGCTCCATTTCGCTCACCATTCATGCCAACCTAACCTTTAATATTTCCAAATTTTTGACTCTTGCACGAAAGTTCGCAATGTGCCAAAAACCCCTGTCACGCCGGTTAGCTGCAAATGCAGCCATTTTTGTACTACTTAGCTTATCTTGGTCATCTGTTCAAAATTTATCTTTTACCTGTCCCCATCGTCTACCCAGCGTCATGCGTAGTGGTAGGTAGACAAACAGCTCCTATTTTCTGCTTACTTTGCTGTTTCTGACCGTTACTAATATTCCTTTATTTTGCCTGGTGAAATAGGATAGCTCCTACAAGGAAGTACACCGACGTGATGGCTTGCCGGACAGGAAACCCTTACTTTACATCGACGTTACCCATACTGGACTTCCAAAATTAGCAAGCTAGCTCATAAAGTCCAAAGCGTTAAGCAGTAGACCGTCGCAACACGACTGGAAAACCCTTACCCTTGAAACCAAAGCGTTTGCGGCCCCAGCAATGCTGGCTCCAGCAAAATGAAGCTTAGGCGCATTTTGCTAATTTTATACTCATGTATATATTCATGATGACGGACGTAAGTAGCTTTATGAAAGTAGAGGCCCGTTTGCAGGGACGAAAAAACGAGTTTAAATTGATAAATCCTGCGAAATTTCTCCAGCAAATTGATCGCGTTCACAGGCTCATTTAAATTAAAAGGATACTAAGCCGCTCAAACGTATCCATTTAGATCAGGCACACGTATCTTGGGAGGACATTCACAACCTTTTAAAGTCAAATACCTTCAGCGCGTTTGTTTATATAGTGGTTTCTTCTACCAACTTGGCTATGAAAACGACATACTGAGGTCATTTACCATAAGCTAATTACAATAGGTCACGCAATTTCGTGCAAGCCAGATGTTCTATAGTGGCTTTCGAGCGCTCTGCCGTATAATTTTCTCATATTCGTCCATGTTTTATTACGTACGCTTGAAAAGTGCGTTTAGCGGACACAGCATCGTACATCGTAACTACTGCTACCTCGGTGCAGTATTCTACACTTCCAGATACGCGACCCCAGTAAAATTCTATAGCACTGAGCCACCTTCTACCATTGCTTCTAATTTGCTCCGCAGTTGTTTGCAATGAATTACTGCCTTTTTAGGCAGGTTATTGGCCACGGTTTTAACAGTTGCTCCAGCACTCGTGAAATACTTCACGTATTGCGGACTTTTGCCCGGATCGTGTGCAGTGAGTAAACGATATCCTGACTAGCCCAGCTTTATTTACTTTTGTTGACACGTCCGATTCAAAGTGGGTTTTTACCTTGGGCTCTGCTTAAAGCCAGCTGAGTTTGGAGCCCGAGGTCATGCATTAAGCAGATGTATTTGTTTTATATAACGCTTATGGTTTCCAGCTAACCAAGTCAATTTGCCTTCCACATTTAGGTATTTATTTCAAAGTATTTTAGCCTATCTTCACTGCAAAGCATTATAATTCTCCCTCTTTGGACATATCTGGTGCCCTCGCACTTCGCGCTTTCTATGAGGCCGGCAATATTTGGGACAGGTAATCTATCAACAATGGCTAAGATAGCTGGAATGAATATGATTTAAAAACCGTGCACACAGCGTTGGCGCATGGTGCTTATAAGATGCACAAGCAGGCGCTTGTGCAGTGGAACGCAGCCGATTATATTGTGAAGCATGAGGATTGTCTGGGATATCCATCTACTATAGCACGGCACGCATTGTTGCCCGTTTGTTTTTTGCAGGTGGCAAAGGCAATCGCCTGTTGATTAATCAAGTCTTACACAGCCACTTCCGTTGGCATGATAAAGTACTCGTGATCAAGAAATAGATACAGTTAGCTCCATTATTACTCATGCAACAGCGTGGACTACAGCACATATTTACCTGACACCTTGTGGGCGCAGCTTCCACCTGTCTGGAAATATTTCTGTTCATTTAAATAGATATTTGTATTGGATTTATGCCCATATTTGATGACTTCTTTTTTAGGTTAACATGGTCGTTCCAGTTAAGTCGTACCCCTCAGGGTTGCTAATAAAGCTTTACCATTTTTGTAGATTCGTTGCCGTTAGACACAAGCATACGGCCAACACAGATCCAGGAAAGCGGTAGCCCGGTGTTTCTTCCTATTGGTTCTCGTCAGTAGTGCGCAACCGCATATTCCTGCCGGGTCCGCACCCACGACTTTACTATTGCGAGTCAACGACTTATACCACTAAGCCATGACGACGACCGCGGACGGCCACGGCCGCTATTCAACTGCGATATAGCGCGGCTCATCCTGCAATGTCTCGCTTAATATTAATGTGCAGAGGGAAAGGCTGGCCACAGAACAACGACTTCCTTTGCAAGAGGCCACCAACGGAGATGAAAAGTATGTTGCTAAGGCGACTACTGATTATTTGCCCTGGAGGCCATCCCTCTCATCGACACATTCATAACATGCAAAACAGTGGAGGATGAGTCGTGCTGTATCGCACGTAAATCGAAGTCACGGCGCTCCGTTGTCGCCGCAATGGCTCAGTGACATATGTTGCTGACGCGCAAGTTTAAGTCGTGGGTCCGAATCCGGCGGAATTCTGCGCGAGCGCGCTATAAATGAGTCCCAATAGAACAAAATGGCCGTCTAGCGTCTTCCTGCACGTGTGGGGGTTGTGTATCCGTGTATAACTGCGACGAAGCTACAAAAATTACTATTAACGCTCACCACTACTTATCTACCTATCTATCCGAAAGCATTAAAGGCTGCGGCTAATAAGCTAGCCGTGCTACTGTTACTGTTCTTGCAAAGTTGCGTTGATGAACGGTGAGTCCCCACTGCGTAAAAGCATGGCATTATGGCTCCAAACTCAAGGTTTAACCTTTCAAACCCTGCAAACCATCACTAATTCACTCTCATCGTTGTGCCCAAGAAGGCTATGGAAGCAATCGTCCTTGTAGCTCTAAGTAACTACCTGTCGGTCGGTGGCCGAGTGGTTTGCACGTTTGCTTTGCAACCATAAGTTCACTGGTTCGAATCAGCGTAGGGGTGGGGTCCTCGCGGTATACTCAGTCCGCGCGCGACTGGTGGTGGTCGCGCGGCAGCGAAGCGCCGTTACGGCGTACAGCTGACTCCTTATTTTTATTTATTATTAAGTAACTACCTAAAAATGCAGTCTTGTCACCGCAGCAGCATGGCTTTTGTCAACACCGGTCATGCACCACCGAACTGCTGCTGGCGCAATGTAGTCGGACGGAAGTGGCTCATAAGGTGGTAGGAGTCGCCGGCATCCATCTAGACTATCCCAAAGCTTTCGAGCTATTGGATATCTGCTTCATACCACACAGGGTACAAAGTTATGTAAGCTTTGGTAACTTTACACGCCAACGGTTACTTCAAAAGTGTGTTATCAGATCACGCTGTAACCCGATTTACGTGCAGTTTGGTGTTCCACAAGGCTCGATACTGGGACCGTGTTTCATCCTAATCTTTATCAAAACCGGCAGACGACGTCAACATTTGGCAACCAATTAATAGCGAATGCTATCACTGTCTACTCCAACATGATAGGTTGAATTTTTGATTGGTCAACCAGGAACTACTCAAGTTAAACACAGCCTGTGTGCCTTGCGTGATTGAGAATAACCTTTTTATCTGTTTACAATAGTTTAAAGTGATACCCTTGCCTCCTCAGCCGGTAAGTTTGTACAAGCTTGAGGATCACACCTTGCGGACTACTCCCTTTAGGAGCGGTACTTGGGAGTACTGGTACAGGACAATCTCAGATGCTCAAAGCAAGCAGAAAAGGTGTCAAAACCGACCGTAAGCTCGTTGGTTAACTTCGACGAGCCTAGGGTTGGTTTAACCCAGCAATCTTCCCACAATTGCTTGGTGACCACCTGCAACTGCACGTGGTATACGCCACTCGGAGGCGGAAGCCTTGGTAAGACCAAGGCTCGTTGCGCTCGAGAGTCTTTACAGAGAGCAACTAGGAAAGTTAGGGCCACTTCCGTCTGCCTTATTAGCCTTTTTGCAGTCTGCAGGAATATACTATAGGCTAATACAGGATATACGGGTGAACTAGGTTCTGAAGTAACTAAGCCAATGAAGTTATTAATTTATAGTTTATCATGCGAACATCTCAGCTCCTAAACACATGCTTAGGCTGAGTCCACCCAACCGCTTTTCCTTTTGTCCTGAAAATATAGTTCTGCCATGGTTTCCGTTCCACAGGACTTTTAAGCATCGCTATTTTAGTCAAAATATACCATTTCTCCAGTGTTCTATTTCGATACAAGCGCAAGCCATTTAGGATGCATCCTTGAGGACGAGCAATGGGAGAACGGCCCTGATCACATATAGAATTCCGTACAAAGCGCTAACTGTGTGGAATAATCTCAACGCGCCAAGAGCTTGCTGCTCTGCACACGCAGCACCAGTAAGGTTCCTTACAAAATGACCCTGTCCTCTCCTTATTATGCACTTCGCTCTTAATTCTTCTATCGGACGGTCACTTGTCCGTGCCCTGCTCTGTCCTAGTCTCATTTGACTGGCCTGCCTCTCTTTGACTTACTCCAGACTACGATTACGAATTTGTAGACATCTGGCTATGCCCCCACTTCACGAGAGCCTGCTGGCCCTGCTCATTCCTTTCTAACACAGCCACCTCTATCTCTAATCTGTTCAGTTCTGCTGACCCTCTCGTAATATTGTGACGGTACCGGTCATTGATCTGAAGACTGAGCACTGTTCCCCTCCCTAGTTACTCCCCTCACTCTATCAGGAACCCAGATCTGTGTGCTAACCTAGTTTCCTCTGTCCAGTCTCCTACTTTCTGACTACCTACAGAGTACTGAGCCGTCAACGGTATAAGCTCCGCACAATCAAACCATATTTCTCCCACTCCTAGTGCTTATATCTAACTAACCAATTCAAACTATTCTACATCTAACATGTCCATTTCTGCTGACGCTCTCTGTTTTTCTTCCCAACTTAACTTCACTATTAAATCGCAATACTCCGACTAATACAGCCTCGTGTATTTCAGCTCATGTTTTCTGACCTCTGACTATTGTGCCCTTACCGGCCAATATTAAGATGATTAAACACACTGACCACATTACCTTACTTTACCTTACATCCATTGCTGTCCGCTGACTTATTCTGGGACACTTAAGGTATCCACTAGCCACTAGAAGGATTCACCCCAATGCCATTGCTAGTTGCGGATACTCTCTATCACACCTTGTATCATTATCAGTTCTTCGCATTACGTACGTCACCACTTTCCAGCTGCAGCTAGTCATTGCAGGTAGCATACATATCTACGCTAGGAGCCACTCTGCATCTCTCCAACTTACTCTCTTGAATTGTTAGCATAAGATACCTTCACTGGTTTGCTGACTTCTTCTGTCACTGTAAGTATCTAATAAAAAACTAAAAGGCTCAGTGGCATTCCGTTGCTGCCCACTGGTTCTCTCACTTAGCACAATTATCCTTCGTTCTTCTTATCTTCATTACGTTTACTGCAGAGACTCATTGTCAACTCCACACATCTTTGCGCCTATCCGGAGCTACTAGGAGACATTCCTTGTTTCTACCTCCTGTAATCTCCCAGATTGTCTGTATCACTTACCTTCGCTGGCTTGTTGATGTGTTCTGTGACACTGTAGCAATCCACTTGTATCCAAATAGCCTAATGGACTGGCTACATCAGGCCACCGAAATTTTCTCGCAGCGCCATTTTCTGTCGATCCTCTTAAACCTCAGCACTTCTACTTAGTAGCAACTAGCGGTCCTGGGCTCCACGCATTTCTAATGCTTGGTAAGAGCCGCTCTATTCTATCTCCAACATTCTTTGTGACGGTCTGCTTCACATACATCCGCTTTTTGCTGTTTTATTATGGGTAATTGTGGGCATACACTAGCAACTAAAAGGCTTCATGCAAATTCCATTGCTGATCACTGATACTCACACTTACAGCGACCCTAACTGTTCCTCGTCTTACCTCTGGCTCCCGTGTTTAGCAGCAGTCCTTCTTCTTAAGCTACTATCATCTTTGCGCATATACTGAGCTGCTAAGGTACACGCTTTTATCCCTTCAAGCTTTAATCCCTGGGACTGCGTGCGTCACATACACTTGGTGTCTGTTGACCTAATCAGGTGTCCACTAGCAAGTATAAGGCTGCACCTAAATGCCATTGCTCATCCGCGACACTTAAATGACTGTAGTACAGTTCTCTCACTGGCTTCTCCTGGCTCACGCCTCTTTAATTATACTCTATTAGCACCACCGCATGATTTGATTAGCTGCGCGTCGATGCGTCGTAATCTATTATGCTCTAACTATCTAAAAACCTCTTTGTATGCTTGCGTTTTACTTGTCCGCTGTCAATCTATCACGAAACCTCGCATAGCATTCTTCTGTCGTGCAAGCATATCCAGGTATTCATCGTAAGCCGCTCTTCTGCCTCACATTTCTTAACCTTTATCTACCCATTACTTGCTGTATTGTCTTAGGCGTTTTTTACCTGCCATACTCCAAGTCTCGGGCTAGCAGTCCATGGCTTTATCCAGCTTGGCACTATTACCCTAGCACTCTGGCTGCTGCAGTTACGCCTCGGGTTCTGATATCTCAGCAACCTTAATGTACGCATGTATTCTGGCTATTCGATGTCCTTCGATCAATTAGCCCTTCTTAGATTCCTAATTTGGCACTCTCTCTCACCTGGTCAGTACAGAGACGTCCCTTAGCTTCTCATTTACAGGTGTTCTTTCTTCAATTATTCGCTGCTATTTTTGCAAAACTTACCCATGTATGAGTCCAACAGACTCACTGGCTTTCCCTGAATCAGCATATTCTACGCTCCCCATCGAATCTTCCCACGCAACAGTTGCATCATAGCAAACCGATCCTGTGTTTTCTCTGCTCAACGGCGCGACGCTCTGTATCCAAGGTATAAGGTAGCAACCAACCTATAGGGCACTGCTTCCGACGAATATTCAAAAGACACTTTTAGCATAATCATTGTTACACATTGTACATCATATGTTTCAAATAAATGTTAGACCATAGGACGTAAACAATGCTTGTTCCCACGTCTGTTCTTTGCGGCCCTGTTTGTCTCTCACCTTCCCTTTCTCCGAGGTCTGGAACTTCTTGGGGATCTGGGATCGGATCGTGAAAGAGCTTGTGCCTGGGACAGGACGTAGAAACCCCCAAGGACCTACATAGAACACGGCTGTACAACGAGTGGATAAAAATGCACTCACTACCATGACCGTCGTCCAGTAATGGTAGCTGGACATAACGCCTTCATACTCCTGCGAAGGATACATAATCCTGAGAAATCTAGACGCAAGAATCGGAAGTTTTGCTCACCTGGACACGAAGATGACAAAGGTCTAACCCACCATAGGCCTCAGCCATTATGGCCGCCCCGAGCAAAAATAACCCTTTCAGCTAACAGAGGAAATTAGAAGGCAATTGACGGCGGTTAACCGAGGGTTTCAGATTCAGTCGACGAGCTGCTCTGCCAGTTTTACATTAGTGTACAAACGGATTTCCGACAGTGTTTCAGGACGTGGTGGGTTTACGCCTGGCAAGCGTTCTCCCTATAAAAAGCCACAAATGTCCGCTTAACAACACTGCGACGTGGCGGATGTGACTTGCCACGGAATAAAGTCACTGCCCACAACTACATACCGGCAAGCTGACCAGAATCCTAATGTAATATTTTCCTGACAAGTTTTCTCTACAAACGGAATGCCCATCCTGTTTACACTACGCACACTAAAACCCAACTTGTCGTCATGTTGTGACGAATTTATACCTCAAGATTAATTTTACAATTTCCAAAGACTGCACAACTTTCGGCTTACTGCCGATTACATACATAGCAACGTGTTTGTTGCGAAACATAATTGCTTGTAAACGTTGATCATGCTTGGTCTGGTGTGCCTCGGAAATTCGAGAATATACTATTTATTTATTTATTTATTCATTGGCTACTTCGCAGCCCGTTATTGAGACACCGATGAAAGATGTACCAAACACAAGTGCATACTTGGACTAAGGTCTGGTTCTGTGGCGCCATAAAAGATAACTGCTCTTTCCTGTACAATTTAATTGTTGACCGATTGTACATTACTCCTTCTTGTTTTAATCTTACAACCGGCTCGACACACAACTGCCTTGTAAGTTCCCACGCTCACGTGTACGCTCTCGCTTCGCTTCATCCGTCCGCTTCTTATTGTAGCCCATCGAATACAATCCGCTGTGTACGACTCCGATTGCCTGCTGATATCCGCGCTTACTTTCGCGCACCGTCTTGGACTAGTGTTAACTAGTCCTATAAATTGGTGACCCCGATTCGAACGCGCGAATTCCACGTTGTTCCTCATTTGTATTTTTTGGTGAGTTGGTTCTTTTTCTTGATTATATACCTATATTCATTTGTTTCTTGTGTAATTATAGTACTTTTATCGTATTTTGTTCATTATTTATCTTTTGACTCAAATTTCGAGAGAGGCATCAGAGTCATTTCACAGAGTAAACATGCTTACTTTGGCTGTTCCAAGTTTCGTGGAACACAACACAGAGGTTGGGTTTACGATATTCCAGATCAAACTGGAAAATAATGGCATTACGGCGGACCGCCCGAGGTACAATCAGCTCGTCCCATGCATTTCTCCGTCGGTTGTGACGCTGATTGAGGGCACTCTACTCTGCCCATCGAATGAGGCAAAGTATGAAGCAATGAAGCAAGCGATTTTAAAAGAGTTACGGCCCAGCGCCCGAACTCGATTTGAGCAGCTCAATGGTCTCAAGCTCGGAGAGCACAAGCCGTCGGCGTTGCTCTGCGAACTTCAGAGCATCGCTGGTCCCTTATTCTTGAGCGCAGATGGGATAAAGGGCTGTGGTTTGCACGTCTCCCAGAGCCATTGCCGGTAATGCTGTCCATGTTTATAGCTACACCCCGGAAAGAATTGGCCACTAACGCAGACGCTGCGTTCGAACGTCTTCCGCGGCAGACGACCAGTAGCTCCGGGAACGTATTCTCACTGAGGAAAACCGAATCTCGTGGTTGCTCCCAGTCTTTAGGCCGATCTGACGCTAAAGACGAAGAAATTGCACTACTTCGCAGCAACATAGCAGCAATGAAGGCTTCGAAGCAGCGTGTGCCACGGTCAAATGCTGACCATGTTTTGGCTACCGTTTATTAAAGCTCGTCTGTGCCTGCAACGAGTACGTCACGTTCGGCACGAAAGCGCAACATTATCCTTGAAAGTACTCGGTCAGATAACGTCAAACCTGTCGAAGAAGTATGTTGGTATCACCGCCAATGCAGTGGAACAGCTAGACGTTGTCAGTCTCCCTGCATTCGTCACGACCCAGCTGTTTCAGGGAAAACGAATAGCCGCATAATAGCACTACAAATGTATCATTCAATAACCAAGAGCATCGACTGTTTTACGTCAAGGATCGACGTTCTTCCATCGACACGGGAGAGGAAGTCAGCGTCATCCCAGCGACCGCTAACGACAAGCACTCAGAGCCTACGTACAATTTGCCTGCGGCTAACGGTTCTCTGATAGCTTCATTTGGTCAGCGCATGATGAACCTAGACCTCATTCTTCGCCGAGATTTTTTGTGGGCCTTCATGGTTGCGTCTGTACCCTTTGCAATTATAAATAAATAAATAAATAGTTTATTCTCGGATTTGTCGAGACACACCAAGCAAGCCGTGAGCAATATTTACATGCAATATTGCTTCGCAACAAACACGTTGCTATGAGTGTAGTCGGCAGTAAGCCGAAGGTTGTACAGTCTGCGGAAATTGTGTAAGTAGTCAAGGGATAGAGTCCTCAATGAATGACAAAACGTTGAATTCTAGCTTGCGTAGTGGAAACAGTCAGGGCACTACATGTGTAATGAAGACGATACATATACGCATGGTGTAACTTATTATTGAACGTGTCAGGGCAATATTGAATAATGATTCTGGTCGACTTGCCAGTATGTAGTTCTTGGCAGTGACTTTATTCGATGGCGAGTCACATCCGCCACGTCGCAGTGTTGTTACACAGACATTTGTGGACTTTTATAGGGAGAACGCTTGCCAGGCGAAAACCCACCACGTCCTGGAACACTGTCAGAAATTTGTCGGTGCACTAATATAAAACTGGCAGACTAGGTAGTCGACTGATTTCACACTGAAACATCCGCAGTCAAATGACCGTCAATTTCCTCTGTTATTTGGTCAGGTATCTTGGGCAAGGCCGGCATAATGGCTGAGGGGAATCGAGGATGTGGGCTTCACGAAGAATCGTCTTTGTGGGTATCCAGGTAGGTGAAATGTCAGTTTCTTGCGTCTGGATTTTTCAGGAGTATGTATTCTTTTTAGTTGTGTGAAGTTCTCGAGTCCAGCTATCATCACTAAAAACGGTCCTGGTAGTGAGTGCAGTTGTATCCGTTTCTTGTACAGCCATGTGCTTCATAGGTCCATATTGGTGGTTCTGGCCCGGTCAAATGTGGTTTCTCGGTCCTATCCCAGATCCCAAAGAAGTTCCGGACCTCGAAGAAAAGGGAAGGTGAGAGACAACCAAGGCCGCAACGAACGGGCGTGGATACAAACATGATTAAACTCCTATGTTATAGCATTTGGAGTGGAGACGAATGATGTACAATGTGCATAAATGATTGTGCTAAAAGTGTCGTTTGAATGTTTTTCAAAAGCAGTGGCCCTATCAGTTTGTTGCTACTATCTACAAGGAATACAGAGCATTGCGCCATTAAGCAAAAACGCAGTATCAGTTTACTATGATTCGACTATTGCGTGAAAAGACAGAAAGCAGAGTTCAGGGACCAGTGGCGTAAGAATGGTGGATGGACGGCTGGTGGCCAGCCGACACCGAAAGACATAAATAAATAAATAAATAGTATATTCTCGGTAAAACGAGACACACCTGTAAAGACGTGATCAAATATGCATACAAGCATAGCTTCCGTGGAATGTTAAAACATTTCGTTTTGATGAAAGTTATAAAAGAAAAGATGTTGTCCGTATGAGTGAGCATACTGTCAGGTAATAGTCAGACCCAGGGACATTATGGCGCTGTGGCGCGCAAAAATCCGTCAAAACACAAGTTGGGGGTAATTTCGCCATGTAGTGACCCGTGAGCACAGGAGCCTAAACAAGGGTTTGTTGCAACCAATAACCATTACGAGGTAAGGATGAGCTGTGCTCCAACAAAGCATTATTCATAGCAGAATTAGTTGCACAGGTTCGATGTAGAAGGCTGAGGACTGCGTCAGTGTGAAATGCATAGCTGTGACTTTATTTCGTGGCGAGTCACATCCGCCACGTTGCAGTGTTGTTAAGCGGACATTTGTGGCTTTTTATAGGGAGAACGCTTGCCAGGCAAAAACCCACCACGTCCTGGAACACTGCCGTAGCTTTCGTTGAACAGTGGTGCAAGTCGGTTATGCATCGTATAGACCGATTTTGCATTCTATTATTCGCAGTCGGTTGACAGCCAAAATTATTCGTTGATTGGCCGAATGGCTTAGTTCTGATACACCAGCAGTCGTTGAAGCTGGTCAATGATGCAAGATTCGAAGAGTCGAAGGATAATGATGCAGGTGAGTAAACACATTGTTAATAGAGGCCGGCTCTTCTATTATATTCATGCTCGGCTCGCAAACCATGTCCAGCTTTCCTCGCTGGACTTGTCATGGGGTCGGGATGGTTTGCGAGCCGAGCATGAATATAATAGAAGAGCCGGCCTCTATTAACAATGTGTTTACTCACCTGCATCATTATCCTTCGACTCTTCGAATCTTGCATCATTGACCAGCTTCAACGACTGCTGGTGTATCAGAACTAAGCCATTCGGCCAACCAACGAATAATTTTGGTTGTCAACCGACTGCGAATAATAGAGTGCAAAATCGGTCTATACGATGCATAACCGACTTGCACTACTGTTCAACGAAAGCTACGGCAGTGTTCCAGGACGTGGTGGGCTTTTGTCTGGCAAGCGTTCACCCTATAAAAGGCCACAAATGTCCGCTTAACAACACTGCAACGTGGCGGATGTGACTCGCCACAAAATAAAGTCAGTGGATAGATAGGACTCAAGCGTTGAGTAAAGATTATCGGGTGATCAAAAGAGAAAGACGACACGAGGGGACAAGAAGTACAGTGTTATTGCCTATTGAAATAGGAAAAGCCTATGATAGCTAAACTCCTACAAAGGTAAGTGTCGAAACATCTGCCGTAAAAACGGATCCAAATTAGTAGGGAAGAAAGGATTGGCCGACCTCATCCGACATTTTGGGTTGCTTGTTGATGCTGGTCGCCACTGCCTTTTAGACGATTTTACGAACCTAGGTGCTGATGGTGTCTTTTCAGATGCCCTGATAATCAGCCCTAAATTTCGGATCGCGGACGCACCGTTCGGCTAGTTGAGCCTCCTCTCCGAACACCGGCGACTGGTAAGACCAGCTGCAGAGCTTCCACCAGTTACGACAGAGGTCGCTCACCACATAGTTACGCGCGGTCAACCAGTTAGCGCGCGACCAAGACAGCTTGCTGCAGACAAACTACGGGCCGCACGAGCCGAAGTTGACCACACGCTCCAATTTGACGTCGTCAGACCGTCCAAAAGACTATGGACGTCGCCACTGCAATGGTTCCGAAGAGGGTCATGGGGGACTGGCGTCCTTGCGGCGACTATCGAACCTGCAATGCGGTTACAACACCTGATCGCTACCCGAACCCACACATAGTGGATCTCACTGCCAGTCTGGCGGGTAAAATATCTTTAGCCAAATCGACTTGGTACGCACATACCACCAAATTCCGATAGCTAAAACGGACATAACTAAAACTGCCGTGGCGACTCCGTTTGGTTTGTTCGAGTTTCTGCGGATGCAATTCGGCCTAAAGAACACAGCGCAAACCTTTCAGCACTTCACTGACCAAGTTTGTCGTGGTTTAGAATTCGCTTACGCGTATCTTGACGACATTTTGATCGCAAGCTGTTCACGAGAAGAGCACATACGCCACGTACGAACACTTTTCTATCGTTTACCACAACACGGGGTGACGATCAACGCAGAAACGTGTTCGTTTGGTGTCGATTCAGTCAACTTCCTCGGTCATCGTATCTTCGCTGCAGGCGTCGTGTCACTGCAAAATAAAATTCAAGCCATAATCGACTACCCCGAGCCGCATTATTTCAAACAGCTCAGACGTGTTGATGGGCTTGTCAACTTTCACCGACGATTTATACCCAATTGCGCCTCGCTGATGCAACCCCTCACGGACCTTCTCCGAGGGAAACTCAAGAAATTCGAATTTCCTGCAGCATCAAGCGCTGCTTTAAGTCGCTGAAAGAGGTCATCAACAACCTAGCTTCTATAGCGCATCACGATCCGGCCGCCCTACTGTCCCTCAGTACTGACGTCTCGGACGTGGCAGTCAGCGCTGTTTTGCAACAACGAGTAGTCGACACGTGGCAGCCCATAGCGTTTTTCTCCAAACGCCTACAACCTACCGAATCTCGCTACAGCGCGTTCGGGAGCGAACTACTAGCCGTATACCTGGCGGTACGTCACTTTCTACACTTCCTAGCTGGCCGCTCCTTTGTCATCTGCACTGACGATAAACCCCGACTTACGTGCTCGGCTCGACTACCGACCCTTACGCTCCTAGGGAGTCGCGCCACCTTGATTATATCGCTCAGTTTACGACCAATATACGGCATGTCTCAGGTGTGCACAACGCCGTCGCCGTTGCTCTTCCTCGTATCCAAGCTATCTCCGCTGACGCCGGCACTGCTATCGATTTGAAAGCCATGGCCACATCACAACTCCACGATCCTGAGCTTGATCTACTACGCAGGTCTCCATTATTGGACATACGACCCGTTTCGCTGACATCATCAGACAGCACTATACTTTGCGATTTATCTCTGGGCACGCCGCTCCCAGTCGTCCTACGCGAGTCTCGGCAGACCGTGTTTGACACGTTGCACAGCCTGTCTCATCCAGGCTTTCGTGCGTCGGTTAAACGCGTGACCGCACGAGTCGTATGGCGCAAGGTTAATCGGAACGTCCGTACTTGGGCAGCTGCTTGCTTTCCGTGCCAAAGGGCGAAGGTGCACAAGCACAAGAAAAGCCCATTAGGCACGTTTCCCACTCCAGACGCGCGTTTCCATCAAATAAATAAATAAATAAATAGTATATTCTCGAATTTCCGAGACACACCTGACCAGGCATGATCAACGTTTACAAGCAATTTATGTTTCGCAACAAACACGTTGCTATGTATGTAAGCGGCAGTAAGCCGAAAGTTGTCCAAGCTTTGGAAATTGTAAAATTAATCTTGAGGTATAAATTCGTCAAAACATGACGACAAGTTGGGTACTTGTGTGCGTAGTGTAAACAGGATGGGCATTCCGTTTGTAGAGAAAACTAGTCAGGAAAATATTACATTAGGATTCTGGTCGGCTTGCCAGTACGTAGTTGTGGGCAGTGACTTTATTCAGTGGCGAGTCACATCCGCCACGTCGCAGTGTTGTTAAGCGGACACTTGTGGCTTTTTATAGGGAGAACGCTTGCCAGGCGAAAACCCACCACGTCCTGAAACACTGTCAGAAATCCATTTATACACTAATGTAAAACTGGCAGAGCAGCTCGTCGACTGATTTAACCCTCGGTTAACCGCCGTCAATTGCCTTCTAATTTCCTCTGTTAGCTGAACAGGTTAGTTTTGGTCGGGTCGGCCTTATTGGCTGAAGCCTATGGAGGGTTAGACCTTCGTCATCTTCGTGTCCAGGTGAGCAAAACTTCCGATTCTTGCTTCTAGAATGTACAGGATTATGTATACTTCGCAGGAGTATGAAGGCGTCTTGTCCAGCTACCATTACCGGACGACGGTCATGGTAGTGAGTGCATTTTTATCCACTTGTTGTACAGCCGTGTTCTATTTAGGTCCTTGGGGTTTCTATGTCCTGTCCCAGGCACAAGCTTTTTCACGGTCCGATCCCAGATCCCCAAGAAGTTCCAGACCTCGGAGAAAGGGAAGGTGAGAGACAAACAGGGCCGCAAAGAACAGACGTGGGAACAAGCATTATTTATGTCCTATGGTCTAACATTTAGAGGAAACATATGATGTACAATGTGTAACAATGATTATGCTAAAAGTGTCTTTTGAATATTCATCGGAAGCAAAGCCCTATAGTCGGTTGTTACCGTATACCTTGGATACAGAGCGTTGCGCCATTGAGCAAAGAAAACACAGGATCGGTTTGCTATGATGCAACTGTTGCGTGGGAAGATTCGCTGGGGAGCGTAGAATATGCTGACCCAAGGAAAGCCAGTGAGTCTTTTGGACTCATACATGGGTAAGTTTGGCAAAAATAGCAGCGAATAATTGAGGAATGAACACCTTTGAATAAGAAGCTAAGGGGCGTCTCTGTACTGACCAGGTGAGAGAGTGCCGAATTAAAAAGCTAAGAAGGGCTAATTGACGGAAGGCCCGCGAATAGCCAGAATACATGCGTACATTAAGGTTGCTGAGGTATCAGAACCTGAGGCCTAACCGCAGCAGCCAGAGTGCTAGGGTAATAATGCTAAGCTGGATAGAGCCATGGACTGCTAGCCCGAGACTTGGAGCATTGCAGGTAAAAATAATGCCTAAGACAATACAGCAAGTAATGGGTAGATAAAGGTCAAGAAATGTGAGGCAGAAGTGCGGCTTACGCTGAATACCTGGATAAGTTTGCACGACGGAAGAAAGCTAAGAGAATTGTTGTGATAGAATGACAGCGGACAAGTAAAGCGCAAGCATACAAAGAGGTTTTTAGATAGTTAGAGCATAATAGACTACGACGCATCGACGTGCAGCTAATCAAATCATGCGGTGGTGCTAACGGAGTATAATTAAGGAGGCCTGAGCCGGGAAAAGCCAGTGAGAGAGCTGTACTACGGCCAATTAGGTGTCGCGGATGAGCAATGGCATTTAGGTGTGGCCTTATAATTGCTAGTGGACACCTGATTAGGGCAACAGACAGCAAGTGTATGTGATGCATGCAGTCCCAGGGATTAAAGCTTGAAGGGATAAAACCGTGTACCTTGGCAGCTCAGTATATGCGCAAAGATGATAGTAGCTTATGAAGAAGGACTGCTGCTAAACACGGGAGCCAGAGGTTAGATGAGGAACAGTTAGGGTCGCTGTAAATGTGAGCATCAGTGATCAGCAATGGAATTTGCATGAAGCCTTTTAGTTGCTAACGTATGCCTACAATTACCCCGCAGATCCTCTACCGTCTTCCAAAGGCTATGTATATCTACTGCCCTGCATCGATGGATTTACTAGATGGTCTGAGGCCGTCCCTATTCCAACTTGCTCCTTGGAAACGGCAGCGAAAGCTTTTATGGAGCGCTGGGTAGCTCAATAAGGCTGTCCCGCCATCGTGACTACCGATCGAGGGTCATATTTCTCGTCAGCCGTTGCTACGTTGCTTAAGTATTTAGGCTGCCGCCACGTTCAGACGACGGCGTAACAGCCGGCCGCTAATGGCATGGTGGAGCGTTTTCACCGCCAGCGCTACGTACGCAAGCAGAAACTTCATGGTCTGAAACGCTTCTCTTTGTTCTCCTAGGATTAAGAAACACGGTTATGACCGACTTCGACGCCACCCCAGCGCAGCTAGTCCACGGTTGCACGCTGCAGTTGCCCGGACAGCCGGTAGCACTAGCCCCATGTACTTCCACTTTTGACTATGGAAGTTACACTGATCGATTGGCTCACCAGATGCGGGAGCTACGTCCACCCGCTCTTCGACCGCAGATACGAGTGTACGTGCCCAAGAAGCTGTCTACGTGTTCACACGTCCTTCTTCGCGCAGACGGTGTTCGACAGCCTCTTCAGTCGCCGTACATAGGACCCTTTAAGTTACTGCATCGTGCGAGTAAGGCGTACACTAATGACCGCGGTCGACACGAAGTCGCCGCCATCGACCGTCTGAAACCTGCCTTTATGGAAGAAAATCCCTTGCCTACGTCGTCTAGTAGTGTTCCATGCGACGTCACAACCCACCGCACCAGCTTACAGAATTCCAGTGCGGTTCAAACAGACCAACGTCTCGGTCTACAATCTTCAGCCGTCCCGACACCTTCGGAGTATAACCCGCTGCCTCCCACGACCAATCGCCGTGGTCGGGAGGTGCGTAAGTCCGTTCGTTTTTCCGACTATGTACAGTGTAAATATTTTAACTTTGTGGATATTGTACATATGCGCCACATTTTTGTTCGACCAACGTTTTGAAAACAAACAGGAATATCAAAAACCTCCGAAAAACCTTTTTCGAAAAAATGTTCAAAAACCAAAAAGGTATTGAAACACGCAGATCATTCGTTTGTTCTTTTGGCGTTTTCTGCGCGTGTTTTTCTAGTTGCTCGTCTCTAATGCTCCAACTCTCCCCTTCGATCGACTGGCTCACACGAGGAATGCTTCCGAGGACCATGACGCGAACACTGGTCATTTCTCCGAGGGACGAGGATCGTTTCTCCGCGAGACGATGGTCGCTTCTCCGTGGGACCATGGTCATTTTCTTTGTGGGACGAGGGTCATTTTGGCGCGGGGCGGGGTGTGGCGGGGGAGAGAACACTCCCAAGCGCACCGTTTGACAACAACAGAGGTTGTGGTCCTGTCAGCCTTTTCCTTAGTTAGCCAGTTTCTGTAGTCCGACAAGCTTGCTCCAACGGCTCGTCGAAATGCACACTGCCCTGCAATCAATGAATAACAAATCACAAACGGCACAGCAGACTCCGACTTCCGACGAACCCCCATTTACACGAATGCTCCCTTATTTTTACCCGGCGCGATTTTGCCTTACGAACCTCGTTTCAACAGTCCTTTTCGATTTCGAAGGCTTTCTATGTTCAGCCTTCTAGGGGGAGCTCTGCAGCGCCCTAAAAGATAACTGCTCTTTCCTGTACAATTTAATTGTTGACCGATTGTACATTACCCCTTCTTGTTTTAATCTTACAACCGGCTCGACACACAACTGCCTTGTAAGTTCCCACGCTCACGTGTACGCTCTCGCTTTGCTTCATCCGTCCGCTTCTTATTGTAGCCCATCGAATACAATTCGCTGTGTACGACTCCGATTGCCTGCTGATATCCGCGCTTACTTTCGCGCACCGTCTTGGACTAGTGTTAACTAGTCCTACAAATCCTGGTCGAACTATAACCGAACACATATAAATAAATAAATAAATAAATATTTCAGTTTAGACTTTGTGAGGCACGCCCACGGAACCATGATCAGACGTGTACAACTGTCCAGATATGTTATGGCAACTGTAACAGTAACAGTAGAAAATTGTTCAAATGTCCATGATTGCAACTGTACAATGGTGAAAATGAGAAATAATAGTTTGACTGTCAGGAGAACGGGAACCCGGCTAATAATAGATTAAGAATCCTGAGTGATCCATTAGAAGATAATTAAAGAGCACGCTTTAGAGAGATATGGCAATACGGTCAGTCCGTGCACCAGTAACACCATGGTCAACGGTGGTATGGTAGAAAGCAAAAAGACGACAGATTATGCGGATGTATAATTTCCAGTGTAACTAACCTATTTAGGATGGTGACACTAGTTAACGTGCCAGTATGAAGTTATGGGCTGTGCCTTTATTCGGTGGCGAGTCACATTCGCCACGTTGCAGTGTTGTTAAGCAGACGTTTGAGGCGTTTTATAGGGAGAACGGTTGCCAGGCGAAAACCCACCAGTCCTGCAACACTGCCACAAATCCATTGAATGACAAAGTGTAACCGGCTATATTTCTGGCTGAACGTTTGTTTGCTCGGTTATTCGCAGTCAAATTGCCTCCCATTTTTTGGTCCGGTAATGCGTTAGTCGGGTGCCTATTGCGTTCCTGGGTCCTGTCTTTGCCTGATTGGTAGGTCGGTAACTAAACATTCTTTTCGAGTATGATGTGTTGATCCTCTGCAGAACCACGTGAAGTCTCCGAGGGATATACATTGCAATATTTGGAATGGTTGTTGGAGTCTTGAAGCATTGCATATGGTTCCGAATGAAGAATCGCATATCCCCCGGGGTAAGTAGTAAAATTATTCAGAAATATATGAAACTACAGCCAATTGAGCAGTCAGCGCGTGTTAAAGAGCTCATAATGACCCATAGTTCTGGCTTTTTATCGTAGGAGAATGTGCCTTCTGAATTCAATAGTGGTTCTTCAGGCAAGAGTAATGTGAAAGAGATAGCGTGAATTAAACTGAACCCAAAGGTTCCAGTCTCGAAAAATTTGTATTCGTGCATGATAGCGAAGGATTTGTCCTGTTAGTAAGTTGTAAACTGTTGATAATCTTCCGTTTAGTCCAGATAAAGTAACTGTGTGGCTTGTTTTTTCGTCGCAACGACGGACTGTCCCTTATGTGCGTGGCGCCGTACCTGTAACAAACTGGAAAAAATAAGAAAACGAACAGAAAGAGAAGAAAGGGATGCGTCTGGAATGCAGTCGATTATTTACGGCAGTGATTGCACTATTTTACCCCTATACATGCAACTGCTATTTAATTCGCGTATACCTGCGTACCATAAGTGGCGAAATACGACGAGAAGCAAGCAGAACGCGGATCAGTAGAGACTGAACGATTGTTCCAAATTAGGAATGAAGATGAAGAAAATAGAGTTTGAGGGGTCCTATGCGCATTTGCTTAATCGGTTGGAACCAGAGAGAGGCCGAGTTGTGCAGATTATGGGAATGAGTATCACTCAAAAGGAACGAAAGGGAGGCGTTGCCTCAGGCTTAACTTAGTAGGAATGTAAGAAGTCAGAGAGAACAGACGCAGGTAAGTTAGCGTCGAATGAAGAAGGAATGCAAAAGACAGCATAGGAAGGAAAGAAACGGTCGGTAACACAGGTTCTATTAAGGAGAAGTTGAAAAGCTGGCGACCTACTTCAGGTGATGCTTCATCCTTGTTAATAAAAAGAGGGATGAACAATGCCCGGTGAGGTAATTAAAGGGAGGGTAACATAGCCTTGCCTCAGCTGTGATTAAATCAATTAGATCTCAGAAGTCCGAGAGAGCTCAGTAAAGAAGAACCCGTTTAGACCAGACCAGATAAGTCAGCAAGATGAAGTCAGGCCGCCAAATATAGCTGAGTACAAGGTAACGAGTGTCATCATAAAAGCAGCAGATTAGGACGAAAGAGCTAAACGGAACGGCAGTTAGCCTTGGGGTGATATGAACAGGCCGTTGGATCTGTTAAACTCTGAGCATTAGGGACATAGTATTCCAAGGGAAAAAGACCATTAAGCCAAGAATAGAATGTCAGCGCATATAAAGAAAGCCGTATAATTTAGACCTGTACTGAAAGAGCACCGGCATAAAGAGACATGTTAAGAATGAAAGGGGGATACAACAATAATGATGAATAATGAACAACAATCCTTTTGAAGTGAAGGTTACCCGGCGGTATGTCTGCCGAGCCTAGGTCATTTAGATCACAGAAATCCGAGGTGAGTCAGAATGCAGGAGACTATTCAGACGAGTCGGGATAAGTCAGCACGATGAAGCTAGGTTGCCAATTTAAGGTGTGCAGAACAGTAATGTGTGTCATAAGAAAAGAAGCTTTAGGGACGAAAGTGACCATATTACAAGCTAGTTATCATGTCAAAGAAAGGTCTCGGGATGAGGGTAACATTGTTTGGAATGTAGTGTTTAGAGCGCTAACGTCTCGGAGCAGTCATAAACAGGAGACTAGTCAGCCGAGGGTAGGTTGGAGCCAGGCCCGACGAGATATACGTCCAATTGGAAAAGTAATGGAAATAGAGTTCGAACGGGTAAAGGCTGTATTGGGGAGAAGTGAAAGAACAAGTCATACTTTTGGGATGATGTGAGCAGACCGATAACTCTGCCCATCCCTGAGCATTAGATCACCGTAGCTGAGAGCAAAGCGACCATTAAGACCAGATTAGAATGTCAGCTCAAAGAGTGAATCCTTAGAATTTGGAACTAAGAACTAAAGGAGAGCATTGGCAGAATAGACATGTTGAGGAAGAAAGTTGAGATAATAATAAGGATGAATCATGAACCACAATGCATTTGAGGTGAGGGTTACAGGAGGTTATGTCTGCAGAGCCTAGGTCATTTTGATTTTAGATGTCCAAGGTGGGTCAGAACGCAGGAGACTGTTCAGACGATTCCGGATAAGCCAGCAAGATGAAGCTAGGCCGCCAACTTAAGGTGTGAATAACGGTAATGAGTGTCAAAAGAAAAGAAGCTTTCGGGACGAAAGTGACTATATGAAAAGCCAGTTAACATATAAAGGAAAGGTCTCGGGATGAGGGGAACAGTGCGGTTAGAATAAAGAGCCTAGAGGGTTAACGTCTCGGATGTCCTGGATAGTTAGAAACAGGTGACTGCTCAGCCGACGGTAGATTAGAGCCAGGCCCAAAGAAATATCCGTCTAATTGATAAAGTACTTTAGATGTACTTTGGATGTCGTCCTAAAATGATGGCAGGATGTGGGCCGTTATAAGGGAAACTTGCAAGTTCCTTGTGCCAACCGTACAGTACGCTGGGTATCAGGTATCATGAGAAGGATTCGGCTCATTAAAAGCAAAGACAAGAGCACTGCTTGAAGCGCCAGCACTCGGAAAGGTTCATAAATTGCGGTCATTCTTATGTGTCTTTTTTATTTTTCACTGACCATATCACTGGCAGCAACGCCACTACGTCCGCAGCATCAAGCTTAGGTAAAAACCAAACTTGAAAATTGTAGACGATGCAGTAAATCGATTTCAAGGCATTCAGCAAGCTTTTGGCATCTGCAGAACTACCTGTGCATTGCGACTAATAATAACTTGGTATTCTCTTTTGTGTTGCTTCTCTTTAATGTCTCGGGGCTGTGTTACTACATGAAGTGCCGGGGTCTACCAACATCCTATTGCTTATGTTTTGAAATTGCTCATTGCCGTCGAAAGAAGTTACCCACAGCAACATCGAGAGGCAGAAACCGTGCTCTACTGTGCTACCTGACTTGCCAGTATTTACTCGGCCGCACCATTGTTGTCTATTCAAATCATACAGCTTGTTTTCCTCCTTGGAAATGAGAAGGGGTTCAACAACTGGCTTTACTCAGAATGATTCCTTGTTTCCTAACTTTATCCATGTATACGTTCAAAACTCAGTACCTTCTCGGCTAACAGAATACCACAGCTAATATCTTTAATCGATTTTCTTTACCAGAGGTATCGTACGAGGTGACTATCGCATAACATTTTGTAAATCTGGTTCAGCATTGCAATGATTCCACGAGCACATTGATAGAAGTAAGTCAAGAAAAGGATATTGGTCCTGTTTCATCGCTAGTGAAGCGGTAACCTAAAGGCAGTTCGCCACGTACACAGCCAAAGAAAGCACGGCTATCAGTAATGGGATATCTGAGTGCATCATCCAGAAAGGAAGTTTACCGATGTGCGCACGTTTTTGGTTAATTATCCTTAATGAACTACATGTTGCTCACCCGGGAAGTGCCAATATTAAGCCACTAGATTAAGTTTATGTGCATTTGTAGGCATTAGACGATGGCGTTGTAGCGAATGCTGACTGCTGCGCAGCAGTCCATCCCTCTTCATCTTTCTACCAAGCGCGGGCTCTGCTGCGTCAAAAATCTGGCCATTAGCCCACTGTTCTCTGTATCCACTTGACTAACCTGTGACACACTAGTGCTACACCTTCAAGTGGTCCACTTAATCAAGTTTGCACCACGACCTCATTTTATTTCACAGAGTAAGCTCCACTGTTTTGCTGGTACTACTAAGCTATCTTCATGGCAGCTGCAGCAGTTAATCTTATCACTCGCCACTCCAAGGAGACAGGTGCCTTTACGTCACACCACCTATATGCTGCGTCTGCATTCCTTTTCTGCACTGCTCTACATACCCAGAAACCTAGGTTCAGGAGACCGACATTTTTCTCAAGTTTAACCTTAGAAGTCATATATAAATGGGTGAAGACACACTTTAAAGATTTACATACAAAACGAGGTAAAAGTTGGTAAGACACAAGGTTTCCAGCTCGCCTTACTTATCATTATACCTTCGGTGTCCTTCCTTTCGCTAACCATTTTCTTCCATGTCCTCGCACGTGACATGCACCGAAGAGTTGAATAAACTTACCCTGATTGTCTTAACTATAGCTTTGACCTATAGACATATGTTGAAAGCTCGGACTATCAACTCAGGCATTCTGTCCCCTTGATTTGTAGCAACTAGTGTCATGAAAGCTTACGTTTGACTCAGCTTTACGTTTGCAACCTCTCCTCAACTAAAGCTTCACCTCCCTGTAAGTATTCAACTTACTTGCGATGCCGTGTCTTTAGGTTCTGTCCACCTTGCCATCAGATTATTTCTGGTAGCTGCTTCATCATATACTTGGCAGCCGGAACTGTCAGTGTGTGCGTGCTAATCGTGCAATCCTGTGCTCTGTGTTTAATTGGACGTATCCCTTCAAATTCTTGTGCCACGTCTTGGGAAGTACGCTTAATCTATTCGAATCACTGAGCTCTATCCAACGGCGTCCATATTTTTGAAGTAGGTCCAACGACACGATATTACACCACAAACTAAGTCTTCGGAAGTCTATTCATCAAGGCCAACTTGAGTAACTTTGCTTATTTGAGTTCCATCAGTACCTTTGGGATACCATTCGACAGACCTTTTTAAAGACTTTCAGACAATATATAGCTTGGTACTGTGCACCAGGGTATACCATAGATACGAGCATTTTTGTCATCTCACCTTACCACTATATTTTTACGTGCATTTCACTGCACAAAGCCTGTGTGATTTTGCATACCTGTGCGCCTAGTGACGCACCACCACCAAACCCGCTGACCGGAGCACACAACAGGCAGCCCAAACATGATCAGCGCAATCTAAAAATGCATACCGACCATTGATCCATGGGCCGGAGAAGTTTGTCAACCGGGAATCCAGTGAGCAACAAAGCTAAGGTCAACCGGGGCTCAGACAAGCGGGGAACTGCAGTCCGCTCAAAAATCACGTTTTCGTTCTGTGCCAATTCATATGACGCAAAAAATGTGAACGTTACGCTTAACAAAGCTAACGGTGTATCGACAGATAGCTTGTGGTTTTGTGACGTATGTTCCAATAATCCGATAATTAAGATTGTTCAAACACTTACGATAAGGTGTGAAGCATTAACTGATACGTCTGCAGACCAAAAGGAACTGATCGAAGCATGGGGAGGTAAAATCTCAGAACTCGAGTTGCAGATTAGTACATTACGTAGCCCGAATCCCCGACCTGTTAAAAGGCAAAAGCTCTCTGGCAAAAGTGCTACCCAGTCCAGCGAAAGGCAAACCCCGTTAGTGAAAAACAGCAGTGAAAACAGGCCGCTTGAACGGTACCCCAAGTCTCACGTAATGAGCCAAAGCATGCGGAGTTAGGCACAAATTGCATGCTCACCTCCGTCAGTAGCTGGGCAACAACAAGTGACCCCTACAGATAGCGCAACTAACGGCGTTGCACATAAAATTTCTTGCTGTAGCCTTGGCGTATTGTCCACGGAAGACAAGCCAGACACCCTCACTCGACAAACCTACGCTCAAAAGGAACTACAGAACAAACAATTACTACGCAACCAAAAGGCAATGACGGTAATATGCTCAAACGTCCTAGAACCCACTAGCGAATCGCTAAAAGGTAGAAAAGCCGAGGAGCAAAACCGGTGGGCTGAAATAACCAGCGCACTCGGACTGAACGTTCTCCTAACTGGTCTTACATGCCTTTCACGAAATCCATCATCTTCACACTTAAGGGAACCTCGGTTACTGCGATTAACGTTTGGCAACACGCGTGAACTGGAAGATGTTCTCTTAGCAAGCCACATGCTAGTGAACCCTTCTGTCAGTGCCCGCATTTTCCCTGACAGGCCATGGGCAGAAAGACAGAAACATAAATCCAACCCTAGTTCGTCAAGGCAAAATGAGATGAAGAAAGTGGTATTGGTTCATGGTGTGCCAGAATTAAAGCATGACGATAGCAGTGAATGACAGAAGCACGACATCGAAGAATGGCGGTACATCGCAGAACTATACGCCATGAAGAACGTCGTGGCTTTTGACGTCATCCGTCTAACTGCTTCCACAAACTACCAAGGTAGCGGGCCACGAGTTTTGAAACTTACCATGGCTGCGCCCGAAATGGTATCAGTGACAATCCAAGCATGGCATGGCAACAGGAAACTTGGGCCACTAGAAATACGGTTAAGACCATTCCTTTAATTAGCACAGACCTCAGATACAGATGAGCCAGCCTCAATTTTACCTAGTTCCAACCAGCCAACTGTGCAAACAACCGTTTCAAAAAACTTCAGCAGACCGGCACTATCTGTGCTCGTCACTCAAAGCGAACCGAGCCCCTGATGCGTCAAAAAATAAAATGCTGCTACACCAACACTCAGGGGTTGTACTTTAAGCTCTAGGAGCTGCGCCACTGACATGAAACCACAACTTGGGACCTCATAGCAGTCACTCAAACTTGGCTCTCAAACGACATACTTGATCCGGAGATTGAACTCAGTGAGATGTCAGTCATTCGAAATGATCGTCCATCTCGCGGGGGCGGTGTTGCTCCCTACTATCGAGATTATCTGAAATGTGAGGCACTTACCGAAAATTCCCTTGTTACTCCCAACGCACTATTTTGCTGACTGCACCTAGCAGGTCGAAATGTTATTTCACGGAAGAAGAATGATGCTTGCCTCTTAGCAGTTACTTATAGACCTCTGAACTCATCAACAGACAGCGATAACATTCTGTTAAACGCCCTCCGCTATGCTGTTTCGAAAAGTACTCTCACTATCTTATAATGGGTGACTTTAATGTTCCTTCAATAGCATCAGTGTCCCCTAATGGGCCATCATTTAAATCGAAACTCCTCAAATTCATGGATATGGCAGTTTTGTATAACCATGTGCATCGATTAACCAGACATCGCGGTTCAAACAAGCCATCACTTCTGGAATTAATCCTGACTAATGAAGAGTTGATGGTTGAGTCAGTAGCATACAATCCTCCACCGGGCCGTAGCGACCATTCAGTCCTAACATTCGGTTATGTATGTTATGCCAGTATTGTTGCTAAAGAAAGAGAGACTCAACCCACTATTACGCACTATTCTAAGCTGCGCAGCTTAGCAGCAACCGTTGACTGGGACGTACAGACGCACAGCTCAGCGAATGACGCGTGGAATGAACTGAAAGACAAAATTAACTGGGTCATACAATCAGCATCGAAGGTTGTACCATTACGGGCATCGCGCCGGACCAATACGTTTATCCGGAGCAGAACACGTAAATGGATCAACAGAAGAGATGAAATCTGGAGGTAAAATTTGCTAAGCCCATGTGATATCACATGGCAGGATTACAAAGTCATCAGAAACTACTGTACGTCACTCATTAGAGTCGATAAGTACGAATGGCAGGAGAATATGTTGCTGAAATTTACGAGTAACACCAAACTGCTCTACAGATTTGTGAATGGCAAAAGAAAGGTTAAGCCCGGAATACCACCACTCAGGACAGCCAGTGGCCTAACAACTACTACTGTGGATGCCGCGAATGCTCTACTCTTGCAGTTTGGCTCGGTAGCTACAAATGTCATGGAACCTTCGCCCTATCAACTCCCAACAAATGTCATTGGCTTATCCAGCGTCACCTTTACACCAGCAGTTGTTGCAAGCAAACCACAGTCTCTCCGGGAGTACCGTGCCCCTGGAATCGACATGATCTGCCCAAAAGTACTATAAGCCCTTGCTCCCACGATAGCAACACCACTTGCAACCTTTTTCCAGTGTCTGCTTAACTCCCATACACTCCCATCTGAGTGGAAAAATGGAATTATCACTCCGATATATAAAGGAGGTAAGCGTTCGGATCCTGCTAACTACCGACCTATTACTCTCCTGCCTGTTTTGTTAAAAGTTATGGAGTCGGTAATCGCAGATGAACTGACGCGATACTTTGAAAGTCAACAGATAATTTCTAATGCCCAACATAGTTTCCGACGCAGACGATCTTTTCTCACCAAGTTGCTGATTACTCGGGATATATGGACCAGGGCGGTTGATGAAGGAGTGCCCATAGATGTGATATACCTAGATTTTTCTAAAGCATTCGACAGGATCAATCACTTCTTTTTCCTCCAAAAGTTTGCTGCCTACGGTATCAACGGTTCCCTGCTCACCTGGTTGGAAGACTACTTACACGACAGAGCACTCAAGGTAAGAGTAGCCGACACCTATTCTGAGAGCCTTTACATCTCCAGTGGTGTACCACAAGGATCCGTCCTCGGCCGGCTACTATTTTTAGTCTACATTAATGAAATTCCTGAAGACATTCTATCTCCAATGCAAATCTTTGCAGACGATGCTAAAATATGGAGAGCCATTCGCTCAGCATGCGACCGTGTCTACCTCCAGGAGGATCTGACCCGGATTAACGAATGGTCAGAGAAGAACCAGCTCCCACTGAAACCTGCAAGTGCCACCTGCTGGCGGTGCACCACAGCTTCGTTAACACATACCTTTTGCGGCAACACGTCATGCAACACGTGACTAGTGAACCCGACTTAGGTATAGTCGTGCAAGACAGTCGTGGAAATTTGTTCCAATATTCGAAAGCAGCAAGTGTAGCGCACTTGAACTTGAGACTTTTGAGGGGAGCTCTCGGCACTTTTGAGCGACAGCTAGTACCATTGTTGATTAACTCCTACATTCGTCCACATGTTGAATATGCAATTCAGGCCTGGTGTCCATGGTTAAAACGAGACATCCGCCACTTGGAACAGCCGCAAAGAAGAGCCACAAAAGCAACGCGTGGACTATCCGGTATAAGTTACGAAATGCGCCTTCGTGTACTCGGTGTGTTCTTATTAGAATACCGACGGCTTCGCGGAGATCTTACTCTCACATACCGTATAAAACCGAAAGCGAGCATCTACGTACATCACTGTTGACTCTAGCCCTCTACAAACAAAACCAAGGCAGCCACCTGAAAATAATGACGCAACACGCTCGTTTGAATTGTAGAAAGTATTTTTTCTCACTTAGAATCTGTTCTCACTGGAATGCATTACCAAACTATGTGGTGAACGCACCAGACATGACGACACTCGAAAGACGCTTAGATTTTCATCTTAGTGATAAAAGATACACAACACTTTGTTAAAGGGCAATGATTTAACCACTGACACTTTACGTTCCACGTTGGAACA
>OX104061.1:68009052-68072732 GCA_944474145.2 Dicrocoelium dendriticum
ACAGCTTGGTCGAGTCACCTACCTAATAGATGTCCATGGCGCAGCTTGGCACTGCCACATGAGCCAGCTCAGACTTCGCTAGCGCAATAGACATTGTTTACCCCGCCGCAATCTCTAGCTCCATTTTTAGATATTATTGGAGGTGTTCTCGTCGTCGAAACTGACCGATGCAACTTCGGATCGAGCGGAATGCGCAAGCCATGAGTTGGTATTATCATTGGATACAGTACGCAGAAGACCAGTACGGAATCGACGACCACCAGCTCAGTGTATATGAACTCAAGGGCCGTCTCCAGGCAGACTTGTCAACAGAAGAGGGAGATGTCATTTACGGAAGCCCAACCCAAATGCTGTACATGACTTGATCTCAGCTATCCCCAGATCCAATCAGCTTGTAGCTCGGCCCAGCCAATTAGCATTGAGTTAAGCATTAGTGAACCGTATAACTCAGCCATTGCAGGACACGTTTTGACCCTTGACACTTGACCTGGTTGTGTCAATACTACCTGTTCATATCCACAATCTAGTCGTTTATCTAACTGCTTATCGTAGTTAAGGTCATTTCACTGTGCACATTACCACGAAAGTCTCATTGAGGTTGAAACGCCTTATAAATAAAGCTTTGCTCAGCCAAATACTGTCCTATCCTCTTGGTGGTCTCTGCTTGAATTCCTTTAAGTGGACAGCTAACTTTGGGCCCCTCTCTTGCTCAAGTCCCTATCAGCCATTCTTCTGCTTTCAGACTGCATCCATAATACCGAGAAGCTTCATTGACATAGCTTCTCTCGTCCCTAACCTGTCCATCTCTGCTGATCCTCTCTACTCATGTTTACGACTCGGGAGAACGACTTAGTCTCAATCGGCCGCTTAATCCAGTCTCCTCGGATCGACCACTTGCTCTCCGACGTCGCTCAGTCCACTGAGAGATCGACGAGTACGGTTTTATATAGCACATGTACTTGAACTAGTTACTTAATAATGATATGTTTTATTTGGGTTTCATTAGTGCAAGCAAGTTTGCACCTGATCGTATTTTCACTGCGTTCCGGCTACAGTGTTGATGTGTGTTTGTGTGGCTGCCTTCGTTCGTTTCTATTGCTCTCCAAGATTTCCACCGTATCAGTGGCCAGCAGTTTTGTTAACCTCCATCGCTTTGACCAAAGGGACCGCACCGAGGCACAATATTACTTTAACTGGAAATGGATAGAAAACTTTTCCGGCTGTTTATGGTGTACCGGATGAACTAATTACTTATTCGTTATCTTGGATAGCTGCCATTACACTGAGGTCGATTCTTCTCATATTTATTGCCCGGAACTCCCTCCGCTGACATTCTACATTAACTCAGACAGTTCATCAGACTTTGGAAGGCAGGTTCTTCTGCAAATGCTGTGCGCCTAACTTGAAAATTTCCCAACCCAACGCTACTTTTCGCTACGGCTAGAACAATGTGTTTAGTCATCCTGCTTACTGGACAAATACTTTTCACTTACCACACACCTGGAGCAGTTCATACTGCTTTTACCGTCCACTTTCCCGGGGATGCCAAAGTTTCCAAGCAATAGAACTTATCCCGAGAGGAATTCTGGTTTCTTTTTCCGAATCACTTTCTACACTCTTGCACCTTAACATTTGGATTTGGCCTTTTCCGTGCTCCAACCTTACTTCACCATATTATTTTGGATACCTTAGAAGACATTACACGGTTCTACAGAGGTCAAATACACAACATTCCCAAAATGTTCAAGCTATGGTTTACGCACCGAACAGGCAGCGCCATTCCGTCAGGACCTGACAGGAAGGATGGACAAAACCGCCCCTCTCCCATCATGCCTTAGAAAGTGAACGTTATGGAAGTATTCTGACTTCGACTAACAGGACCAATAATCGGTCAATAAGAAGCACGGGCCGTCGCATTGTTATCGGAATTAAGCAATGGCAGTGTGACTGAACGTGTTGCCTTTCCGCCTCGCAGGCTTCCTCGCTATAACAAGCCAAAAATGTCCATTTAAAAACGCTGTGAAGTGATGAATGTGGCTCGCCACCAAACAAAGTCACAGTCCCTCACGTCACCCCGACAAGTTGACTAGCACTACCTATCCCCAATTTTGCTACGTCTTGCCACTGTTCAATCTGCACATTTCATATCCACGTCGCCTTCTGCGCATTCACCGTTGATCTCCACGCTACACTCACGTGAACACGGTGTATGGTTTAACATCTGTTTCTCATGTGTCACTGGTTCTTTTCTAATTGATCAACCTTGGCTCTCGCTCTATTCGTATCTAACTCGTTACTTCTACTTGTCGCAGGCGAATTATGTACTTACAAACCTACTTGTACTCACGACCATGGACTTACTTCAACTTAACGTTTGACTCACACAGTTTCAGCAACGAAGGTCTGAACAACCTTAGTATGGCATGGGACGTCTGTACATTTGCATTTACTTGGTCATGCCTACGTGGGCCTGTCCTGCATAGTCCAGAATAAATAATTCTATATGTATTTATATATTTATGGGCTGTAGCAAGCGTGCGGGATCAGAAATTAATGATTACCAGTGGTAACAAGTTAACTTCCGCGACGGACGGCAAAAGAAATTACTTCGCCACTGTCTTCAAGTTTAAGTGCAGGTGGACTGGAATAAATGGGGTATCCTGTGAGTGTTCCCACTTGACTGGATACCTGATCCAGAAATCAAGGAAGTAACCAGCGCTAAATAAATAATTAATTAATCTGTATATCCCCGGCGATGAGAGGCACCGTACAGCTAGGTGGCCTGATCACTGGGTACAGCACGCTCGCACAAAATAAGCAATTTTCCGCGCTTTATACAATGGATCCAAAAGAGATATAGAAGTAATTGACAGGTTAAAGGTAGTAAAACAATTTAAAAGCCGGGAACAATACGGCATACATATTTAACCAAATATTTAGGCATAGTAACATGGTCACCAGTGGAACCATCTACAGGTGACCTGCTTCCACGCGGGGTATTTCACCGAAACCTTTCGCCCGCACCTCCATGCTATACTTACCTGCGTGACGTTTTGGCAACCTAGCATATAAGCCATCATCGGCTTAACACATAATGTGCTTTCAGGGCTGCTTTATACATGCATTATGGGCGCTGATGTCTAAGCCCGCTCCGGCTTGCGGATCCTTCAATTATGGCACCTTTTATACACCAGTTCATTGGGGGCAACGTCCTTGCATAGGTATAGTCTTTTATACCCTGGAAACTTTAATCCGTCACCACAGGAGATCCAAAACGGAACAACCGTATTGAATACTGGCCAGCCAGTCCATGTCATGTACCTTGTCCGAGTAATCCATGCTGTAGCAGTCATGTGTGGTAAGCAATTTATAGAAAGCAATCGAAGGCACAGAATAAGGAAGTTCATTTTAAATAAAGGAACACTGCCAATGCATAAAGAACACCAAAGACGGGGAGTACGAAATATGAAGGTACGAGGAAGTAAGAAAAAGGGAAAGGTTTCGTGTTACCACCCAAGTAAATAAATAAATAAATAAATATTTTATTCTCGACTATGCGAGGCACGCCCATGGAGGCATGATCAGATATGTACAACTGTACAAACATTTTATGGCAACTATAACAGTGACAGTAGAAAATTGTTCATATGTCCATGATTGGAACAGTACAATGGTGAAAATGCGAAACAATAATTCGGTTGTCATGAGATACGGGACCTCAGCTAATAATAGATTGAGAATCCTGAATGATCCATTGGAAGGTAATGGAAGAGCACGCTCGAGGGATATATGCCAATATAGTGAGTTCGTGCACAAGTAAGGCAAAGGTCAACGTATCGTAGGAAGTAAAACGACGACCGTATATGCAGATGTAGAAGTTCCGGTGTAACGATCTTATCTAGAATTGTGACGCTAGTTGACCTGCCAGTGTGAAGTTATGGGCTGGGACTTTATTCGGTGGCTGGTCACATACGCCACGTTGCAGTGTTAATAAATAAATAAATAAATAAATGGTTTATTCTCGTCACTGCGAAGCACACCATCAAGGGCGTGATCATGGTATTACAAACATGTATGCTCAGCAATTGCACAAATTAGTACATTTTGACCAATCGCATGGGAACTTTTGTGTGTGTTGAGATGTAACACTATGTTTAGCTGTGTATTTGGAAGGGGACATGTTGTGTGAGTAGGTAACTGTGACTGTGTGTGCTATTGTTTGTTGTGTTTTCCACCAAAGGAGGAATCAATGGAACGCTTTGAATCAGATGACGTCCGTGATGTGTGAATGATCCTCCGGAAAAGGAAAGGGGCGGTGACTTTATTTAGTGGCGAGTCACATCCGCCACGTCACAGTGTTGTTAAACGGATACTTGTGGCTTTTTATAGGGGGAACGCTTACCAGGCGAAAACCCACCACGTCCTGAAACACTGCCGCCAATCCATTGAATGGCAAATTGTAGCTGGCTATGTTTCTTGTTGAACGTGTTTTGCTCAGTTATTCGCAGTCAGACTGCGTCCCATTTTTCTGCTGGCTGCCATAGCAGGTTGCCTATTGCCTTCCTGGGTCCTGTCCATTTGTAGGTCGGGTACTACACATTCATTTTAAATATGATGTGTTGATCCTTTGCAGAACCATGTGAAGTCTTTTCTGGTTACGTATATTTGCCGGGGAGCAAAGAATTCGTGTCCAGCTACCCTCACTGGACATCGCTGGTTGGGTGCAGATGGTTAGAGTGGAAGTGGAGCCATGGTCCAGATAAGTTCTTGTTGGTTATTTCGTCCCTTCCCAGACGGAGGCAGTTCCTTAGTTCAATCTAGAATCTTCTGTGTTCACGACCTCCGAGAAAAGGGAGAGAAGAGCAGGCCGAAAAAAGACCGAAAAGAACAGTCAATGTACCTAGCATTGGATCAAAATCCTATTTTACGACATTTACTTGAGACAACTAGTGTACAATGTGTGACAGATATTACGCTAAAGATGTTTTTAATTACGCTGAAGGCATGGCCTAATGGGTAAAATACTTTCATTTGCATAAGGATGAAGAGCAGGATTCCGGTAAATTCAGGAGGTATAAGCTAAAGATGTTCTAATTCTACCTGAGACCAGAAGGTGGGTGTGTCGTCACGATTGGTTGTTATCGGTAACCAAAAGACAGTGAAGATGTGGCCTTATTTATATATGCTCCACGGGATAAGGATTACCTACGACACAATAACTATATTGTACATGGGTATATGAAGATATGATGCTGAGCATACTAGAAGCAGTCTAAGATTAAATGGATATGAAAGCAAGACTCAGTGTTGAAGGTAAGACGATCAAAAGATAGCGTTAATGGACTGGGTTTCAGTGTCCAAAAGGGCCTGTTGGGTTAATCATTCTAGTTATTATTAAATATCTACATTATCAAAGGATAGGACAGCAAACCAGCTGAGCCATGGAAAAATTATACCAAGAGAATAAACATTCTACAGGACTGAACCTTAGCAAGCTACGGGTATTCGCAAAGTTGAATAGAGCCTACAGCGACCAGCTCCTGCTGATCAGAGATAGTGGCTATAGGGAAGGATGTATCAGTGGCTGGTGTAGCCATATCATTAAGACGTTTGACCACATGCTGGATCCCTACATGTTCAATAGGTAAACGAACAAGCGAGTGAGCGATTAGAGCTGAAAACCATCCAGAAAAAACAGTAGGAGAGCAAAGAAGTGACTCCATACTTACATCGGGCCAACAATGATTAGCTGCTATCAAGAAGAATAGACGCGAGTAAGACGAACGATAGATAACGGCGCGCTGGGAGAGAGATGAGTGACCAGCAGTGGGTTTTGGATTAAGCCTTCAGTTACTAGGGGAGCCTACGGTGGCACATAATAGGTCAACAAACCAGCTGAGCTGTGACGCATACAATCCAAGAGAGTGAACATTGTAAGAAGGGAGCGAGATCCGGATATCCGCAAAGGTGAATTGAGGCTATGGCGAGTAGCTGCTGCTAAGCAGAGATGGTGGCTCTAGAAAATGATGTATCAATGGCTGATGTAGCCATATCGTTAGGACGTTCGGCTACCACTGGATACCTACAGTTTCGATGAAGAAAGCAACATTCGGGCGAAGCTTAGAGAGACAGGCGGCAAAAGAAAATGAACGCTGGATAGTCAGGGAGTGGCTGTTTGCAAGCTACATGGAGCCAACAATGACTAGCTACTGCAAGGAGAAGCGTTGACGCGGGTAAGATAAACGACGGATAACGGCGCGCTAGGAAAGAGATGAGTGACCAGCAATGGAGCTCGGATTAAGCCTTCAGTTACTAGTGGATCCTACGGTGACACATAATAGGTCAACAAACCAGCTGAGCTGTGACGCAAACAATCCAAGAGAATGAACATTGTAAGGAAGGAGCGACTTCTAGAGAGCGCCGGATATCCGCAAAGTTGACGCACAAAACTCCTTAAACGTAGGCCCCCTATAACACTTTCAGGAAGCATGTGCCCGTGCTCAGTGACTCGGCGTAACAGCCGAATGGCTACCCCAATCCGCTCGAACCGCGAATTGTACAGCTACGTGTAATGACCGCCTTGAACAGACAGCCTAGCGGGATTGAATAGCTAAGATAAAGCTGGAATAACGTACCAAGTCACGATACCGTTGGTCAGGATTATGTCTCCGCCAAACCTTCTGCAGTGCATTGAGTGCATTCACAAACTAAGCGCCGCTCAAGTACCTCGGTCCCCTTAACCCCTCATCCAACCCATTACCCACCACTAAAATACGTTCCACCTCAACATTTTCCAAGTGCCAGGGCGGACAGGCCTGGACACAGTATTTTAGTGGAAGCCGACCAACAGTTAAAGACAGTCTCATAAAACTGCCGCCCTTCAAGCTTCAAGAAAAAGCAGCGTCTTAACCACGACATAAGGTAACCTCTGCTTTTGGCTTTCCTCCAGTTGTCGCCTGAGTGTAACGACGAAGAGAGTGCGACGCCTAGCTCAACATACTTGGATAAACTTGGATGTTCGACCCCACCGTCCAAGTGCTTCGAAGGAAGAAAACCAGCACCAACTCAAAGAACCCTGCACGTCGCCTGTTTTACTGGCAGTAAGTATCAAGTTACCAAGTCTCAAAGCCTCTTAAGGTACGTTGAATAGCTTCAAAACCAGCGGAATCTCGACAATATTTCACAGTTTCATGTTCTCAGCTAATAGCAGCGGTAGTACCTTATACTCCGCGGGTGGGTCCTTTACATAGATCGAGAGCAGTAGCGGTGCAAGGGCAAACCCTTCGGCACGCCAAGGATGACAGATTGCCAAAACAATGAGCCGCGACCTATCCGTACACAAAATTCTCTATCATCCAAGTCAAAAAGCAATAAATAACGTTACATTTGTTCTCGAATGATTTGAGGCAGGCTAATTCGGGCAACCCTCAATGAACGGCGCGACCAGATGTACGGCACACACTCAGCGTTTGCTCCGGCCTCAAATGAGGCACCTAGGCAAATGCCTTCGAAACGTCGACGAAATGCACGTCCAGTGCATGACCATTATCCACTTCGCCCGCCCAACGTTCGCGCGCTACCAATAAATTGGTCAGACACGAAAAGCCCTTCCGAATCCGTGTTGTACATCGCTAAGTAGACTATATAAATAGATAAACAAATAAATAAATAAATGGGTACCTTCCTAGACCGGCTAGAGGCTGCATCCTTAAGGGTTCAGATCAAGTTTTACCTTACTCCGATGCTCTTGCATGGAAGTAGGCAAAATACAAGTATATGTTCCTCGTTGGCAATTACAAATGCGTTAGCATTGTTTGGTTTACAGCTGCTGGTTCATATGCGCCCACCTTAAAATTTTTCTGGTTCCTTCTGGCGATATTGAGCTCCTTGTTCTTTTGTTGCGAAAGCTGCGCAGTGTAGTTGTGCCTTTTTCCTTTTGAACAGGATCCAATTCAGCACAAAGTCACTTATCCTTATCCTTATCACTTATCCTTATCGGTTTCCTAAGTGGTTTGAAAATTTCACTCATCATACTAACTACCTTATAATTTGCAAGCAGACTCCTCTCAGTATTTTTGAAATTGAGACCGATGATAGTTTTCTTCCATTCATAAAGTTAATGTACAGTTGTCAAGCAATCTCTGGTACAGGATAGGGAGCGACCCAGTTAGTTTCGCGTCGAACTCATGTAACAGTTTCGGGTGAATCAAATCAGGCTCAGTAGCCTGAGAAAGTTCCAGCCCTTGTAACAACCTACTAACCTACGGCTCCGTTACAATAAATTCAGATAGGTCCGAACCCACTGTGCTCCTGCAACCTTACGCAACACCTGTCAACTAAGTTTAACTTACAAGCGCTGCTGCATATTTCCCACTAAGTACGCCGGATTGTCACAGTCAGTGTGAGCCTGAGTACCGTCGTCGCGCACCCACCTCGGAATTGACGTGTGCGAACGACAGCACCTTTTTACATATGCGCAGAAAGTTTTGGATTCTCTGCAGCTTCGTCTGCTAAACGTTTCTCGAAATCCATCCAGGCATTCTTGAGATGAATCATACACCTATTAATAGCCTCACGGTATCTGTCATATATGTACCGGTGGGTGGAGCTTCACTGTAAGTCCGACAAATTTTAGCCCACTGAGTAAGCATATGCCTGCAACTGGGAGCTATCCATGGCAGGCGCGCTCGAGCGTCTTTTCTCCTTGTGGCAGTGGTGAAGGAAGCAGACCTATTTGAGGTAGAACTTTGAGTTACGCAAGACAAACTGAACAGTATCTTCGCTTGAGATTTCACAAACAGAACACAAAGTCTTGTCTCTTATTGACTGATAGTCTGCTTGTCCTACGTTCGGGCGAGACACAACAGTACTGTGGTAGCGTCAGGACAGAGTATAACTGAAGCGCAAATAAACATGAGCATAAGAACCTAGTAGAGGTGAGTACACAGTGTCACCAACTAAATCGTGTGACTTATCAACATGTACTAAGGCAGCCGGTAGTTGCGCGTCTATGGGCCTACGTGCAAGTCAACGAACTGATGCAACGGTTGTTAGCGCGTAAGCTGAAAGAAGTCTGCGCTGAATGTACCAGACGCTGTGTTGCACAAAATGTCTGCCTTGCAAACTTTCTGTTGGATGCAGTCGCCCACCACAAAAGACCGGTTTGCGGATTGGGAGCGAGCAAAGTCAAGCAAATAAATATTTTATTCTCGACAAAACTCGGCACGCTGTTGGAACATTATCAGCATATTGCAACCTCTTACGTGATAGCATTCTTCGCAGCAGCAAGAGCGAAGGTAGAATAGATGGGGTCAGTAGTGTGGGCCCACATAACCCAAAGCTTGTGTATCTGCACAGAAGGTGCGGTGTCCATCTAAGAATCAGATCATTACTATGGTGTATGTTGATGGGGAACTAGTCCGATGAGGTTGTGTACACAGTGCGGGTCAGGTGAGTGAAGAATGAGAAAAGCGGTCACATTATTTTAAGAATAGTGCCATGCCACTGCTCAAACATCATGCCTTAGTCGTATGAGAGCAGATGTGTGCATAGAAATTGTGAAATATGGTGTTGGTCAACTTTCCGACACATGGTTACGGCAGTAACGTTATTGAGTGGCGAGTCACATCCGCCTCTTTGGATGCGCTCCCAGGGGTTCCGTACACGATTACAACTGCAACCTTGGCCGAGGAGGTTCTACTCACAGTCGACGGAGCCTAAACAGGGTTGGCTGCCGAGCCACATAAGCAAGCCTGCAAAACGTACTGTTAACACAACACGTAAAGAGCGACCCCACAAACTTTCGGCCATCCGTGTGATGGCCAATAAATAGTGCGTAGGTACATAAATTTATTTCATAAGCCGTGATATCCCAATGTAAATAAGATTCAGTGACTGCGAGTAGGTCGAGGTGATACTCTCTACAAACAGCCCTACTGCATAAACGTTAATCCCTAGGCTGCGCATATCGTTAATGCCAGACCCGGGTCGTGCACTACTAGGACAGGTACTAGAAGGGCGGCAAAGGACCGCCGGTTGACCACCCGAGGACCCGCTAACCAAAGTCATGGTGCGCCCGCCGCCGGCCTAGTTTTGTGGTCCTTGACGCACACCTGTACTTTCAGTCTATCTCCCAGCGGATGGTCCGGCTGAAAACTGTTCTTAGTAATTTGCAGCATAAAAGCACACCGCACGAGGGCTTTGCGCTTCTTCCGGGTGGAGTGAACTATACGAAGTTACTGCGGTCGAAAGTTTGGTGCATCCCCTGGGACATTCCCCAGGCTAGTCAACTTCCTGACGTTAACGCCTGAAACACCAGGCGGAAGTAGCTTCGATACGCCTTATGTAAGCGACTTGCGGTGGTCCGACATGCATTCAGCAAGAGGGACAGCGGTAGGTTCTGCCGCGTAACGGAATATAACGTTAATATCCCCGAAATAATCCCCACTAGGGGGTTTATTTACCTCGCTTCTCTTTGGTTCCCAACTTGGAGCAGGCGACTTCAACACTGGTGATGTGGCTGTCGTTCTCCCCTCAATTGGTGTAGCAGCGACAATGTACGTTTCTCGCTCAGTTGCAGGCATTTCTGGTTTTCAGGTCAACAAAGCCACCGGCAGTCTTCAAAGCAGATTAAGTCTGCCTTTTCTCCTTGTTAACGCGTGCAGAGCTCGTGATGTTTTGTCGCTTTGAGCAAAGTCAAGCAAAACTTGAGAACTGGCATTTTGGTTAAAGCAGAGATAGCCAACACCTTCGACTGACTAATAGTGCATGTGGAAATTGCCTCCTTCGCAGACTCGTCAGACTGCTTGACAAGTAATGACAATTGGCTGGTTTCCGGTGCCGAGACTCCTAGATTTTTGTGCAGGAGAGAGTTTAAAGGGATGTTTTGCTCGGCTTCGCTTTACACTAGTAGACAATTGCAGCAGCAAATCTGTGTCTATCGAAGTTGGGTTAGATCCAACGTCCAAAGCAGCTCCAATATATAAATAAATAAATAAATAGTATATTCTCGAATTTCCGAGACACACCTGAACAGGCATGATCAACGTTTACAAGCAATTTATGTTTCGCAACAAACACGTTGCTATGTATGTAATCGGCAGTAAGCCGAAAGTTGTCCTAACTTTGGAAATTATAAAATTAATCTTGAGGTATAAATTCGTCAAAACATGACGACAAGATGGGTTCTAGTGGGCGTATTGTAAACAGGCTGCGCATTCCGTTTGTAGAGAAAACTTGTCAGGAAAATAGTACATTAGGATTCTGGTCGGCTTGCCAGTATGTAGTTGTGGGCAGTGACTTTATTCAGTGGCGAGTCACATCCGCCACGTCGCAGTGTTGTTAAGCGGACATTTGTGGCTTTTTATAGGGAGAACGCTTGCCAGGCGAAAACCCACCACGTCCTGAAACACTGTCAGAAATCCGTTTGTACACTAATGTAAAACTGGCAGAGCAGCTCGTCGACTGAATCTGAAACCCTCGGTTAACCGCCGTCAATTGCCTTCTACTTTCCTCTGTTAGCTAAACAGGTTATTTTTGCTCGGGGCGGCCATAATGGCTGAGGCCTATGGAGAGTTAGACCTTGGTCAGCTTCGTGTCCAGGTGAGCAAAACGTCCGATTCTTGCGTCTAGATTTCTCAGGATTGTATCCTTCGCAGGAGTATGAAGGCGTCATGTCCAGCTACCATTACTGGACGACGGTCATGGTAGTGAGTGCATTTTTATCCACTTGTTGTACAGCCGTGTTCTATGTAGGTCCTTGGGGGTTTCTATGTCCTGTCCCAGGCACAAGCTCTTTCACGTTCCGATCCCAGATCCCCAAGAAGTTCCAGACCTCGGAAAAAGGGAAGGTGAGAGACAAACAGGGCCGCAAAGAACAGACATGGGAACAAGCATTATTTATGTTCTATGGTCTAACATTTAGAGGTCCGAAACCATCGGGACTGGTGCCACAATAATTCGTGCCAAAAGCTGAGCTCCAGCGTAAGTAATTGAGCCTGCGTCGTAACCGACTGACAGCATCGTTTTGTGGAGCTCAAAATTGTGGCGAAGTTCTGAAAGCATTGACAACGAACGCACTACTTTTCTCATGCGGGCATCAAGCAGCGCCTCGTTTACCTAAATCCGGGCGTTCCCGCCGGTGGGCGTGGCAACTGACATAACCGAGTAGCAACATAGCGCGGGAGGCCAGAGCTGCGTACTGCTATGTATTCAAGTCCGTACAAGCCTGGTGGTACCATCCGTTGCAGATACAGCATGCATGCCGCCGGTATCGTCAGTGACCGGCTGGCTAGCCGAACAACCTCCTCGTGGTGCCAGCTGGGTGCTTCGGGTTTAACCCGTTCCAACTAATAGTTCGACGGCAGTGTTCCAAGACGTGGTGGGTTTCCGCCAGGCAAGCGTTCTCCCTATAGAAATCCACAAATGTCTGCTTAACTACACTGTGACGTGGCGGTCGTGCCTCGCCACAAAATAAAGTCACTGCCCTGTGGATACCTGGATAATCCTTTCCAAACCATGGACACAAATCTTCTACTCGCACATTGCTGACAAGAGCAAACATTCAGGAATGGAGCAGCACGGTTACATGCGCAAACTAAGCAGCTATATAACCGCACACACAATTACATACTTGCACACTCCCTGCACAAACAAGCACTGTGATGGCAACAAATCGGATTTTTGCACATTTTTGATCACGCATAGTTTTGTCAAAATGAGCATGCCTGTAAAGGCGTGCCTCGCCTTGTCGAGAATAAAAGCTTTTTTTATTTATTTATTTATTTAAAGCTTAACCTACCACAAACTGCGATAGCCTCAACATCATGGCCTCCAAAAGCAGCATCATGGGAGCATTGCGAAACTGACAAAACGAAAAGTTAACGTTCAAGTTCAGAAGGGACTGGAACGATAGGAGAATGCCGTAAGTGTTCCCCTTTGAGTGCACCGTTGAGCCATGAATTGTTAAGTGATCAGTTATTGATGGATCTAAAACGGAACACCCGTATCGCACACTGGCCAACCAGTTAATGCCCACATTTCCTGCCCTAGCAGCCTGTGCTGTGGCAGTAAATCGTAATCATAATACGTATACCATAGCAAAAAGCACAGCAATAAAAGGTAAAAAACAGAACCCAAAACAAGGTTAAAACAGGAAACGGCCAAAAATAACGCTGCGGTAAGCGTCAAGGACGTATTGATCGGAACCACTTTAATCGATCCACGATAGCTGGATCAGAGAAAATGTGACAATGGTCAACTTGCGTTAAATATGTATGTTTTAGATCCCTCAAGGTCTCACAGCAGGTTAGCATCCACCAGACAAACTTACTCTAACACAACAATGAAGGGATCCTCCTAAAGTTACAATCCCACCCGACTGCTAACTGCAGAGACGACTGCGGATAACAAGCCCCCGTCGAGGTTTTCGCTTACACTTTACTGATGCTGTATCAATGCCGCAAACCACTATGTTATTCAAGTGCATAAGTTGTAGAAAACGCGTCACATTTTGCTCAAAAGCTGTTCAATGCGCTCTGTGCGAAGGGTGGCTGCACACTTTGTGCTGTAACATCGATGAAGCCCTGTATGAAGGCCATCGACGCACGGCCTCTGAGGTTGTGAGCTCCCATTGTGAATCATGTAAATAAATGGTATATTCTCGAGCAATGGTGAGTGACAAACGCTGTCTGGCTAACTATCGTCCTCTCAGTATATGTAGTCCTGTCACCCTGGCTATATACAATACAGAAGATGAGGCACCCGCATCATCCATTTCCCTACCTGCATCTGCATCTGCCACACCCAAACCAAACCGGAGCCGCACTCTCTCTGCTAAGTCGGCGGAGTCATTGCCTTCCAGTAAGATGATGTGTCGACCGGAAAATAAGCCTAAGACGTATGCTGTCGTGGAGAGCGCCACCGCTCCAACAACAACCAGTCTGTGCCCAGCTGGAAGCATGCCCCACGGAAGCTGGTCTCTAAGCCCAAGGCAAAATTTAACACCTGGGATAACTCTTCCCTAGTGAAGGGAAATGCGACCCCAACCTTAATCAGTCAAAGTCCGGCCACCAATGCCACTAAGTTAAATCCCAAATCCTGGGATAAACCCAGGCTGGCTAGCCGAACAACCTCCTCGTGGTGCCAGCTGGGTGGTTCGGGTTTAACCCGTTCCAGCAAATAGTTCGGCGGCAGTGTTCCAGGACGTGGTGGGTTTTCGCCCGGCAAGCGTTCTCCCTATAAAAAGCCACAAATGTCTGCTTATCAACACTGTGACGTGGCGGATGTGACTCGCCACAAAATAAAGTCACTGGGCCGTGGACATCCGGAAAATGGTATCCAACTCATGGACATCGATCGCTTATTCTCACATTCCTACCGATAACAAACAGTCAAGAATTCTGCGGCATCTTCAAAAATACAAGCTACATTCATAGACAATTACATACATATATACACCCATACAGTTACATTCACTGTTATGCCAAACATGTACTCTGTACATTTTGATCACACTATGTTAGCTAATCATGATCATGCCTGTACTGGTGTGTCTCGCATTGTCGAGAATTAACGTTTATTTATTTATTTATTTATTTATTTATTTTATTCTAAGCTCTCAGCCTCTCAGTCGCAAATAAAGCTAGTTCTCAATAGAGTTTCTGAGCTAGAGCAAATGAACAAAGAAAATCCGTCCTCTAGCAGACCGCAGCTGCCTGAGCGTACTCCTCCCGTTGCCTCATCACTATGAACGCAGTCGAATCGAACAAAGCCATCCCAGCGGAAAGAATTCAGGGTGACCAAATACTTCTCGAGCGCTTTGTCTCTTTGTGATTTGATGAACGTGAACGAGGAACCAACCTGGACCCTGCAATCCGGCTCCGCAGGAAGCAAGAGGATCCACCAAACTTCCGCCCCCGTATAGTCGTGTGTAAGACGGAAGAGGAATGCCGACACATTCTGCAACGGACCTCGCGTCTCAAAGGGGAGCCATATTACGTATAACGTGAGCTTTCCCCAGAGGATCGGATAAAAATGAAAAAGGCTTTTGGGCAGCTACGAACACGCCGAGGTACTGGTGAAAATGACCTTCATATTGTGGATTATTGTGTGCTCCGGATGACCCTGAGAGACCGTTGAAGACCCACTCTTCTCATCCCGGGACACCTAAGCACACAAATGGACCACGCGTGCTAACTATAATCTGTCATCTGTCATCTGTAATCTGTCAGAATGTCTGTATCACTTACCTTCGCTGGTTGGTTGATGTATTCACAAACACTGTAGGAATCCGCCCGTGACCAAAGTGTCTAATGGAATGGCTACATCAGGCCACTGAAAGTTTCTCGTAGCGCCATTTTCTGTCGATCCTCTTAACTTCAGCACTCCTATTTAGTAGCAACTGGTGGTCGAGGGCTCTGTGCATCTCTACGCATATCCGGAGATTGCTAAGTGCCACCCTCTTTTATTCCCAACATTCATGCTTCGTGACTGTCTGCGTCACATCCATTGCCGTCCGCTGACTTATGCTGGGACACATAAGGTATCCACTAGCTACTAGAAGGCTTCACCCCAATGCAATTGCTAGTCGTGGATACGCTCTATCTCGCCTTGCATCAGTATCAGTTCTTCGCAGTTACCTACGTCACCACTTTCCAGCTGCAGCTAGTCATTGTAGGTAGCATACATCTTTGCGATAGGAGCCACTCCGTATCTCTCCAACTTACTCTCCTGAATTGTTAACATCACACACCTTTACTGGTTTGTTGACTTCTTCTGTCACTGTAAGTATCTAATAAAAAACTATAAGGCTCAATGGAATTCCGTTGCTGTCCACTGGTTCTCTCCATTAGCACAAGTATCCTTCGTTCTTATCTTCATTACGTTTACTGCAGAGACTCATTGTAGGCTCCATACATCTTTGAGCTTACCTGGAGCTACTACGAGACATTCCTTGTTTCCACATCTTGTAATCTCTCAGATTGTATGTATCACTTATCCTCACTGGCGTGTTGCTGTGCTCTGTGACACTGTAGGAATCCACTAGTGACCCAAATGTCTAATGGAATGGCTACATCAGGCCATTGAAAGTTTCTCGTGGCGCCATTTTCTGTCGATCCTCTTTACCTCAGCAATTCTACTTAGTAGCAACTAGTGGTCGTAGGCTCCACGTATCTCTCTGCATATCCGGAGCTTGCTAAGTGCCACCCTCTTTCATCCCCAACCTTCATTCTTCTTGACTGTCTGCTCACATTCATTTGCAGTCCGTTGACTTATCCTGGGACACTTAAGGTATCCACTAGCCACTAGAAGGCTTCACCCCAATGCCATTGCTAGTTGCGGATACTCTCTATCTCACCTTGTATCATTATCAGTTCTTCGCGTTACCTACGTCACCACTTTCCAGCTGCAGCTAGTCATTGCAGGTAGCATACATATCTACGCTAGGAGCCACTCTGCATCTCTCCAACTTACTCTCTTGAATTGTTAGCATAACATACCTTCACTGGTTTGTTGACTTCTTCTGTCACTGTAAGTATCTAATAAAAAACTAAAAGGCTCAATGGAATTCCGTTGCTGCCCACTGGTTCTCTCTCTTAGCACAATTATCCTTCGTTCTTCTTATCTTCATTACGTTTACTGCAGAGATTCATTGTAGGCTCCACACATCTTTGAGCTTATCCGGAGCTACTAGGAGACATTCCTCGTTTCTCCATCCTGTAATCTCCCAGATTGTCTGTATCACTTACCTTCGCTGGCTTGTTGATGTGTTCTGTGACACTGTAGCAATCCACTTGTAACCAAATAGCCTAATGGACTGGCTACATCAGGCCACCGAAATTTTCTCGCAGCGCCATGTTCTGTCGATCCTCTTAAACCTAAGCACTTCTGCTTAGCAGCAACTAGTAATCGTAGGCTCCACGCATTTCTGGAGCTTGCTAAGAGCTGCTCTCTTCTATCTCGAACATACTTTGTGGCTGTCTGCGTCACATACATCCGCTTTTTGCTGATTTATTATGGGTAATTGTGGGCATACACTAGCAACTAAAAGGCTTCATGCAAATTCCATTGCTGATCACTGATACTCACACTTACAGCGACCCTAACTGTTCCTCGTCTTACCTCTGGCTCCCGTGTTTAGCAGCAGTCCTTCTTCATAAGCTACTATCATCTTTGCGCATATACTGAGCTGCCAAGGTCCACACTTTATCCCTCCAAGCTTTAATCCCTGGGACTGCGTGCATCACATACACTTGCTGTCTGTTGCCCTAATCAGGTGTCCACTAGCAATTATAAGGCCACACCTAAATGCCATTGCTCATCCGCGACACCTAATTGGCCGTAGTACAGCTCTCTCACTGGCTTCTCCCGGCTCAGGCCTCCTTAATTATACTCCATTAGCACCACCGCATGATTTGATTAGCTGCACGTCGATGCGTCGTAGTCTATTATGCTCTAACTATCTAACAACCTCTTTGTATGCTTGCGCTTTACTTGTCCGCTGTCATTCTATCACGAAACCTCTCTTAGCTTTCTTCTGTCGTGCAAACATATCCAGGTATTCAGCGTAAGCCGCTCTTCTGCCTCACATTTCTAGACCTTTATCTACCCATTACTTGCTGTATTGTCTTAGGCATTTTTTACCTGCAATACTCCAAGTCTCGGGCTAGCAGTCCATGGCTCTATCCAGCTTGGCACTATTACCCTAGCACTCTGGCTGCTGCGGTTAGGCCTCAGGTTCTGATATCCTCAGCAACCTTAATGTACGCATGTATTCTGGCTATTCGCGGTCCTTCCGTCAATTAGCCCTTCTTAGCTTTTTAATTCGGCACTCTCTCACCTGGTCAGTACAGAGACGCCCCTTAGCTTCTCATTTACAGGTGTTCATTCCTCAATTATTCGCTGCTATTTTTGCGAAACTTACCCATGTATGAGTCCAAAAGACTCACTGGCTTTCCCTGGGTCAGCATATTCTACGCTCCCCAGCGAATCTTCCCACGCAACAGTTGCATCATAGCAAACCGATCCTGTGTTTTCTTTGCTTAACGGCGCAACGCTCTGCATCCAAGGTATACGGTAGCAACCAACCTATAGGGCTTTGCTTCCGATGAATATTCAAAAGACACTTTTAGCATAATCATTGTTACACATTGTACATCATATGTTTCCTCTAAATGTTAGACCATAGAACATAAATAATGCTTGTTCCCACGTCTGTTCTTTGCGGCCCTGTTTGTCTCTCACCTTCCCTTTCTCCGAGGTCTGGAACTTCTTGGGGATCTGGGATCGGAACGTGAAAGAGCTTGTGCCTGGGACAGGACATAGAAACCCCCAAGGACCTACATAGAACACGGCTGTACAACAAGTGGATAAAAATGCACTCACTACCATGACCGTCGTCCAGTAATGGTAGCTGGACATGACGCCTTCATACTCCTGCGAAGTATACATAATCCTGTAAATTCTAGAAGCAAGAATCGGAAGTTTTGCTCACCTGGACACGAAGATGACGAAGGTCTAACCCTCCATAGGCCTCAGCCATTATGGCCGCCCCGAGCAAAAATAACCTGTTCAGCTAACAGAGGAAATTAGAAGGCAATTGACGGCGGTTAACCGAGGGTTTCAGATTCAGTCGACGAGCTGCTCTGCCAGTTTTACATTAGTGTACAAACGGATTTCTGACAGTGTTTCAGGACGTGGTGGGTTTTCGCCTGGCAAGCGTTCTCCCTATAAAAAGCCACAAATGTCCGCTTAACAACACTGCGACGTGGCGGATGTGACTCGCCACTGAATAAAGTCACTGCCCACAACTACATACTGGCAAGCCGACCAGAATCCTAATGTACTATTTTCCTGACAAGTTTTCTCTACAAACGGAATGCGCAGCCTGTTTACAATACGCCCACTAGAACCCATTTTGTCGTCATGTTTTGATGACTTTATACCTCAAGATTAATTTTATAATTTCCAAAGTTAGGACAACTTTCGGCTTACTGCCGATTACATACATAGCAACGTGTTTGTTGCGAAACATAAATTGCTTGTAAACGTTGATCATGCCTGGTCAGGTGTGTCTCGGAAATTCGAGAATATACTATTTATTTATTTGTTTATATGCGCAGTCTAGGAAATAACTTGGATAAGACGCAGTTGCTTGCCTTAGGGTTTCGTCCAGACCTGATGGCCTTCACTAAAACCTCGCTGTTAATCGACCTCAAAGATTCAGGGGTGTCTATCCCCGGATACCACCCCTTCCGATCCGATGGACAAGGAGAAAAGTCCGGCGGCGGCGCAATGGTCTATTGGAAGACTGATATCAAAGTGCACATAGCTGAAGCGATCTGTGACAAAGACGATGAGCTTGATGCCCTCTGGCGTCGTGTTCAGGATGGACGGAGTTCGCTCGCATTTGTGTCGTCTACCGGGCGCCTTCAGGATCCGGAACCCGCTTGATGGACTCGGGCAGAGAGCGTGGTACACGAACGGATTGTCTTAGCGTTGAGGATTTCAATGCTCTTCCTGTTGACTGGAACCTGCTTCGTTGCGACCGACCTACAGAGTACTTCGAGGCCAACTTACTGAAGATCATTCTTCATTGTAATTTGCTCCAACACGTCACTACACCAGCTTGTATGCCTCCAGATCAGAAGCCACATTTCCTGGATCTCGTGCTCTCCCCAGCACAATCAGACATCACATACCTTTCAGTCCTACAGCCCATTGGCAACAGTGTTCACTGTACTGTCTCATTCCAGTGGTCACGTCGCTTCGCTGTTCACAGCCAACGTGTCGACCGTTGGAATCTTTGGCGTGTCGATAAACGTTGTCTGAAAACGGCCGCAATCACGATCGATCGGAGTATCCCCGAACACCTCAATATTGACGAAGCATGGAATCAACTGTACTCCAAACTAACATTACCCATGGAACAGGTCATCCTCTTCTCCATAAGCAGACCATTCTCCAAAGGCTCTCCATGGATCGATCCCGAATTGAGAGCAATGATGGAAAGAAGGCGTGAACTATCGGATCGTTTCAGAATTGCGCCATTTGAGCTTGAATACTGCTACTACAAAAGGGTCAGGAATGCTTGCAACATAAAAACGAGAAAAACGCCAAAATTACGAACTGTCATTAGCTGCAATTCCTAGTACAAACTCCAAGGCGCCCTTCTCATACCCCAAACGAAGCACGAAAGCTGGCATTGGTGTCCCTGCTAGGTCGCTCTGTAAGCATTTAGACCTAGTTCACGAAGACGTTGAGAAAGTTAGCCTTTTGGCCCAGCAATACTCCTCTGTCTACTCGACCGAAAGGTCACTCCCAGATAGCGTTGCACCCACTCCTCCTTCCCTGCTGGAGCACGTGAGTGTTCCCATCGACGTTGTAATGAAACTTCTTCTTGACCTAGACCCGTTTTCCTCGCCTGGTCCCGATGGTAAACAACCATAGTTCTTTAAGACGGTGGCTGGACACATTGCCTCTCCTGTCGGTCAAATATTCCGTCGTACCATTGAAGTCAAGCGGCTTCCAACTGCTTGGAAGGGGGATCGTTTAACCTACGTACAAAGGAGAGAACCGACAAAATGCAGCCAGCTATCGTCCCATCTGCCTGACTTCGATTTTGTGCAAAGTCATGGAACGGATCCTGAAACGGGCCCTTCGCCTTCCTCTCGACGGGTTTGAGTTCCTGTCTCATGCCCAACATGGTTTCCGATGGGCGCATTCATGCGCCACAAGTTTGCTGTTAGCTAGGAAAAATGGGAATGCTCCTTAGATACCGGTAAGCGTTGGGATGCTGTGTTTGTCGATTTCAGTAAGGCTTTTGATAAGATCTCACATGAGCGGCTCCTATTCAAACTCCGGACTGCTACTCGTGAAAGCCAGATTCGTGAAGAGCAAGCTGGATTTCGTCGAGGACGTGGCTGCGTTGACCACATCTTCACTTTGCTTCAGTTGTTGGAGCACCGTTACACATATTGGCGGTTCACCATTGTCGTGTTCCTCGATATCAAAGGTGCATTCGATTCGGTGGATAGACATGCACTTTGGGACTGTCTACTCAGGAAAGGTGAACCTGAGAAATATGTAAATATTATCCCAGCATTATATGCGCGTAGCTCAAGCAGAGTGAGAGCTTCCAGAAAGTTGTTGTCGCCCTTTAATATCTCCAGCTGCGTGAGACAAGGATGCCCGCTGTCACCTTTCCTCTTCGATTTCGCTGTTGACGAAGTCATGGAAATCGCGTTCACAGGACACGACTTAGAAGGTGTGGAGCTACGCCCAGGAGAACGACTTCTTGACTTAGAGGATGCTGATGATATTGCCCTGATCTGTGACAGCCCAAAAACGTGCCAAGCAGCACTGGACAGATTAGCGCTAGCTGTTCGTCACTTCGGGCTTTGCTTCGCACCCTCGAAGTGCAAAGCGTTTCTTCAAGGTTGGTCTGGACCGCCTCCTACGCTGACCCTTGGTGGGGATCAGCTAGAAGTCGTTAAAATTTCACCTATCTGGGAAGTTGTACCAGCGCCCGTGGGATTGAAGTTTAAATCACGAATCGTACAGCAAAAGCTCAAGGCGTTTTCGCTAACCTTCGCCACTTGTGACGCCGGCGCGACATCACTCTTGCCTTGAAGGGTAGAGTGTACAGTGCAGCAGTACGTTCTACCCTGCTGTACGGTTGTGAAACCTGGCCGCTTAAAGCAGCGGACCTGAAGAGGCTAGTTACGTTCGACCACCGGTGCCTTCGTAATTTAGCTCACATATGGTGGGAACACCGCGTGAGCAACGAGCGTGTTCGACGCCCTGTTTATGGCACAGGAAAAGGAACTGAACCGCTCAGCACCGTTATTTCACGCATCAGGCTCCGATGGCTCGGTCAAGTGTTACGCATGCCAGCCCACCGACTCCCGCGACGTGTATTGTTTGCGCGCCAGGGTGTGGATGGAAGAAGAGAAGGGGCGGCCGAGCGATGACTTGGTCCAGAGGAATGAAGGCCCTCACTTCTGAGCTGGCCTCGGTTGGAGCGTTTCGGCTCCCTGGTTTGGGTCCGAAAGACGATGAACACGTTTGGTTGGACACCCTTGCTGATATGGCAAGGAGCCGACCTCAGTGGCGTTCGTGCTGTGAGTTTCTTTGTCCCACCCCATCCCTCTTAGCCTCCCCTCCAATCACGATCTCATTATTTAGCCTTATATAATTTCGCATAGTAATTTTTTTGGTGCACTGCAGCCGGCTGGTAGCTTACCGGAACGACGCCCATCCGTTACCGGTAGCTCAGCCAGCTTGCACCAGTTGCTTTTTTCTATGTATTGCGGCACAGTAGCTGAGGTGTTCCCCACCTCTAGCTAACATGTATGATGATGATGATTACTCAAACTCCGGGAAAACGGTGTCACTGGCAATGTTCTTCCCTGGGTCTCGATTGCCTGGACGGTCGCTTCATGCAAGTTAAAGTTAACGAAGCGGTTGCTTATCAATTTCTCATGACCAATGGGGTCCCCAGGGTTCTGTACTCCGCCCCGAACCCTGCAATTTCTTTAATAGCGACCTGCCATCCGATCTGCAGACCGACTGCTTAATCTACGCAGGTGATCTGAAGATCTGGGTTGAGGTAGTCAGTCTGGGAGCTGCAGACACCCTTCAAGCGATACTCGATCTGCTCCACGATTTGCCACTAAAGTGGCATTTGCCCATTAACCGTGACAAATGCGCTGTCCTTCTAATCGGTGCTCCTAAGCCTTTTGAAGCTAACCGTATTGGGGTTTTCTTGCTCAGAAGTGTAAACCAAGAGAGGGATCTCGAGGTGATCGTGTCTCCTGATCTCAGAATACCTCACGCTATACGGGGAGCCTTTTCACGCCTGACAGCCCTCTTTAGAATACTGTTTTCATTGCATGTACGCCCAGTTCTTAATTACGGATTGCCTGCTGCGGATCCCATCACAAAATCCAAACGCGACATGATCGATAAGGTTCAACAGCGTGGATCCAAAGCCCTTCCAGAATTGCGGGACTTATCCTAACTCCTACGGATTCAACAGTTGAACCTGTTACCTTTGGATTGTCATCTTCGCCGCGGATATATGATATTCGCTCGGCGTGTTCTACGAGGTGAGCTGGGGAGTCAGCTTCAATCGTTCCTTTGTCTCAACACAAGTTGTGCCACTCGAGCCCACCAATGGAAACTTTTCAACCGGCGGCGACTCCGTGTGCGGTCCCATCTGGCCCCATCTACCTGGGTAGTAAATGACTGGATCAGTTTGACAGAGGCTGTCGTCGATGCGGAGTACTACGCAGTAACATGATATTTGTCGTGCCATACCGCTCGAGCTTTACAGCTGGAATAACATGGAAAACATTGTTTGAATAAACACTTGAAACGAAATTTGACTATTTGTCAAATTTTTTCTGATCCAAGGCATTTAGGGTCGATTAAAGTGGTACTGACTAAAGCGACTTTGGCGCTTACTGGTAACGTTTCCGTTTTCCCCTTTTTGATTCCGTTTTGCTCCCAGTTTTTACCTTTTTGTTGCGGTCGTTTTCTACTGTATACGTGTTGCAATTCTACTCTGTTTTTACATGAACATGACTGTCTCGCTAAACACCGAGACGGATGGACCTATGGGGTCCTCGTTTGATGAGTCTACTGCAGCTTGCGGACAGGTTAACTGTTCGGAGTCAGTGACAGATTAATTTGGGGGCATGCAGTGTGACGTCTGCTTCCGCTGGTATCACGAAAGCTGTACCGGCCTACAGGCTGACCGGTAAAAATGCTATCATCGAGCGTTCATTTACTTTTCAGCTGTGTTGAATGCTGCGCTCAAAGATCGGCGCGCCCGGCTGTCGCCATTGCTAAACTTTCAGCGCTGTAATTCAACCTCACCTTCCTATTCCAGACGATAAGCAGCCCAAATACGAACCTTGCAGGACTTATTCAACAAAACGGTGACTCGGTACCCACTCCGCCATCGATCCTTACCCATTACCCTACCTACAGCTTGCACCAACATGCGTAACAACTTCTTTCTTTACAGATTTGCTCGCGTCTGGAATAGGCTACCATTACAAGTTAGTGCAGCCGAGCATACTGCACAGTTCCGATCATCCCTACATAGACACCTTGCTACCCTGCCTAACTGCGGGCTCTTTAACACCAGTATACTGGAGGAGGAACTTTGGGAACATGGCCCAGAGCACCTCTTAACCCGAAAAGTTAACATATCGGACACAGTCCCCACCAATTAACGCTTCTTTACTCTCTAGGACTGTCTGCGTCACATACATTTGCTGTTTGTTGACTCAGCGGGAGCCATTCTTCGTAGGCTCCAACCATCTCTGCGCATATCCGAAGCTTGCCAATAGCCACTCTTTTATTTCTCTCTGGGACTGCATGCGTCACATACATCTGCTCTCTGTCAACTTATGCTGGAACACTTTAGGCATTCACTAGCAACTAGAAGGCTTCACCCCAGTGCCATTGCTAGCCGTCGATAATCTCGCTCCCTTGGTACCATTATCAGTTCTTATTATTACCTATGTCATCACTTTTAGCTGCTGCGAAGCATTGTGGGTAGCATTCAACTGCGCTAGGAGCCACTCATTACCTCTCCAACACAGTCCCTTGAAACGCTTGCATCACATACTGTCACTGGTTTGTTGTCGCTTCTGACACTAGCTATCCATTAATAACCAGAAGGCTTAATGCGAATTCATTTGCTGTCCACTGGTTCTCACTTCCAGCGCCATCATCCTACCTTCATTTCACACTGACGAAGTCCTCAGACTTCTACATCGAACCTGTGCAATTAATTCTGCTATGAAGAATGTTTTGTTGGAGCACAGATCATCCCTATCTCGTAATGGTTATTGGTTGCAACAAAACCTTGTTTAGGCCCCTGTGCTCACGGATCACTACCTGGCGAAATTGTCCCCAACTTGTGTTTTGACGGATTTTTTCGCGCCACAGCGCCATAATGTCCCTTGGCCCGACTATTACCTGACAGTATGCTCACTCATTTGGACAACATCTTTTCTTTTATACCTTTCATTAAAACGAAATGTTTTAACATTCCACAGAAGCTATGCTTGTATGCCTATTTGATCACGCCTTTACAGGTGTGTCTGGTTTTACCGAGAATATACCATTTATTTATTTATTTATTTATCTTCATCACGTTTTCCTCAGTGCTTCGTTGTAGGATCCATACATCTTGCGCATATCCAGAGCTACTAAGAGACATCCCTTCTTTCTCCATCCTGTAATCTCTTAGAATGTCTGTATCACTTACCTTCGCTGGCTTGCTGATATATTCTGTGACACTGTAGGAACCCATTAGTGACCAATCTGCTCAATGGAATGGTTATATCTGACCACCGAAAGATTTTCATAGCGACACTATCTGTCGATCCTCTTAACCTCAGCATCTCTATTTAGTAACAACAGTGGTCGTAGGTCCCAAGCATCTCCGGAGTTTGCTCAGCGGCCCTCTTTCATCTCCAACCTTCATCCTTTGAGACTGTCGGCGTTATATACATTTGCTGTCTGCATCAACTCGAAGGCTTCACCCCAATGCCACTGCTAGACGCCGATACTCTCCCTTAGTATCATTATCATTTCTTCGGTATTACAGTTCTCTACCCAAGAGCAGTCCCAACGAAGCTTCTAGTGACGCAAGAATTTTATGTGAAGTCTTCGGCGCAAATTTTAGAGAATCGCAGTTTTAGAAATAGCTTCAACCTTTCAGGCCCGGCGAGTACCTGTTAGCCAGTCCGTGTGCTCTGTACAGTTTGACAAAAATACGATGCGTTCTACGCTTTCAACTACCAAGCTATCCTGGAACCCTGGTCCAGACAGAATGCCGCCCAGTCTACTAATGAATGGTGGTGAAGATATCCCTATTCTTCTTTCGAAAGACTTTATGTTATCAATGCAAAAAGGTCGATGCCCGACCGCTTGGAAACATTCTATCATTATGCCATGGCATAAGCGCGGAAGCCTACAGGAAGTTAGTAAGTATCGCTATATTATCCACACTTCTATTATCTCACGCGTGATGGAGAAGTTGATTAAAAAGGCCCTCATGACTCATCTTTATTCAGGCCAGCACATAAATGCATCTCAGCCCGGGTTTCAAATTGCTCGGTCTTGTGCAGCTTGTCAGCCGGACTTCCTTAATTTGGTCACCAAGGCTATTGACGCTAATCTTTCAGTTGCCATTCTTTACCTTGATATGCAAATGGCGTGTGACAGGGTACCAAACATGCGCCTGATGCATAAGGTAAAGACTTAAGGGGTCTACAGTGCTCTATTAGACAGGTTGGGTTCCTATCTATTAAAACGCACGCAGTCTATTAAGATTGGACAAAGTATATCAACCCCGTGCGCCGTCCCCCGTGGCGTGGTACAGGGGAGCGTCCTTGCTCCTACCGTATTTTTGATTTATATCAATGATCTTTGCAGGAGTTTGCAACACGGTTGCTCCTTTATCTTTGCTGACAACGTAAAATTATCTACGTCCTTCCCCCTGTCAATGAATTATCTGCAATTAATAGTATCCGTGAGGATCTTAAAGCACTTGAAAAATGGTGCGAACGCTGGCAAATGACCTACTCCGCTCAAAAATCTACCGTCCTGACCACAAATTTTCTATACCTGCCGGGTCCCCAACTACAAACGGCATCAACGTCAAACAGAAAGCCATGACAACAGCGCTGGGCTTGCGCTACTCCATGAGCCTCAACTTTGCAGAGAAAGTTCATTATCAAATGGCAGGGGTAAGGGGATTATCGTTCCACATACGCCGTTACATAAATCTGCAGATGCAAGGCTAGAACGCTATAAGAGCCACGTCAGGCCACATCTGAAATATTGCTCTCTTATATGCAGCAACCTATGGAAGTCGGATCGCGTTCTGCTTGAAAAAGCTCAGCGACACTTTACGAAGAGGTTGACTCCATCACAGCAAGCGCTGAGTTTCCTACAAAAGTGTAAACACCTTAAAATTCCGCCCCTATGGCAAGGGCGCATTATCCTTAACCTGTGCTTCTTATGTAAGCTAGTTCATAAAAGCTGCACAGTAGTATCGCTTGTTTTAAACTAAGGAGCGCATCTGAATCAAAACTCCGACACAAGATCCATTTCATTACTCTGCTAAAGGCAAAGAAGAGACTGCGATCTCGTTACTTCTTAGTTTTGTATGTGAACATACGAAATACGCTGCCTTCCAGAATAAGAGAAATCCAAAACTTGCAGGCATTCAGGAAGGAGATACAAAGATTTCTATGTTTTGGCAATATACAAAGCATCATCCATATCTGCGATGCGCAGGCCCACTTCTTCGAAACTGGCCCTGATGTAGTTGAGGACTCCCGCGATGTAGTGCGTAACATCGGAGCACCTTAAGCTCACTACTCATCCACATTCATTGTCGTTGATGTTCTAGCACCTAAGAGACTAGCGATATCCGTCTCACCAAAGGGTCTAAATGGAACTCATTCCGCCATTCCGGAGGCGCTACCTTCACGGGGTCTAAACAAATGGGTTTAGCTCGCCTCGTACTCAGAGAACAGTTTACTCACCTGGAATAATATATGTACATGGATCCCCCGTTCCACAACCGAAGACAAACAACTCTGGCGTGATTACCTTCACTGCCTCAAACATTCCTATTCGCCAGTCACCTAGAGCTATTCTGATGTCATTTCACGGACAGCGTTGCGCACGTATACGTGGCTATTCTGATGGCCTTCCATGGAATTTTCACTTGGCTATGGAAACAGTTACACTTACTTACATCTGCAGGAATCCCAAATCCAATTTGCGGAGAATGGCGTTTTTACCTATTAAGGACATATTCAGCCACAAGAAACAACTTCACTCACCGACCCATGACAAGTCCAGCGTGGATAGCTGGACACGGTTTGCGAGCCGAGCAAGAATATAATAGAAGAGCCGGCCTCTATTAACAATGTGTTTACTCACCTGCATCATTATCATTCGACTCTTCGAAGCTTGCATCACTGACCGGCTTCAACGACTGCCGCCGTATCAGTACTAAGCCATTCGGCCAACCAACGAAGAATTTTGGCTGTCAACCGACTGCGAATAATAGAGTGCAAAATCGGTCTATACGATGCATAACCGACTTGCACTACTGTTCAACGAAAGCTACGGCAGTGTTCCAGGACGTGGTGGGTTTTCGCCTGGCAAGCGTTCACCCTATAAAAAGCCACAAATATCCGCTTAACGACCCTGCAACGTGGCGGATGTGACTCGCCACGAAATAAAGTCACAGTTAAGCATTTCACACTGACGCAGTCCTCAGCCTTCTACATCGAACCTGTGCAACTAATTCCGCTATGAATAATGCTTTGTTGGAGCAGAAATCATTCCTATCTCGTAATGGTTATTGGTTGCAACAAACCCTTGTTTAGGCTCCTGTGCTCAAGGATCACTACCTGGCGAAATTACCCCCAACTTGTGTTTTGACGGATTTTTGCGCGCCACAGCGCCATAATGTCCCTGGGTCTGACTATTACCTGACAGTATGCTCACTCATTTGGACAACATCTTTTCTTTTATACCTTTCATTAAAACGAAATGTTTTAACATTCCACAGAAGCTATGCTTGTATGCATATTTGATCACGCCTTTACAGGTGTGTCTCGATTTACCGAGAATATACCATTTATTTATTTATTTATTTAATAGTGGCAAACCGAGAACAAGATGATTTTATTCTTTAACGATCTCTTCCTAACCTAGTTGAGTTCTCCTACAGACAAATCCACCTTAGGACTGCACTATGGAATGAGTAGACGCCAGCACAAAAGCATCCGGTAAGGGATAATAAGGGATAACCCCATGAATTGTCTCCATCAGTGACCCTTGTACTTTTAACTTATCCATTACCGCACACACAATACCCAGAAGGTTTCAGTCGGAACAATCACACGCATCGTGCAGGTGCTAACATTAGAATTAAATAAATATAACTAAATAAATAGTTTCTTCTCGTCACGGTGAGGCACAACATCAAGAGCGTGATCATGGTATTGCAGACATGTGGGATCGCAATTGCACAAACTAGTACATTTTGACCAATAGTATAGATATTCTTTCTTGTGTTCAGATGTAAAACCATGTTTAACAGTGTATTTGGAAGGGGACATGTTGTGTGAGTAGGTAAATGTGACTGTGTGTGCTTTTGTTCGTTGTGTTCGCCATCGAAGGGGGAATCAATGGAACGCTTTGAATCGGATGACATTCGTGATGTGTGAACGAACCTCCGGGAAAGGGAAGAGGCAGTGACTTTATTTGATGGCGAGTCACATCCGCCACGTCACAGTGTTGGCAAACGGATACTTGTGGCTTTTATAGGGAGAATGCTTGCCAGGCGAAATCCCACCACATCCTGGAACAATGCCGCCGAACCATTTGCTGGAACGGGATTTACACGAACCACCCAGCTGGCACCACGAGGAGGTTGTTCGGCTGGCCAGCGTGAATGCAAGCGGCACTTAGCCATTACTGAGTACTTCCTGACGTGCTTCGACTTTCTCACTGACACGTTGATCCAAAGGCTGAATGGACCAATTGGTATCCACAACCCTTCGGCTTCTCTCTTTCTATGGTCACATCGTCTATATTAAAAATGTTCAACAAAGAGTACAGCCTAGCCTACTGATTGGCAGGTTCACAAACCCGTAGTTATTTCTCAAATAGGATATTGCAGGGCAAAGAATTAGCCAACCGTGCAGGCGAATTTCAATCTTTACATCTTAACTACATTTTCATTCCTTGTCTTCAGCTCTACAGTTATCACTTTCCAACTTCTTAACCACTGGGTACGTGCAAAAATTTCAGTTTTAGGACCTTCAGGATGCTCCTAGTAAACGCATCTTACCAGACCTAAGGCTTGCATAAAAGATTAAAAGCCTTTGTTGCTGCGGTTGCACCTAAGCTTAGCATTAGAATTGTACAAAACCGTCTAAATGCCGGCTTAAATGAACCTTTACGTGCCTTCGTAGATGTCGGTTGCTAGCTGGCCATTATTGATGCTTTTTCATTAGGCCCGAGCAATAGATGCTGTACTCCGCAGTTTCCAATCACCAGCAGTATGTAACCAGCAAAAAATTTATATATCTTTCATATTCTTGGCAGAGATCACTTTAAAAGTGCTAGGCTCAAGAAACAGACGTTTTGCTCTCCTCTTATCCTCTCTTGGCCCCATATACCTAGCTCTATCTGGTATACATAAGTCTTTCACTATTGGCAACACTAGTAGACAGGCATAATGAAAACCAGATCCTCTTCTTTGACTGCTTTTGCTAGTAAAATGCTCGCATTTCCAGATTCCATTTCACTGGTGCGAAAGCTAAACAACGCCAGAGAGGTCCCTGTCACACTGGCTGGCTGGAGCACCAGAAACTTTCCATCATCACTTTTCGTATCTTGGCCGTTCGTGTGTTATTTATCATTTAGCTAGCTGTAAAGCCTACCGTTGTTGGACTGGTTAATACTATTTCGAGACGGTGCGCGAGAGTAAGCTCGGATATCAGAAGGCAATTGGAGCCGGACACAGCCGATTGTATTCCATGGGCTACAATAAGAAGCGAACGGATGAAGCGAGGCGACAGCGTACACGTGCGCGTGGAAACTTACAAGGCTGTTGTGGGACGAGCCGGTTGTAAGATTAAAACAAGAAGGAGTAATGTACAATCGGTCAACGATTAAATTGTACATGAAAGAGCAGTTATCTTTTAGGGCGCTACAGAGCTCCACCTAGAAGGCTGAACATAGAAAGCCTTCGAAATCGAAAAGGACTGTTGAAACGAGGTTCGTAAGGCAAAATTGTGCCGAGTAAAAGTGAGCACGCGTTGGTGTAAATGGGGGTTCGTCGGAAGTCGGAGTCTGCTGTGCCGTTTATGATTTGTTATTTATTGAGTGCAGGGCAGGGTGCATTTCGGCAAGCCGTTGGAGCGGGCTTAGCGGACTAACAAAACGCTGGCTAGCCCAGGAAAGGCCGACAGGACCTCAACCTCCGCTGCTGTCAAACGGTGCGCTTGGGAGTGGTCTCTCCCCCGCGGCACCCCGCCCCGCGCCAAAACGGCCCTCGTTCCACGAAGCAACGACCATGGTCCCACAGAGCAGCGACCCTCGTCCCGCGAAGAAGCGACATTTTTCCCGAGGAGAAATGACACTCGAAGGCGGAGAAACGACCAGTGTTCGCGTCAGGGCCCTCGAAAACATTATTCCTGTGGGCCAGTTGATCGAAGAGGAAGGTTGCGGCATGTAGAGGCGAGAAAATAAAATAACTCGCGCAGGAATCGGCAAAAAGAACAAGCGAATGCTCCGCATATTTAAATTTTTTGCTTTTTGATTATTGTTTTGAGAAAGGTTTTTTGAAGGTTTTGATATTTTTGTGTTTTCAACACGTTAATCGACCAAAAATGGGGCAATATATACAATATTTACAAAGCTAAAAGTATTTACTCTGTACATAGTCAGAACAACGAACGGGCTTACGCACCTTCCGACCACGGCGATTGCTCGTATGAGGCAGCGGACTAGGTTCGGGCGATGTCGGGACGGCTGAAGCTGGTAGACCGGGATCGTGGTCTGGTTGGACTTCAATACCACGCGGTAAGCTGGTGCGGTGGGTTGTGACGTCGCACGAAGCACTACTAGACGAAGTAGGCGAGGCAGTTTCTTCCATAATGGCGGGTTTCAGACGGCCGATGGTGACGACTTCGCGTCGACCACCGCGGTCAATAGTGTACGCCTTATTCGTACTATGTAGCACCTTGAAAGTTCCTATGTACGGCGAATGAAGCAGCCGACGAACACCCTCTGCTCGGAGGACGACGTGTGAACACAGGGACAGATTCTCGGGCACGTACACTGGTGTCTTCTGCGATCGAGGAGCGGGTGGACGTAGCCCACGTTGCTGGTGAGCCAATCGATCAGTGTAACTTCCGAACTCAAAAGTCGAAGTACATGGGGCTGGTTCTACCAGCTATCCGGGTAACCGCACCTTGTAACCGTAGACTAGCTGCGGTGGTGTGGCGTCGAGATCGGTTTTAACAGTATTTCTTAATCCTAGGAGGACAAGGGGAAGTGTCTCAGACCATGAAGGATCTGCGTGCGCACGTAGCGCTGCATGCAACTGGCAGTGAAAACGCTCCACCATGCCGTTAGCGGCCGAACGATACGTCGTCGTCTGAACGTGGCGACAGCCTAAATCCTTAAGCAACTTGGCAACGGTTGACGAGAAACGTGACCCTCGATCAGTGGTCACGATGGCGGGGCAGCCGTATTGAGCTACCCAGCGCTCCATAAAAGCTTTCGCTACCGTTTCCAAGAAGCAATTTGTGATAGGGACGACCTCAGGCCATCAAGCAAATCGATCGATGCAGGTCAGTAGATATATATAGCCTTTGGAAGGCGCTAGAGGACCTAAGAGGTCGACGTGCACGTGATGAAAACGTACGTCTGGCGTCGGAAACGTGCCTAATAGGCTTCTCGTGTGCTTGTGCACCTTCGCGCGTTGGCACGGTAGGCAAGCAGCTGCCCAAGTACCGACGTCCCGATTAACATTGCGCCAAACGAATCGTGCGGTTACGAGTTTAACCGATGCACGAACGCCTGGATGAGACAAGCCGTGCAACGTGTCGAACACGGTCTGCCGAAACTCGTGTGGGACGACTGGGCGCGGCGTGCCCAGAGTTACATCGCAGAGTATAGTTCCGTCTGATGACGTCAGCGGAACGGGTCGTATGTCCAATGCGGGAGATCTGCGTAGTAGATCAACCTCACGATCGTTGAGTTGTGCTATGGCCATGGTTGTCAAATGGATAGCAGTGCCGGCGACAGGAGAGATAACTTGGATGCGGGAAAGTGCATCGGCGACTGCGTTGTGCACACCTGCGACATGCCGTATATCGGTCGTAAACTGAGCTATATGGTCAAAGTGGCGCGACTCTCTAGGAGAGTATCGGTCGGTAGTCGAGCTGAGCACGTAAGTCAGGGTTTGTGGTCAGTGAAGATGACAAGAGGGCGACTTTCTAGGACGTGTCGAAAGTGACGTATCGCTAGATATACGGCTAGTAGTTCCCTACCGAAACTGCTGTAGCGAGATTGGGTAGGTTGTAGGCTTTCGGAGAAAAATGCTAAGGGCTGCCCGTGTCGGCTACTCGTTGCTGCAAAACAGCGCCGACTGCCACGTCCGAGGCGTCAGTACTGAAAGACAGTGGGACGGCCGGATCGTGATGCGCTACAGAAGCAATGGTGGCGATAGCCCTTTTCACAGACTTAAAAACGGCACTTGATGCGGCAGGAAATCCGAATTTCTTGAGTTTCCCTCGGAGGAGGTCCGTGAGGGGTTGCATCAGCGAGGCGCAGTTGGGTATGAACTGTCGGTAATAGTTGACAAGGCATCAAAACGCCTGAGCTGTTTGAAAGAATAAGGCTCGGGGTAGTTGATGATGGCTTGAATTTTATCCTGCATTGGCACGACGCATGCAGAAGAGATACGATGGCCGAGGAAGTTGACTGAATCGACACCAACGAACACTTTTCTGCGTTGATCGTCACCCGGTGTTGAGATAAACGATCAAAAAGTGTTCGTATGTGCTCTTCTGGTGAAGAGCTTGCGATTAAAATCTCATCAGGGTACGCGCAAGCCAAGTCTAAGCCGCGACAAACTTGGTCGATGAAGCGCTGAAAGGTTTGCGCAGCGTTCTTTAGACCAAATGGCATGCGCAGAAACTCGAACAAACCAAATCGAGTTGTCACGGCAGTTTTAACGATGTCCGCTTCAGCTACCGGAATTTAGTTGTACGCGCGTACCAAATCAATTTCGCTGAAGATAGTTTTACCTGCTAGACTGGCGGTGAGATCCACTATGTGTGGAATCGAAGAGCGATCAAGCGTGGTCACCGTATTCAAGGATCGATGGTCGCCGCAAGGACGCCAGTCCTTATGGCCTTCTTCAGGACCATGTGCAGTGGGGACGCCCATGGTCTTTTGGACGGTCTGACGACATCAAGTTGAAGCATGTAGTCAAATTCGGCTCGTGCTGCACATAGTTTTTCCTGAGCAAGCTGTCTTGGTCGTGCGCTAACTGGCTGACCACGCGTGCCTATGTGATAAGTGACCTCTGTCGTGACTGGCTGAAACTCCGCAGCTGGTCGAGTCGCGGATATTCAGAAAGTAGGTGCGCATTATCTGACGGTACATCGGCGATTCGACTAACTGGACTGATTATCGGGCCGTCCGTAAGAACCTCTTCAACCAATAGTTTAGTACGATCGTCCAAAAGACTGTGGCGACTAGCGTCAACAAGCAAACCAAAATGTCGGAGGAAGTCGATAACGATAAGTGCAAAAGCTGCAGACGCAACCAGGAAGACCAACTGAAAGTCTCGGCGAAGACTGTGGTCCACGTTCATCATGCGCTGACCGAATGAAGCTATCGGAGAACCGTTGACCGCACGCAACTTGTACTGGGCGAGAAAGCTGAGTGCCAACGCCCGCGCATTTGTCACCTATCGTGTGTGGGAAAGTCCTTGCGAGCGTGTTAGCAGGACCCAGCCGAGAGCTGATAAGATCGCGCGTCAGACAGCAGGCTTCTCGCCAAGGCCTGACCGGAAGCTGATAAAATCGCGCGTCAGACATCACGCGCGTTGCCGTGCATTGCGTAGGCGGACGAAGACTGGAATGCGTGAGCAACACGGTGAACTAGATAGATGGAACGGACAAGTATGTGTGGAGCGTGGGCGTATAGTCAAATCCGCATTGTGATACCGACTTATAAATATGAGCTTTCTTTGCCTTAATAAAACTCTGGTCTGCTGAGTAGTCTTCTGTCTCCGTTCCGGTCGGGTTTGCCAAGGCGTCAATCAGAGCACGCGTGAGGGCGCAGATTAAACAGCAGGCGTGAATCAACCAGTCGAGAGCGAGCAGGGCACCGCGTTATAACACCCTGAGTGCTTGTCGTTAGCGGTCGCTGGGATGACGCTGACTTCCGCTCCAATATTGATGAGGAACGTGAAGGACGAACGTCGATCCTTAACGTAAAACAGTCGGTTCTCTTGGTTATTGCATGACAGATTTGTCGTGCTTGTATGCAGGCTATTCGATTTCCCTGAAGCAGCTGGGTCGTGCCCGATGCATGGGGATCGACAACGTCTAGCTCTTCCGCCGTATTGGCGGTGATAACAACATACTTCTTCGACGGGGTTGACATTATCTGACTGATAACTTGTAAAAAATTGTTGCGCTTTCGTGCCAAACGTGACGTACTCGGTGCAGGCACAGAGGAGTTGCAATGAACGGTAGCCAAAACGTGGTCAGCATTTGACCGTGGCACAAGCTGCTTCGAAGTGTTCATTGCTGCTATCTTGCTGGGAAGTAGAGCAATGTCCTCGTCTTTAGCGTCAGATCGGCCTAACGACTGGGAGCAACCATGAGATTCGGTTTTCATCAGTGAGAATACGTCACCGGAGCTACTGGTCATCTGCTGCAGAAGACGTCCGAACGCAGCGTCTGCCTTGGTAACTAATTATTTCAGGGATGTATCTGTAAACATGGACAGCATTACCGGCAATGGCTCTGGGAGACGTGCAAACCACAGCTCCTTTATCCCTTCTTCGCTCAAGAATAAGGTACCAGCGATGCGCTGAAGTTCGCAGAGCAACGCCGACGGATTGCGATCTCTAATCTTGGGACCATTGAGCTGCTCAAATCGAGGTCGTGCGCTAGGCAGTAACTATTTTAAAAAACGCTTGCTTCATCGTTTCATACTTTGCCTCATTCGATGGGCAGAGTAGAATGTCCTCAATCATTGTCACAACTGACGGAGGAAGGCGTGGGACAAGCTGATTGTACCTTGGACGGTCCGCCGTAATGCCCTTATTTTCCAGTTAAATAAATAAATAGTATATTCTCGGTAAAACGAGACACGCCTGTAAAGGCGTGATCAAGTATGCATACAAGCATAGCTACTTTGGAATGTTAAAACATTTCGTTTGAATGAAAGGTATAAAAGAAAAGATGTTGTCCATATGAGTGAGCATACTGTCAGGTAATAGTCGGGCCAAGGGACATTATGGCGCTGTGGCGCGCAAAAATCCGTCAAAACACAAGTTGGGGGTAATTTCGCTAGGTAGTGATCCGTGACCACAGGAGCCTAAACAAGGTTTTGTTGCAAGCAATAACGTATTGTCCCGCTGTTCTTTGAACTGTATATCGCTACGTTCTGGTTCGGTCTGTGTTACTCCAAAGTAACACATATTAACTGTTACCTCTGTCTTGCTGTTTTTGGACCTCTGTCCAAGCCGTTTTCCAAAAGTCGTTTTTTCGCGTCGCGTGTTCACCGTTTTACTCCACCCTTTTACTCCAGTTTTTTACTGATTATTCTTATCATGGTGAAAAAACGTATGTCACCCAAACCTGACAAAAAGAAAACACTGGAACAAGCCGCCCGTGACGTCAGTGGGGCAGGCCCATCTCAAATACGAGATTGCAAAGTAGTGCTCGTAGATCCGCTAGCAGAAGCTCTGCACAAAGTCCGTGTTCTCGAAAGTCAGGTAAACTCACTGAAAGAAGAGTTTACATCTCTTGCGACGCTACTAAATAAGGTCATGCCTTTGGTCAACCTGGGCAACCTCCAAACTTTGGCTAGCCAACCTGATATGCTAGCTGCAGGTGAAATATTGAATAGCGTTACGTACGAGGTCAGCGAACGCATTCGTCGTGCCAATAACGCGGTTGTATTCAACGTACCTGACAAGATACCGCTTAAAAAGGTGTTGCGTACTCTTCTCAATGATTGTAGACTACCACACGATTGCTGTTCAGCCACCCGCCTACGTAAGATCCCTGGCCGATCTTGCCCAATAGTCCTGAAATTTAGCAGCCCCGTGCTGGCTAAACGATTCCTTGACGCCCGATATGTATTGAATCAGCACTCGAATCTCGGGCGTATTCTGATTAAACCGGACAGAACCCCGCTGCAAAGATCAAATTTGCCTACTAGTTCAGTTTCTCAGAAGAAAGAAACTCGAGCGACATCATTCACAGAACCCCAACTCACAAATGCGCAAGAAAATCCAACCTATACGGCCTCTTCCTCGACCCTTTGTGAAGTTGACCTTGATTCCTCACAGCGACTAACTTACCGCGATGCAAAAATGCCCTCAGAGGAAAAAATCAGCCAAAAGGTACCGTTGCGAAGTCCGTAACATCAGCTGCAAACTCGACTGTTGCTGTAGACACGACTGAATACAGTACTCAGGCTGTTGATATGTCTGGCTTGTGCGACATGGAATCTGAACTAGAGAGTGTGGGCTTTCTATCAGTATATACTCCATTAGCCAGCGTTGCCGATGACCCCACGCAACTCTCTATTGACACGACGCCAGCGACCAACAGCTCAAAACAACGGTGTTCCACAGCTCTCCCTCATCGTCTCCCATCGAATCCCTATCAGTACAACAAAAGCACTATACCCAGACGTCCCGATATGGCTAAAGTATACTCACTGCCAGTACCAGTAATACCACGCCACCAGATGGCTCGCCAGCATACAACAGAACCTCCAATTACCCATTCTGGACCGAAGTCCATTGTCAACCAAGCACAGTCTCATCGTCGGAACTACCTACTTAACACCCCAAACCCAATAAAGCACTTCCAAATTCGCAACAAACCCCGTTACACTACCCACCGTGTCAAACCAATACCCAAGCAACTACAACCGGTGACTATTACTCCTTCTGCTCTGGTTTACCAAGCGTTACCCTTGGTTGCTGCTCCGACAAGATCTAGCCATTCATTCAGAAAACCATATTTACTCGAATCAACAAATCACATTGCTCAAACTCCAACTTATCAACATCAGTTCAAAACAAACGGATATCCGGCGCCTAACCGAAGACAACAGTGTGCTGCTATTGACAACTCGACATTCAACATGAACACCACAGCTCCATCAACTTCGACCAACCGCTCTCACACATCAGGACTCCTGCAGAATGTCTGGTCGCCGAGAAGTGCTACACCTACTGCTGCCCCTTTTTTATGGAGTCCTTCAGGGCGTGGTCCACCAAGCCAAGTTCTCCAAGAGCTCGCCCCTGCTCTGCATCATCTACAGAGACTCATTTATACACTGCAGTCAACCCAAAACGGTTGGCTCCAGCCCTACGCGTAACCCCCTTGGACCTCAAACTGACAAGTGACCCGTCAGCGGCTGACTGCCACCAGTGTAACAATCCGCCGCCCCCGGCACACATATCCGCTGCACTTAACTCACCTATTCCAAGCGCTTCCAAACTACCCGGTTGCGACACCACTGCAGAAGCTGCCGACCAGACGACAGGACGCTGTGCTTACAACACGTATACACTCTTCCTCCTCAATGCACGATCGATCAAAAATAAAATGCACCTCATAGGCCCCCTCATTCTTCTATCACGCCCGCATCTGGTGCTGGTCACAGAAACATGGCATTCGGCCGATGAATCTGACACACCACTACACATCCCAGGGTACACTATTTTCTGTAGTGGACGCGCCAACCACCGAGGTGGCGGATGTCTCATATACGTCAAGAACGAGTTTCATGCAACATCTTTCCAAACCGTATCCCTTGGTAATTCCGAAGACTCAGTATGGATTCAGGCCGCTGGAGGTCCATTAGACCTCTTGATAGGCTGTTTATACAACCCACCGCACTCCTCTTGTGTTAGCGTTGACAAAATGCTCAAGCTCTTCCAGGAAGTCTCATTTCTTCCTGCGCGCCTTAAAATTATTGCTGGAGATTTTAATATGCCTCATGTCTCGTGGCTTAATCAGACAGCCCCACCCAAATATAGAGCCCTGGTAGACACTATTTTCACACATGACTGGACTCAGCATGTGAACACACCGACTAGACAATCTAACATACTGGACCTAATATTCACCAACGGCATTTCCCATGCATGCGCCAGCGTGTTAGACAACATACCGGGCAGCGACCACAACGTGGTGAAGCTCTCTTTTGCACTGCCTAAATTCCCTTACCAGGAAGATAACAAGTATGAGGTATCACGCCCCCTCCAGCGCATCAACTGGGTAACATTTTCTTCCCTTCTCCGAGCATCACCTTGGGACGATTTCTTCCTCTCAGATAATATAGATACTGCGATCAGGGAGCTTTACAATAACCTCACTAACTGCTTAGACGTCCTTGCCCCCCAAAAGAGGAAGCCAAGAAGGCGGCAGACTCTTGATGATGCTTCTACACGCAAACTAGCTACTAGGCTTAAGAAAATGCGCTGCCGCTACAGCAAGACTAAAGACTTTTATCTAATCGTCCGAATGAATGAGTTACTAATCGCCTGGAGAACTATACAAAGCAATGCTCGCACATTAGCTGAGCACGCAGCGCTTTGTACTGATAACAAGGCAAAATCTCTTATTCGACTAATGAAGCAGCGGGGTGGCAGCAGAGATACAACGATCACTACCCTTCTACTTCCTGATAAAACTATAGTTACTGATGCGGTCGAGCTCTGCGACCGCATTAACACGCACTTCTGTAACTCCTTCACCAGCAATGACTCGGCATCGCCAACAACGATTCACAAGTTCACTGAAGATCAAATACATACCATTGACTTTGACTTAAACAACATCAAGCGAGCACTTTGCTCCTTGAAAATGTCCCACTTTCCAGGTCCGGATGGTGTACCTTCTTCCGTATTAATACTTGGTGGATCGGATATTCCAGTCCTTCTCCTCAATATCTTCACCCTCTCTATGAAGAGTGGACAATACCCGTCTATGTGGAAACACGCAACCATCATACCAAGACACAAAGGAGGCTGCCGACAAAATATTGACAATTACCGTCCTATTAGCCACACACCCATTGCGTCGAGACTCATGGAAAAAATAATAAAGGACGGGATGCTTCGTTTTCTGTTGCAACGCAACCTTATTAATAGGTCCCAACACGGATTTCTGCCTTTTAAATCTTGTCAAACTTGCCAGTTTGAATTCTTAAACAACGTTACACACGCCATAGACCTGGGTCGAGCGCTGGTCATCATCTTCCTTGATATGAAAAAAGCATTTGACCGGGTTCCACACAATGGTTTGTTAACAAAATTAGCTGCATTCGGTGTTTCCGGCCGTCTCCATGCTTGGTTCTCTTCTTACCTTTCTAGCCGAACGCAGTCAGTGCTACTGGGCGATGTCTTGTCTAAGAAGGCCTCCGTAACCAGCGGAGTGTTCCAAGGCAGCGTCCTAGGTCCTTTGCTGTTTTTACTCTACATCAATGATGTATTCCAGGTCTTCCAATATGGCACTCCCTACCTCTTTGCTGACGATATAAAAGTGGTATTCTCATTTGATCCTAGCTGCCTACGCGATGGCCTCTCCAGCATTCAAAGAGATCTCGGCGCTCTTGAATCATGGTGTGACCTGTGGAAACTAGAGTTCTCACCAACCAAATGTAACGTCCTTTCCTACCGGTGCTCTATACCGCCCAATATATTAACTCTTAACGGAATACCACTAGATAACAGCGTTACCGTGCGCGATCTCGGTGTGCACTACTCAAGCTCACTGAATTTTGCGGAACAAGCGAGTTATAGCTCTGCAAAAGCCAGGTCTATCGTTGGCTATATACTGAAGTCAATGAGCCTGTTAGAGTCGCGACTCACGCTCTACAAGTTGTGTGCCCGACCTATTGTAGAGTACTGCTCCATAGTGGTTACTAATTCACGCAAAAGTGATAGGATGGTCATCGAGAAAGTGCAGCGTTCGTTCACTAAGCGCCTTCTAGGATCAACAACGCTCAGTTATCAAAGCCGCTGCAAGCAGCTTGGTCTGGATCCACTTTGGCTGCGGAGACTTAAAGCCAACCTAGTTTTTCTATATAAGCTAATCAAAACATCGGACTCAAGTATTGAAAGATATTTTCAACCGCTGGGCGACACACGCTATCCTCTACGCAAAAAGCCATACTCATTCTCACTGCCCAAAACCCGTTGCTCCATACGCTTTAACTTCTTCCTCTATAGATATGCACATGTATGGAATAAGTTACCAGAAACCATCAGAGCATCTAATAGTATCCTGCAATTCTCCGCGGCCATAAATAGATTACTAAATGTCCCCACGGTAGCAGACATCTTGGGCACCTGCATCCCTGAGGACGAGCTATGGGAGAACGGCCCCGATCACATATAGAATTCCATACAAAGCGTTAACTGGGTGGAATAATCTCAACGCGCCAAGAGCTTGCTGCTCTACACACGCAGCACCAATAAGGTTCCTTACAAAATGACCCTGTCCTCTCCTTATTATGCACTTCGCTCTTAATTCTTCTTCTATCGGACGGTCACTTGTCCGTGCCCTGCTCTGTCCTAGTCTCATTTGACTGGCCTGCCTCTCTTTGACTTACTCCAGACTACGGTTACGACTTTGTAGACATCTGGCTATGCCCCCTCTTCACGAGAGCCTGCTGGCCCTGCTCATTCCTTTCTAACACAGCCACCTCTATCTCTAATCTGTCCAGTTCTGCTGACCCTCTCGTAATATTGTGACGGTACCGGTCATTGATCTGAAGACTGAACACTGTTCCCCTCCCTAGTTGTTCCCCTCACTCTATCAGGAACCCAGAGCTGTGTGCTAACCTTATTTCTCCCACCCCTAGTGCTTATATCTAACTAACCAATTCAAACTCTTCTACATCTAACATGTCCATTTCTGCTGACGCTCTCTATTTTTCTTCCCAACTTAACTTCACTATTAAATCGCAATACTCCGACTAATACAGCCTCGTGTATTTCGGCTCATGTTTTCTGACCTCTGACTATTGTGCCGTTACCGGCCAATATTAAGATGATTAAATACACTGACCACATTACCTTACAGAGCCTCGTTGGCTTCGCTACGCCTAATCAGTAAATCTTTCCCCACTGACCCCGTTCTTCCCTTACTTCGCTGTCTTCATTCCGTCTTCCATCGGATTGCATTTCTTTAACTAGACAGTCAGCTCTGTCCCTTGCATTAATCTAATCTCATCTGACCAGTCGCTTGCTTTCTGACTGCATGCATACTACCGAGAACTAACTGATCCAGGCACTACATATCCAATCAACCGATTCCCTTAACCCAAGAAGCTACTAGGAGACCAAACTACTAGTGACCAAACTGCCTAATGGAAAGGTTACATCTGACCACCGAAAGTTTCCGTAGCGCAATTTTCTGTCGATCCTCTTAACCTCGGAGCTACTAGGAGACATTCCTCGTTTCCTCATCCTGTAATCTCTCAGAATGTCTGTATCACTTACCTTCGCTGGTTGGTTGATGTATTCTCAGACACTGTAGGAATCCACCTGTGACCAAAGTGTCTAATGGAATGGCTACATCAGGCCACTGAAAGTTTCTCGTAGCGCCATTTTCTGTCGATCCTCTTAACCTCAGCACTTCTATTTAGTAGCAACTAGTGGTCGAGGGCTCCATGCATCTCTACGCATATCCGGAGCTTGCTAAGCGCCACCCTCTTTTATTCCCAACCTTCATGCTTCGTGACTGTCTGCGTCACATCCATTGCCGTCCGCTGACTTATGCTGGGACACATAAGGTATCCACTAGCCACTAGAAGGCTTCACCCCAATGCAATTGCTAGTCGTGGATACGCTCTATCTCGCCTTGCATCAGTATCAGTTCTTCGCATTACCTACGTCACCACTTTCCAGCTGCAGCTAGTCATTGCAGGTAGCATACATATCTACGCTAGGAGCCACTCTGCATCTCTCCAACTTACTCTCTTGAATTGTTAGCATAACATACCTTCACTGGTTTGTTGACTTCTTCTGTCACTGTAAGTATCTAATAAAAAACTAAAAGGCTCAATGGAATTCCGTTGCTGCCCACTGGTTCTCTCTCTTAGCACAATTATCCTTCGTTCTTCTTATCTTCATTACGTTTACTGCAGTGATTCATTGTAGGCTCCATATATCTTTGCGCTTATCCGGAGCTATTAGAATACATTCTTCGTTTCTTCATCCTGTAATCTCTCAGAATGTCTGTATCACTTACCTTCGCTGGCTTGTTGATGTGTTCTGTGAAACTGTAGGAATCCACTTGTGACCAAAGTGTCTAATGGAATGGCTACATCTGGCCACCGAATGTTTCTCGTAGTGCCAGTTTCTGTCGATCCTCTTAACCTCAGCACTTCTATTTAGTAGCAACTAGTGGTCGTAGGCTCCATGCATCTCTGCACATATCCGGAGCCTGCCAAGTGTAACCCTCTTTCATCCCCAACCTTCATTCTTTGTGACTGTCTGCGTCACATTCATTTGCTGACCGTTGACTTATTCTGGGACACTTAAGGTATCCACTAGCCACTAGAAGGCTACACCCCAATGCCATTGCTAGTTGCGGATACTCTCTATCTTGCTTTGTATCATTATCAGTTCTTCGTATTACTTATGTCCCCACTTTTTAGCTGCAGCCAGTCATAGTAGTTAGCATACATATCTACGCTAGTAGCCACTCTGTATCTCTCCAACTTACTCTCTTGAATTGTTAGCATAACATACCTTCACTGGTTTGTTGACTTCTTCTGTCACTGTATCTAATAAATAACTAGAAGGCTCAATGGAATTCAGATGCTGTCCGCCGGTTCTCTCCCTTAGCACAATTATCCTTCGTGCTTCTTATCTTCATTACGTTTACTGCAGAGATTCATTGTAGGCTCCACACATCTTTGCGCCTATCCGGAGCTACTAGGAGACATTCCTCGTTTCTCCATCCTGTAATCTCCCAGATTGTCTGTATCACTTACCTTCGCTGGCTTGTTGATGTGTTCTGTGACACTGTAGCAATCCACTTGTAACCAAATAGCCTAATGGACTGGCTACATCAGGCCACCGAAAGTTTCTCGCAGCGCCATTTTCTGTCGATCCTCTTAAACCTAAGCACTTCTGCTTAGCAGCAACTAGTGGTCGTAGGCTCCACGCATTTCTGGAGCTTGCTAAGAGCTGCTCTCTTCTATCTCGAACATTCTTTGTGACTGTCTGCTTCACATACATCCGCTTTTTGCTGATTTATTATGGGTAATTGTGGGCATACACTAGCAACTAAAAGGCTTCATGCAAATTCCATTGCTGATCACTGATACTCACACTTACAGCGACCCTAACTGTTCCTCGTCTTACCTCTGGCTCCCGTGTTTAGCAGCAGTCCTTCTTCATAAGCTACTATCATCTTTGCGCATATACTGAGCTGCTAAGGTCCACACTTTTATCCCTTCAAGCTTTAATCCCTGGGACTGCGTGCGTCACATACACTTGCTGTCTGTTGACCTAATCAGGTGTCCACTAGCAATTATAAGGCCACACCTAAATGCCATTGCTCATCCGCGACACCTAATTGACTGTAGTACAGCTCTCTCACTGGCTTCTCCCGGCTCAGGCCTCCTTAATTATACTCCATTAGCACCACCGCATGATTTGATTAGCTGCACGTCGATGCGTCGTAGTCTATTATGCTCTAACTATCTAACAACCTCTTTGTATGCTTGCGCTTTACTTGTCCGCTGTCATTCTATCACGAAACCTCTCTTAGCTTTCTTCTGTCGTGCAAACATATCCAGGTATTCAGCGTAAGCCGCTCTTCTGCCTCACATTTCTAGACCTTTATCTACCCATTACTTGCTGTATTGTCTTAGGCATTTTTTACCTGCAATACTCCAAGTCTCGGGCTAGCAGTCCATGGCTCTATCCAGCTTGGCACTATTACCCTAGCACTCTGGCTGCTGCGGTTAGGCCTCAGGTTCTGATATCCTCAGCAACCTTAATGTACGCATGTATTCTGGCTATTCGCGGTCCTTCCGTCAATTAGCCCTTCTTAGCTTTTTAATTCGGCACTCTCTCACCTGGTCAGTACAGAGACGCCCCTTAGCTTCTCATTTACAGGTGTTCATTCCTCAATTATTCGCTGCTATGTTTGCGAAACTTACCCATGTATGAGTCCAACAGACTCACTGGCTTTCCCTGGGTCAGCATATTCTACGCTCCCCAGCGAATCTTCCCACGCAACAGTTGCATCATAGCAAACCGATCCTGTGTTTTCTTTGCTCAACGGCGCAACGCTCTGTATCCAAGGTATACGGTAGCAACCAACCTATAGGGCATTGCTTCCGACGAATATTCAAAAGACACTTTTAGCATAATCATTGTTACACATTGTACATCATATGTTTCAACTAAATGTTAGACCATAGGACATAAACAATGCTTGTTCCCACGTCTGTTCTTTGCGGCCCTGTTTGTCTCTCACCTTCCCTTTCTCCGAGGTCTGGAACTTCTTGGGGATCTGGGATCGGACCGTGAAAGAGCTTGTGCCTGGGACAGGACATAGAAACCCCCAAGGACCTACATAGAACACGGCTGTACAACAAGTGGATAAAAATGCACTCACTACCATGACCGTCGTCCAGTAATGGTAGCTGGACATGACGCCTTCATACTCCTGCGAAGTATACATAATCCTGAGAAATCTAGACGCAAGAATCGGACGTTTTGCTCACCTGGACACGAAGATGACAAAGGTCTAACCCTCCATAGGCCTCAGCCACTATGGCCGCCCCGACCAAAAATAACCTGTTCAGCTAACAGAGGAAATTAGAAGGCAATTGACGGCGGTTAACCGAGGGTTAAATCAGTCGACGAGCTGCTCTGCCAGTTTTACATTAGTGTACAAACGGATTTCTGACAGTGTTTCAGGACGTGGTGGGTTTTCGCCTGGCAAGCGTTCTCCCTATAAAAAGCCACAAATGTCCGCTTAACAACACTGCGACGTGGCGGATGTGACTCGCCACTGAATAAAGTCACTGCCCACAACTACATACTGGCAAGCCGACCAGAATCCTAATGTACTATTTTCCTGACAAGTTTTCTCTACAAACGGAATGCCCAGCCTGTTTACACTACGCACACTAGAACCCAACTTGTCGTCATGCATTGACGAATTTATACCTCAAGATTAATTTTACAATTTCCAAAGCCTGCACAACTTTCGGCTTACTGCCGATTACATACATAGCAACGTGTTTGTTGCGAAACATAATTGCTTGTAAACGTTGATCATGTCTGGTCTGGTGTGTCTCGGAAATTCGAGAATATACTATTTATTTATTTATTTATTACGAAATAGGGATGATCTGTGCTCCAACAAAGCATTATTCATAGCAGAATCAGTTGCACAGGTTCGATGTAGAAGGCTGAGGACTGCGTCAGTGTGAAATGCTTAGCTGTGACTTTATTTCGTAGCGAGTCACATCCGCCACGTTGCAGTGTTGTTAAGCGGACATTTGTGGCTTTTTATAGGGTGAACGCTTGCCAGGCGAAAACCCACCACGTCCTGGAACACTGCCGTAGCTTTCGTTGAACAGTAGTGCAAGTCGGTTATGCATCGTATAGACCGATTTTGCATTCTTATATTCGCAGTCGGTTGACAGCCAAAATTCTTCGTTGGTTGGTTGAATGGTTTAGAACTGATACGGCAGCAGTCGTTGAAGCCGGTCAATGATGCAAGATTCGAAGAGTCGAAGGATAATGATACAGGTGAGTAAACACATTGTAAATAGAGGCCGGCTCTTCTATTATATTCTTGTTCGGCTCGCAAACCGTGTCCAGCTATCCACGCTGTGTTGTGTTTCGTGAAACCTGGAACAGCCAAAGTAAGCATGTTTACTCTGTGAAACGACTCGGATGCTACTCTCGAAATGTGAGCCAAAAGATAAAGAATATACAAGATACGACAAAAGTATTAAAATTACGCAAGAGCCAAATGCATATAAGTATATAATCGAGAAAAAGGAACGAACTTACCAAACAATACAAACGAGGAAAGAACGTGGAGTTCAAGCGTGCGAATCGGGGTCACCAATTTATAGGACTAGTTAATACTAGTCCGAGACGGTGCGCGAGAGTAAGCTCGGATATCAGAAGACAATTGGAGTCGGACACAGCCGATTGTATTCCATGGGCTACAATGAGAAGCGGACGGATGAAGCGAGGCGACAGCGTACACGTGAGCGTGGGAACTTACAAGACTGTGGTGTGACGAGCCGGTTGTAAGATTAAAACAAGAAGGAGTAATGTACAATCGGTCAACAAGTAAATTGTACCTGAAAGCAATTATCTTTTAGGGCGCTACACCATGCGTTACGTGTAATGGCGGGTGAACGGCCAGCTCCCACTGGTTTTTGTTAGTATTCTCTCCTGAGGTACCTTCTCACTCTTTGTTTAGGATGCTAGAACTGCTGTTGCCAGGAAAACCAAAAAATAGCCGGTGTGACAGTAGAGTACTAGTTAATATTGCCACCTGGATGCACACCGCCGACACTTGCTTCGGAACCTAAAATTGGAGAGAAATATCTCGAAATTCATCAAAGAACTGCACAATAGTGTGCATCAACACGAGGCATAAAAATCCCTCATGTTTGAGCAAGCTCAATCACCAGAAGTAGCGTTGGTAATGCCCCACCAACGCAGACCAAAATGGATTTCAAGCCCAAAGCAATTTGCCAAATGTTACTAACTTTTCTCAAACTCATTTCTTTATTATTATTGACAGGCTCTTCTAGCTCACTGAGGTTAAGGACATAGCATCATGAATATAGAAAATCAGCTCTAAGGGATAAAACTTGTGATGTTTAGCTAAGAAATGTGCGCATTTTCAGGCCAAAATGTGTAAACTGAGCCGAAAGGCCTCCTGGCTTACTCAGGTAGAGCCGGCTCATGCGGCCTTGATCTAAGCTTCAGAAACACTTAGAGGATTATAAATACTATACTCTATACTCCTGGTTGTTTATGTGGCTCAGGATGCACTGAAAAGTGTACGCTGAAGCTTTCTAACCGTAAATAAATTATAAGCGCTCTTGCATTCCCATGTGGACATAATATTCCTTACCGGATTTCTAGCTTTTTCGCGCAAGATTATAGCTTATTTGCGTATATTTGCCATGTATGCCCGCAACGTGTACTTTTCGGCCACCTACGCAGTCCCTAGTTGTCGCAGGGTATTACGGGCTAATTATAGCGTTGCTGGATAACTATGCCTATTTAGAATATATACCGCTTCTCTACTTTATACATTATCTTTTCTTTTTTCTTCTCTCTGCTTGCAAACCAGAAAGCCATTTTTAGCAAAAATTGGTAATGACCTTATTCGTAGACCATCACTTAATTTCAAATAACCCGCAAACTACTCCAAGTATCGCATTGTTTTTGCCTTCAGCTTATTCAGCGGTTAAAACTTGTCCATACCGGTATATGTTTGTGCTGCTTTAGGCAGTATTCTAGCCTTAGAAAAGGTGTTGCTTTTATACTGCGATTTACTTAAGTTGAAATTTTGCGCCAGAAAGCCATATCAGCGCAAGAAAAGCCTTGCTGTATCTTTTTGTTAATTTATATTTTGCTAGTGAAGCGTGCCGCCTCAGTATGCCCCCTAATAAATCCTGTTTATTTTCATCCGCATTTATTGAAATTATCTTTTAACTTTCGTAGCCCTTAGAATTCCGCCACGCTCATTTCTTCCATGTGCGAACCGACAATTGTGACGACTGCTGGCCAACCAATGTCCAATGAAATTAAAGTGAACTTGTGGTGAATTGGATCCTGTTCCAAAGAAAAAAGGCACAACGACTCCTCTGCGCAGCTTTCGCAACAAAAGAACAGGAAGCTCAATGTCGCCAGAAGGAACCAGAAAAATTTCAAGGTGGGCGCCTACGAACCAGCAGCCGTACACCATACAGTGCTAATGCATTTGGAATTACTAACGAGGCGCATATATTTGTATTTTGCCTGCTTCCATGCAAGAGCATCGGCTCAATGTAAAGGTTGCTCTGAACCCTTGAGGGTGCAGCCTCTTGCCGGTCTAGAAATATATCTAGTTATTTATTTATTCTTCAGCTACAGCGAGTCATTGTAGGTAACATACATCTTTGCGCTAGGATCCACTCATTATCACTCCAACCCTTACTCCCTTAAATTGTTTGCATCACATACCCTCGCGGGTTTGTTGACTTCTTCTGTAACTGCAAGTATCTAATAATAACTAGCAGGCTTAGTGCGAATTCAGTTCATGTCCACTAGTTCGTTTTCTTATCTCCAGCACGTTTTCTGCAGCGATTCGTTGTAGGCTCCATACATCTTGCGCATATCCAGAGCTACTAAGAGACATCCCTTCTTTCTCCATTCTGTAATCTCTTGGAATGTCTGTATCACTTACCTTCCCTGGCTTGCTGATATATTCTGTGACACTATAGGAACACATTAGTGACCAATCTGCTCAATGGAATAGTTATATCTGACCACCGAAAGATTTTCATAGCGACACCATCTGTCGATCCTCTTAACCTCAGCATCTCTATTTAGTAACAACAGTGGTCGTAGGTCCCAAGCATTACCGGAGTTTGCTCAGCGCCCCTCTCTTTCATCTCCAACTTTCATCCCTTGAGACTGCCTGCGTCACATACATTTGCTGTCTGTTGACTTATTCTGGGACACTTTAGGTATCCATTAGCAACTTCAAGGCTTCAGCCCAATGCCACTGCTAGTCGCCGATACTCTCTCCCCTAGTACCAGTAGCAGTTCTTCGTATTACCTATGCCACCATTCTTCAGCTGCATCGAGTCATTATAGGTAGCATTGATCTTTGCGCCAGGAGTCATTCCTTATCTCCCCAACCCTTACTCACTTGAATTGTTTGCGTCACACCTTCGCTGGTTGTTGCCTTCTTCTGTCACTGTAGATATCCACTGGTAATTAGAAGGCTTACTCATAATGCCTTTGCTGGCCACTGGTACGCTCTATCTTAGCGCCACTATATGTCACTCTTCTTATCTTCCTCACTACCGCAGCAATTCGCCGTATGCTCCATGTCCCTTCTGTGCAGATCTTGAGCTTGCTAGGATACACTCCTTGTCTCTCCATCATACATTCTCCTTGGAATGACTGTACACATACGTCCAATGGCTTGTTGATACCTTCAGTGAGCCTATAGGCATACACTAGTGACCAAGCGTCTGATTGGAATGGCTACATCTGGCCAGTGATAGTCTTGTCTGCCGCCACCATTTGTCAGTCGACTTAAATTAGACACCTCTGTTTAGAAGTAGCTAGTGGTCATCGGCTCCATGCATAAGCAATTATCCAGTGCTGTTAGGAGCCACTTCTTATCTCAATAACCTGTATACCTAGAATATCTGCATCCAGTTTTTCCGCTGCCCTACCGCCAACTGAGCCTTAGATCTCTGTTGCGGCAGCCTATTTATTTTCACTTCTGCGCTTCCTAGCGTATTACGCAAGCTAATTGCTGTTCATGCAACTTGCAATCACCACCCATATTCCAACTCTCTTTTCTCTCTCCCCACGCAATTGCTGGCTCATAATAAACCAATACTTCGTAGTTTACTTACTGGTACAACGCTCTTCTCTCTACGCAGGCGTTAGCAATCCACCCCTATGACTAATTCTATAGGATATTCAAAAAGCACTCCGCGTAATTATTGTCGCGCAGTGTAATGTTTTTGTCTCAACTCCAAGCTTTATAACATAAAACTTTAACAATGTTAAACTCCATGCCTGTTCTTGCGGCCTTTTCTCGGTTGTCCCTCACCTTCCCTTTTCTCCGAGGTCCGGAAATTCTTGGAGATCTGGGATTGGACTGAGGAACAGCTTTTACCCAAGACGAACGTAACAACCGACAAAGACTTACATGGAGCATGGTTGAAAACGAAAAGGACCCAACTACAATCCCCACAACACTTGTCCAGTCAGTATTGAGAACTGGACAAATCTGCATACTTATATACATTATGCATCTGAAAACTCCAGACAGCAGAAAAGTTGAACTTTTGCTCACTTGGACACACAAGTTCCCTTTTCTCTGAGGTCGTGAACATCTGAGGGATTCGGGATTGAACTGAGGAACTGCCTCCGTCTGGGATGGGACGAAATAACCAACAAGAACTTACCTGGACCATAGCATCGCTTCCATTCTAACCATCTGCCCCCAACCACCGATGTCCAGTGAGGGTAGCTGGACACGAATTCTTCGCTCCCCGGCAAATATACGTAAGCAGAGAAGACTTCACGTGGCTCTGCAATGGATCAACACATCATATTTAAAATGTATGTTTAGTTCCCGACCCACCAATGGACAGGACCCAGGAACGTAATAAGCAACCAGCCAAGGCGTCAGCCAGCAAAAAAATGGAACACAACCTGACTGCGGATAACCGAGCAAAAACACGTTCAACAAGAAACATAGCCAGTTACAATTTGCCATTCAATGGATTGGCGGCAGTGTTCCATGACGTGGTGGGTTTTCGCCTGGTAAGCGTTCTCCCTATAAAAAGCCACAAATGTCCGTTTAACAACACTGCAACGTGGCGTATGTGACTCGCCACCGAATAAAGTCCCAGCCCATAACTTCACACTGGCAGGTCAACGAGCGTCACAACTCTTGTTAGGTTCGTTACACTGGAACTTCTACATCTGCATATACTGTCGTCTTTTTACTTTCTACGTTACGTTGACCTTTGCGTTACTTGTGCGCCAACTCACTCTATCGGCATATATCCCTTGAGCGTGCTCTTCTATTACCTTCCAATGGATCATACAGGATTCTCAATCTATTATTAGCTGAGGTCCCGTATCTCATGACAGCCGAATTATTGTTTCGCATTTTCACCATTGTACTGTTCCAATCATGGACATATGAACAATTTTCTACTGTCACTGTTATAGTTGCCATAAAATGTTTGTACAGTTGTACATATCTGATCATGCCTCCATGGGCGTGCCTAGCATAGTCGAGAATAAACTATTATTGATTTATTGATTTATTTACTATTCGCGATGTTCCTCTCCACAAACGACCTCAACAATAATGGCGACCCCAATCAAATTACCTGTCCAACTAACAGAGGACATAAGGAGCTATTTGTTTGCGAATAAGCGAAGGCGAAAACAGTCGTCAAGCGGCTTTGCCAGTTAAACATTACTATGCAAAATGCTTTACGGCAGTGTTGCAGGACGTGGTGTTTTCGCCTGGCAAGCCTTCTACCCATAAGAAGCCACAAATATCTGTTTAACGATACTGCGACGTGGCGGATGTGAATCGCCCCTGAATAAAGTCATTGCCCACAACTACCTAATGGCAAGCCGACTAGACCCCTATTTTAACTCTCCCAGACACATGCAAGTATATGATATTCTGCGTCCATATGCAGGGTTTCATTGCACTTGCCTTGACCTTTTCAACTACACCCGATTGAACCCAAAGTATCGTCGTGACACACACCTGCTTTTAAACCTTGATCATGCCTGATTTGGTGTGCCTCTATGAAGTTGAGAATAAACTATTTATTTATTTATTTATGTTGAGTTGGCGGTAGCTAGTCTCGCCTCTATTGCGTCGCTCGATGCAGAAATGGATTTGATTTTAAACTCCCTGAATATTTCGATTGAAGACACTGTAATAGACAGCAACCTTGCTGACCATCCATCAACTGGAGTCTGTCACTTGGTCAGGAAGTCGCACGTCCTACCGGTCCATCCAGGTAGCGTTGCTGGCTATCCTTATGAGACGATCAAAGTGAAGAAAAATAGGGTGCGTAAATACCAAAAGCCCTCTGCTAAACCCAGAGAATTAGTTGCTATGGCATCGAAAAAGATGCCGTCTTTGACGGTCGTAAAGTCGTCTGACGATGGTACACAGAACCTTCCGAAGATGCTAGCCGTCTCGGCTACAAGTGAACCAGCCCGTTCTGACGAGGTGCTGGTAAGAATTCAATGCGCTACAAGGTCAACGGCCCCTGCTCCAGTGGACCAAAAGAAGAAGCGGACTAGATCTGCTGGTAAAACTTTGAAGGGGCATGAAGACCAGGAACTAGTAAGACGCCGGCAATAGAGCGGAAAACCTACGCTACCGTAGTTTCGGCGTCATTTGTGAAGACAGGGACAGTCCCACCACCAGGTATGAAACCAGTTGGTATAGGTGTCAACGCCAAGGCACGTGGGGTAAACACTCCCCGTCATGCCGACTCTTTAACGGATAGTAGCGTTATATTCCGCAACTTTACTGAATCTGTGGCTGCACTCCTAAGGGAACGCAGCTTCGCTGACATCAAGTGGCAGAAACAGTGTGTCAGCAAGCTGCTTCCACCTGGTTTCCCTGGTGTCACTGTCAGAAGGCTGACCAGATTGGGGAACGTCCCTATCGCTACGCCATATCCACGACCCCGACTACTTCGCGTGGTCCTCTATACCCCGGAGGAACTCGGATCCTTACTGCGGTTTGCATTCAAGCTTAAGGGTAGTGGTGTCAGCGTTCAGCCGGATCTACCACTGGCAGATAGAATGAAGTTAAAGGAGGCTATCAAAAACCTCAAAACTAGACTGGCGGCTGGTGAGCAAAGCCTCCGTCTGGTGGGCTTTATGGTGGTAAGCCGGAAGTTATTTTCCGCCCTATCAGAACCCATCCTGATTGCACACGGCCCAGGGATGGTCGTGCTAGTTAGCTAGCTAGTAGTTAGAAACGTGCGTAGCCTGAGGAACCAGGTGCACGAGTTGGGCCCACTTGTAGACAAATCTCCTCCCGACATACTTGCTTTCACTGAAACATGGTTGGCACCGGATATCACGGAAGGTGAGGTATGTTTACCTAGCTACTCGTCGCTTAGAACTGATCGGTCCGTTGGTCGCCAAGGCCGAGGCATTGTACTGTATGTGAGCTGCAACTTAGATGTGTTGTGGATCCGCATAGTCCAGTCTTCGGATCAGACTGTTGAAGCCCTCTGGGCTGTTTTGTGCACTTCCTCTACCCAGTTTACAGTTATAGTGATATACGGAAGTCCTGGAAGTTCTTCCAGGGAGATACTGGACTTTAATTACACTCAGTCTGCGAATAAGTGTTTAGTTCTAGGGGATTTCAATCTGCCGGAAGTCTGTTAAGCCGATCTTTCTTGCAATTCGGCGTTAGGAACATTCGGTGCAGACTTCCTTGAACTGACTCTCCAAGTGCCTTTGCACCAGTTCGGTGACTTTCCCACTAGGTATATGGACAACCAAACACCATCTACCTTGGATTTGGTTTTCGCTAAGTCCCTGGACTTCGTGACTGACGTTTCATACGGTGCATCCCTAGGGTCCAGCGATCACTTGTGCATATCCTTTCGATTTGCTCTTGCAATGCACCAAAAGACCGCGGGTGAATTACTTCCGAATATTCGACGGGCGGACATTAGTGCAATGCGATCCAAGGCTTCTGTTCTGAACTGTGAGATTTCGATGACTGACTCTGTCCAGTTAGCCTGGGAAAAATTTAAGGCACACCTTACGGAGGTTTCCGCTCCCTATATTCCACTAACATGGAAAAGAGGGTTAAGGGCCCAGCCTCCACGGCTAGATACCACAAGAAAGTACCTACTCAAGAAACGGCCTAGATGCTGGCGAATCTACCAAGCAGCTCCATCAGCCAGTACCTATGATAGTTATCGAGAGATTAGAAATAAATGTAAGCAGCATCTCAGAACCGCTCGTCTCCTATACGAGCAGGGTTTAGCGGACTCGGCCGCAGCTAATCCCAAGAAGCTTTTGCTTACGTTAAAAGAAGCAGCAGAACATGACTGCCTATACCAGCTTTATTGCGAGCAGATGGGACCCGTGCGCAATCCGACTATGAAAATGTTTGTATAATTAGTGATTAGTATACTGGGGTCGTCACTCGGGAGATCCGTTTACCGCAGGTTTAATTGGTTTCAAGAGCTTTAGAGGGTTATTGCTTAGATGAATTTAGTACAGCGGAGACAGAGGTCTTCAAGCTACCGAAAAGCATTAATCCCTCTAAAACTTCCGGTCCTGCTTCAATTCATCCGAAGCTGTTGCATGAATTGGCCACTGAGCTGAGTGGTCCGTTCACATGCGTATTTTCAATATCGCTGGACAGCTGCAGCCTACCTTCGGAATGGAAGGAGGCAATCATCTGTCCGATTTTAAGGGCGGTGACAGCGCTCTACATGCAAACTACCAGCATGTCACTTTGACAAGTATATTAGTCAAGTTGTTTGAAAAGCTGACAAGGGATTCAGTGGAGAACCACCTGAATCGATTTAATCTCAGTGTTGCGCAACATGGATGCCGCAAGGGATTTTCATGTCAGACTAATCTACTTGTAGCTCGTGTAAGCTGGGCCGAAGCGGTAGACAGTGGCCACGCTGTAGACGTTCTATTCGTAGCTTTTTCGAAAGCTTTTGAAACTGTTCCTCATATTCGGCTCTCACTGATATTGAAATCTTACGGGATATCTGTTCGCGCTCTTCAATGGGTGTCTGCCTTTCTTGTGGGGAAGGAACATTGTGTACGGGTGTGGCGTAGCCTTTTGCTCAAACAAGCTGTCCTTATTGGCGTCCCGCAGGGCTCGGTATTGGGGCCATTGTTGTTCGCGATCTATGTAAATGACTTGCCGGGAAAGCTAGGGGTGGCATCACTAATGGTTGCTGACGACGTGTATATGCGATATTTAAATAACAATTACATGCATAGGGGTACAATAGTTCAGGCATCGCCTCAATTGATTGACTGCATTCCAGATGCATTCCTTTCTTCTGTCTGTGTGGCTGTCTCTGTTCGTTTCCTTTTTCTCCCGAGTCTGTCACAGGTACGGCGACACGCACCCTGGGAATTGTCCTCCGTTTCGACAACAATACAAGGCACACAGTTCCTTCACCTGGACATGAGCGAAAATTATCAACCTTTTTACAACTTACTAACAGGACAAATCAATCAATATCTTCCACTGATACAATTCTTCCGCGGCATGAACAACCGAGTTCAATTTACCTAACAATATCTCCTCCACATATCTCTTGACTGGAGGACTTTCGACTACGGAAGGCACATTCTCCTGCCAATACAAAGCTTGAACAATCGGTCATTCTAAGCTCTTCAGTCCGCTTTGACCGCTCAAATGGCCGTGGTTTCTCCTATCTCTAACCAATTTCACTACATACCCAGGATGATCTGCGATTCTTTCTTCGGAATCTGTCTTGTCCTCCAAGACTTCAACATATTTCAACGTATATTCTCCGAGACTTCACGTGGTTCTGCAGATGATCAACACATCATATCCAGAAAGCATGCTCAGTTCCTGACCTACCAATCTGGCACAGGAGAGGACCCAGGCACGCAATGGCCACTCGCATAACGCATCAAAAAAATGAGACGCTACTTAACTGCGAATAACGGAGCAAAATAACGTTCAACAAGAAACATAGCCAGTTACAACTTGCCATTCAATGGATTGGCGGCAGTGTTTCAGGACGTGGTGGGTTTACGCCTGGCAAGCGTTCTCCCTATAAAAAGCCACAAATGTCCGTTTAACAACACTGCAACGTGGCGAATGTGACTCACCACCAAATAAAGTCACAGCCCATAACTTCACACTGGCAGCTCAATTAGAATCATCATGCTGGATAGCTTACTCTTCAGTTATCTTCCAATGGACCACTCAGGATTCTCTATCTATTATTAGTCGAGGTATGGCTGCGATACATGGCAGAGCGATTATGTCCAAACAAATGGATCCCGATCCCACTACACCAAATCTCGTCCTTAAGCTCTGGAATATTCTCGACAAGGCAGGTCCTGAGGCAATTCAGCATGCCTTGGGTAGGCTCTGGGAATGGTCTACATTATGGTTGATGCCCAATAATAGAGCCAAGTGCTCTGTTCTCCGAATCGGAGCTGCAAATCCTCCCGCCCAATATGTTGTCGGCGGTGGTGAACTCCCTGTTGTCACTCATCGGGTTGATATAGGGGTCGTACACGCATCAACACTTCATTCTGGAGAAAACTGGAAGAAGGCTGCTTGTCGAGGGTTTCGTATGATGTGGTTTATTTGCCGCTCTTTCGGAATCTTAACGGCCAATTTGTTTGTGAAGCTATTTTCGTCATTCGTCCGACCCCACCTGGAATATTGTATTCAGGCTTGTCCACCATGTCTTACCTGAGACACAATGGACTTGGAGAGGGTGTTACGAGTGGGCACTCGGTTAGTGCAGGGTCTACGGGGACAAACGTATCCTGAACGCTTGCTCAGTTTGGGTATGTACTTCATGCACTACCAAAGGATAAGTGGGGACCTGATTCTCACTCTTCGGATTTTGACGGGTAAGATATGCCCGGACTTGTCAGGGCTTTTTAGTCCCGCTACGTTACCTAGTCCCCGCGGTCACCCACTGAAACTGCATAAACCACGGTCTGATAGGATTAGCACGGAAACTCATCTATCGCACCGAGATACAGATCGCTGGAATTCGCTTCCAGATCACGTGATTAGGGAACCTAAGTTTTATGGTTTTGCCCGCCAGCTCGATGCTCTTGGGTGGCAACAGCAAACTTTCCCTTTTTCTGGTTGACTGAACTTCACTTTACAGTTCTTTTTTAATGTCTCAAATACCTTGGTATTCCACTTGCTTAGCTATTTCCACTTTCTCTTTGCTTTCTGAGTTTACTTCCCTCTTTTCTACTGCACGTAACGGGCCCAGCAGGGACTGCTAGGGCAGGATACGTGGGCATTAATTAGTTGAACAGGGTGTGATGCAGTCTTTGTTTTAGCTCCAACAGTATTTCAAAGTTTGCGCAGTTCTTGTTTAACGACCCGCCGATAAAGGAACACTCACGGGATCATGCTATCGTTCCAGTCCCGCCCGCTTGAACTTCAAACGACTGTTGGATACCCACCGTCTGAATGCGCGGGGATTCTGCTGCCCACAATACAACCATGGCGATATTCTTTTTAACCTTGTTCCGGAGCGATCCCAGAAACCCTTGCAACGTTCGCGAAGTGACGGAGATTACAAAGGAATTTCCTTCTACTCTCTACCAACCAACGACGTGGTTGTCGTGTTTCTCCGCTTGAGTTTTCTTTCTCGGAAGCCTTTTGTGGACACAGTGTTGAATAACTCTGAGCATAAACTGCCAGAATACCAGCGTTTGAGGATCTTACATTGTTTACCTACTGTTCGTGGTTTTCTCCTCGAAATATTGGCCTCTGTTTGAAGACTTCAACGCAAAAGATATGGGCCTTTGTCGATATCTCATCAATCGTGTACAAATCGGATTGATATTCGACCGCGCGAAGCTGATCAATCCCTTGCTCCTGCAGTCTCTTCCAGCTCCAGCGGAGAACAGCTTTTGAAAGATATGCTACAGAAAAACCTGTTTGGGTATTAGCTGCTACTTTTCTTGTTCTGGTGCGTTCAAAGCTGAGCAAACGAATCACTCCGGGTTCTGTCTGATTGCTGCTTACGTTGTCTGCATTGTAGCCTACCGTACCCCGGTTCATGTTCCTATTATCTGGTAAATTTTTTCATCTTTCGTTATGGTAAAGCTATCCGGTTCCAAGTCGTCCTCGGACCCAATAACCGATTCGTCAGCTGTTTGTGGTAAAGCGAGTTGCTCAGAACCAGTTACTGGTTCTTCTGGGGGCAAGCAAGGTGACCTCTGTAGTTCTTGGTTCCATGAGGCTTGTACTGGGTTGGATAGACAGCAGTATATCCTCCTACAAAACAGCCAAAATTTGCCTTATAATTGCCTTAGTTGTGTGGGGCACAAAGCAAATCGTCTAATCCCAAATGACGAATTTGATACTCTGGTGAATAGCGTGGGTACCCTTCTATCGTTGTTTAGCTCTTTAGAGTGGAAGGTTGATCAAACCGTCGTAAGCCTTGAACGTGAAAGCCTTCTCAGAACAAGCTTGTGTTTACACGATTGCATAAATAGTACGGCCTCGAAGGACTCATCAACTTGAGGCGCTGCCTGAAAATGGTAAACATCCTGATGTTACATTGAACTCAGTTGTGAGTGGGAAAGTTGTACAGACCAGTGTATCTGCGAAGGCAAAGCGGCGCACGATAAAGAACTCCATCAGTACAACCAAACCCAACCGAAGGGAGGTAACGGTGGGCTGTGTCGATACTCCGTCCCCGGAAACGAAGGCAGAAAACCCTTCCACCTCATTGCCGAAACCCTTCTCCTGTGCATCTGCCGTTCCTACTAAGGAGGATATGAACTTAAGCGCTGCGCCGGCCACTGCTACGTTGATGTGTGCCCTAAACACCTCTCGTCGTAGTGAGGAATTTACGGACGGCAGCGTTATCTTCAGGAATATCTCGGAGTACTCTGCGACTCTTCCGAAAGATCGCATGCTTGACTGCCTTCATTGGTTCAAACTTAGCGTTTCTAAACTACTTCCACCCGGGTTTCCTGGGGTTACTGTTGAAAAAGTTACTAAGCTTGGAAACATATCGGGTGATAGTACTAAATGTTGACCGCGTCTATTACGCGTGGTCCTATCTACACCGGAGGATCGCCAAGCTCTTTTGCGCTTCGCCTTTAAACTAACTGGTTCCGGAGTGAGTATACAGCAAGATCTACCTTTGGCAGATAGGATAAAGCTTAAGGAAGCAATCAAAAACCTTAAAGTGCGTCGCGAAGCTGGAGAGAAAGGTTTATGTTTGGTGGGTTTTCGGGTGGTGAGCCGACGGTCCACTTCCGCCCTACCAGAGCCCATTCTGGTAGCACACTACCCGGGGCTCTACATATCAGACGTTTTAACATAGTTCATAGTAATGTGCGTAGCCTGCGAAACAAGATGTGTGAAGTGGGGGCGTTAGTAGACCACTCCTATCCTGATGTGCTCGCGTTCACTGAAACCTGGTTGTCTTCTGAGGTCATAGACAGTGAATTATACGTTCCGGGCTATGCAATACTGAGACCTGACTGCCCACCTGATCGCAGCGGCGGTGGTGTCACCTAGTATATCAGATGTGGTGTAAACATATCTATAACACACCATTAGCTCAGCTGATAAACCTGTGGAAGCAACGTAATTTAAACTTGTGCTGATGTATAGGAGCCCTGATAGCGCTTCTAGGAGTCTCATTGATTCCATCCGCACTCACTCTGCGAACAGATGCTTGATAACGGGGGACTTAAACCTTGAAGTAAATTGGCATGGCCTATCTTATGAAGCAGCGGCAAAAGGGTTGGCTGCCGAGCTTGTTGACGTGACACTGGAAGTACCATTACACCAGTTTGTCGATCGACCCACCAGGTACATGGTACGTCATACTCCTTCTCTGTTGGACCTAGTTTCTCAAAGTCGGTTGACTTTGTGTGTGACCTTGAGAACGGCCTTCCTGTGGGAGCCAGTGACCATACGTGTTTGTTATTCACTTGTGCTCTCATTAGGGGCTACGATTCATCCAAGGTCCCGACTCCGAACATTAGGCATGCCGACTTTCCGTCTATTAGAACCAAGGCAGTAAGTTTCCCATGCATCATCCTGCCGGAGGATTATTTACAGACGGCTTGGGATAGGTTTAAGTCTTTCCTCTTTAACATATCCCACCCCCACGTCCCTCTTTCGGTAGAGAAGGGTACCAAAGCGAAGCCACCATGGTTGGACTCAGCCGCACACGAGCTAATGAATAGACGGTCAAGATACTGGCGGATCTACCGAACAGTTCTCTCAGGATGTACTTTCTGGCGTTATCGGGCAGCTCGGAATGCTTACAAGAGGCATTCACGAGCTGCTAGACTTAGCTATGAAATGGAGCTGGCTAACTCAGCCTCTGCGAATCCCAAAAGCTTCTTCGCTTACGTCCAAAGGCGTAGTAACTTTGGCTCATCTATCCGAGTGTTATTGGGCAGAGACGGCGTCAATGCCACCACTGATCCCGAAAAGCATGTCTACATAGTGCGCAGTATGCCGGAACTTTTGTTCGGGATGAGCAATTGCTGCATCTTGACCTAGCACTGAGAGTTCCCCAGGACTCCTGTTTAACCCACGTCACAAAGTCGGAGGCAAAAGTTCTCCATGTTCTTCAGGCTCGAAATCCTGCTAAATCCGCTGGGATGGATGATATTCACCCTAAGCTTCGGTACGAAAGCGCAAGCGAGCTATGTGGCCCAGTGACGCGTTTGTTTCAATTGTCGCTTCGCAGCTGCTCCTTTCCTAAGGACTGGAAGGATGCTATCGCTTGCCCGATATTTAAAAAGGGCGACAAGCAGCTTCCTGTCAATTATAGATAGATGGATAATTTATTCTCGTCATTGCGAGTCACATCATCAAGGCATGCTCATGGTAATACAGACATGTGTGATCGGCAATTGCACAAATTACTACATTTTAACAAATAGCAAAGGAATTTATGTGTGACTGTGGGTGTTGCTAGGTGCAAGTATGTCTACATGTGTGACTACATGAGTGTCTACATGTGTGACAGGTTGGTTCGTTTCGCTCTCGACTGGTTGTATCTTTGTGGGAGTTATACATCTGGTACAGTCTACCATCTGCCTACTAGTGATCTTTTATATCTACTCTGATATTTATCAGACTTCCGCCGTCTGGTAGTTTCCTTGGCAATACCGTTGTCCCTTATTTGTTACTTCTCCCCTTTCCATTACTATTCTCCTTCGTGGCTGACTCTCTAACTTGGTCTCAAATGCTTGCGGTAAAAAGAGGAATATCTACTAGCCGTCGTGTAAACAAAGCGAGTAAAATGGGGAGCAATACAGCGACCAACGTGACCATGCCGTGCTCCGTTAGGGTGATGGACGTATTTTCTTCTATGCGCCGAGAAATCGCGCAGCTGCAAGTGGAGTTGGCGAGTATGAAAGTGACCTTTAACAGCTTACAGCCAATAGCTGAGCGTTTAGTGGCTATTACAAGCCTAGTTCACCCTGGCAATGTAATGGATGAAAAGTGCTCCGAGACTTTCATGCGCTTCCTCAATGCTATTAGTACTGAAGTCATGGACGGGATAAAATGCCTCACGGAGGTAGTGGTTTATAATGTACCTGACCGTTTAAAAGTTCACACCATCAAGAAGGTACTGATGGATATCTGCGGTCTAGAAGGTAATTTAATCAGTTGCACCAGACTGAGGAAAAGGGCTATTAAAAACCAATGTCCCGTGCTATTAAGGTTTGCTACAGAGCGTTCGGCCCGTAAATTCCTGTCATACCAAAAAGATTTCCGGTCGCGCACGAACTTTGTCCAGTTAAAATTGGTGAACGCAAAGACAGCCATGCAACGCCGTTACGAAAAGCTTTTGCATCCAAGCATTGGACCTTTCTCCAGGAAATGAAAAACCCACACACTGGTCCAAATGGAGCTCATTCCGCCATTCCGGAGGCGCTACCTTCACGGGGTCTAAACAAATGGGTTTAGCTCGCCTCGTACTCAGAGAACAGTTTACTCACCTGGAATAATATATGTACATGGATCCCCCGTTCCACAACCGAAGACAAATAACTCTGGCGTGATTACCTTCACTGCCCCAAACATTCCTATTCGCCAGTCACCTGGAGCTATTCTGATGTCATTTCACGGACAGCGTTGCGCACCTATACGTGGCTATTCTGATGGCCTTCCATGGAATTTTTACTTGGCTATGGAAACAGTTACACTTACTTACATCTGCAGGAATCCCAAATCCAATTTGCAGAGAATGGCGTTTTTACCTATTAAGGACATATTCAGCCACAAGAAACAACTTCACTCACCGACCCCATGACAAGTCCAGGGTGGATAGCTGGACACGGTTTGCGAGCCGAGCAAGAATATAATAGAAGAGCCGGCCTCTATTAACAATGTGTTTACTCACCTGCATCATTATCATTCGACTCTTCGAATCTTGCATCACTGACCGGCTTCAAGGACTGCTGCCGTATCAGTACTAAGCCATTCGGCCAATCAACGAAGAATTTTGGCTGTCAACCGACTGCGAATAATAGAACGCAAAATCGGTCTATACGATGCATAACCTACTTGCACTACTGTTCAGCGAAAGCTACGGCAGTGTTCCAGGAAGTGGTGGGTTTTCGCCTGGCAAGCGTTCTCCCTATAAAATGCCACAAATGTCCGCTTAACAACACTGCAACGTGGCGGATGTGACTCGCCACAAATTAAAGTCACAGCTAAGCATTTCACACTGACGCAGTACTCAGCCTTCTACATCCAACCTGTGCAACTAATTCTGCTATGAATAATGCTTTGTTGGAGCAGAAATTATTCCTATCTCGTAATGGTTATTGGTTGCAACAAACCCTTGTTTAGGCCCCTGTGCACAAGGAGCACTACCTGGCGAAATTACCCCCAACTTGTGTTTTGACGGATTTTTGCGCGCCACAGCGCTATAATGTTCCTGGGTCTGACTATCACCTGACAGTATGCTCACTCATACGGACAAGATCTTATCTTTTATACCTTTCATTAAGACGAAATGTTTTAACATTCCACAGAAGCTATGCTTGTATGCATATTTGATCACGCCTTTACAGGTGTGTCTCGTTTTACCGAGAATATACTATTTATTTATTTATCTATTTATTTACTAATGAGCGGACTCCTGGAATATCTTCTGATCCTCTGCAGGATTTTGTCACCCTGGAGGCCTCTCACATAGTTGATTTAGATGTCTCAGAGGATGTAGCTCAGGGTGAGATCAAGCAAATGGTACAAAACCATTGCTCGGTGGCAGAAATGCTAAAACTGGAGGTTATGGACACCCATGACCCCAAGCGACCTTGGGAGATAAGT